>CALNHX010000561.1:0-316693 GCA_940337035.1 Agriotes lineatus
AATCTCTCTTTGTAACACTTAGCGCGCGCAGGTTTCGACAGCACGGATCTACACCGCTCCACGGTTCCAGCCGTCGCCAAGAGAGGGCGCCAAGCGCATCGCTCGCAAGTCATGTTACAACGGCGCTTGCTTAAAGCATCGTGCGCAAACCAGTCGAGATACTTACGGTGACAGCATCTCAACAAAAAATCAACACTGTCAAAGATATTTTCGCACAATCGTTCTGAAATACTTACTTACTGTCATTGTTGACACATCTTGTAAGTTGAATATAAGAATACTGTGGCTAGTCTCCATAGAAACACAGTTCTCTTCGAGTTTATAACAGCTCTAATGCGGTAAGTAATAGTAATAGTTTTCACCAACAGATGTCTAGTTTATTTGTAAAAATGAAAATTACAATTTGTACAATTATTAAAAGTAATATTTCTTCCCGTGCCGTCATCTAATGTTTTTAAAGTAATAGAAGTTTCTGTATTACTTATTGAGTTAGATATGTTACTATTCGAATAAATTGCAGTAGTCTTGTCTTGTCTTCGAACACTGGAATCGACTGAACGTTACTGGTATCGCCGCTTTTGGTATGTAAAATCTTGTCAGCAAAGTCCATTTTAGTTGTTAGAGAATCGGCTACGTAGCTCTCAGCGACATTAGACGACCTATAAATGGATCTTCTGTTAGGTATTAAAAATAGCTATTTATGCAACAAGTGCTAAAAGTCGACTTTTATGCGCGAGACATGAAAATTATGAAACGAAGCCGAAGGCTGAGTTTCATAACATGTCTCGCGCATAAACGACTTTTAGCACGCGTTGCATACAATATTTTATCTACGACCTTAATTTTACCGTTATTAATCCATAAATATCGATTTAAGAAAGGTTCGCATCTGCGACGCTGCATCATAATGAATAGTTGCCTACGCCGCTGGCGATTGTTTTGGCCACGCCCGTGCTGTCAAGGACAGGTACGAAATTTAATTATTTATACTCCACATATGACTGTATTCATTACATAACGCTTTAATTATTTCAAAAACGCTTTACCTGTAACGCAAGAAGCAACTAGAATAGCTTTAAAACTTCACTTGCAGTTCGAAATTGTAGTTTTGAACCTCCCTTCACTTTTAGCACATGTGCTAAAAGTAAACAGCTGATTTCTTTAAACACGGTAAACTATAAAACGTCACTTTTAGTGAAACAAGCTAGCGCTCCTATAAATGGATCTTCTGTTAGGTATTAAAAAAATATATTAAGATTATCAATAAAACCTCCAACCGGCATGACGTTTAAGTGCCATAACGTCAACCCCAGTATTTGCTAACAAAGTTGCCGACGTCCTTCTGAAAGCGTGTCCAGTATAGTATTGCGGATCTTGTAGTTTTAAATATGCTGCGATTTTTTGAGGGATTTGCCCCATTGTATTTATACCCACGAGTTGATTTACACATTTTCCTTGACGAACTGAGTAGAAAAATCGACGAGAGTTTGCTTCCTTAGGCCTTAACTGTATATATTTTCGTACAATCGTCAAAAAAGGAACTTTTTCATTAAGTTTATCAATAATCGTGAAAGTTCGACTAATATGTGTTTTGGTATCAGGTACATTAACAATAATAACTGAACCTTGATCCGAAATGTCATCAACTGTCATCTTCACAAGTTCGTCACGCCTAAGGGCTCCTGCGATTCCCATTATCATTACTGCTTTCATCATAATGTAAGTTTCATTGGGGGCTTCCATCAGAAATTTGTTCATCTCCTCTCTAGTAAATACCTTGGATTTTTTAGGATGATGTCCAATATTTTTCTTTTTTAAAAATGCCAACAGCTTCTTAAATTGTGATATATCAATACCGTTATTTAAGTTAATGGTAGTTTTAAGCATTGAGTATTCTGCCCATAAACTTCCTGGAGACTTCAATCTTGAGCTTCTTTCAACAAAATAAGCTAGCAAAGTCTTTTCAGATATCTCCACTTTCTTCTCGCCCAACCATTTCTTGAACATATCATAAACGTTTTCATACCTTTTTTTTGATACTTTAGGAACCAAAGATTCGCAACCCCTTTGATAAGCTTCCTCAATGTCTGTATTTATTTGAAAATCTTCTTCATTAGCCATTGTGAAAAATTAATATTGAAACTTCAAATTGTTTATTCGGTTTCTAACAACAAAACGTTTCTAACGAAATACATTCAAAACACTCTGGATAATATACTTATGTACATGTCATAAAAATCAAGATAATTAAATCGGAAACAACTCAAATTTTTGTTATTTTATTTGGTGTTATATGCGATTGTGCGAAAAACGTTATACCCTACACGGTTGTTAAGTGCCTAACGGAATCTCGAAAATTGAAAAATCTCGACTTCGTCTCGATTTTTCAAACTTTTCTCGATTCTGTTATAATGCACTTACCAACCTAATAGTGTAATATACTATTGTCGCTTTAAGTGAAGTCGCTGAATCTTCATCTACATTTTTAGCGATACGAACGTTTCTTTACGTTCAGTTACGCACGATTTCACTGACCTATGATTAATAAAATATTTTCCTTGTTCAGAAAAACGGTCCCTACCCTTTAAATCTAAAGTGATAGATAATCCTTTGTCGCACGTCAATCACTATGTACTAATGTAAAGTACTGATGATCTTGCAATAAACAAAATATTTAACTCTGTGCTATTTTGACCTTATTCATTTAGTTACTAAGGCAATTACAATTGTTGTGGACAGTAAAACATTACAAGTCATAATAGTCGGTTCTAGAGATCCTAAGAGCGACCAATGCTCTGAAAACTAGCCCATCAAAATCAAGGTAGCAAAATTGGTTCTCTTAACCTTTTTTTTTCGACATATGTCAAATATCTACTTTGGTTCAAAAGTCTGTGCCAATTCAGCTGTTTGCCCCAGTTTTAATAGACTTACTATATACAGGGTCTCTAGATTAGGTTAGCCGAGCCTCATTTTCAGTTTACTTATCTTATCGGTTGAACCTGATTATTTTTTTATTTCATGTATACACATTTAAATCTTATAATAGATAACAGACAGTTGGTGTAAGGTGACTCTGGCGTAACTTTTTCCCCCATGAATTAAAATTTATAATTTTTAATTTACATACAGTATTTGATTAATAGAAACAAAACCTATTATTTAGATATTGATTTTGCATGTAGTTATATATCGTATAGGCCATTCAGTAAATACAAAAACATTTGATTTTTTTTTAAGTTGGCATATGCATACAATTGTTGTACTAGGGATTCTGTATTTTGTTTTGCAAAGGTTTCCACACCTGTATAAAGGTGGGTATGAATTAAAAAGGACAATTAATGATAATTAATATTACTCATTATTTCAGTGTCAAAGTAGATATTTGCCTAAACTTTTATAAAATGTAATAAAATTATCTATTAATAAACTGCTCAAGTACAGGTCTAAAGAGTAGCTTCAGCACTGCGAAAACATTAAGTATTATAGTGCACCCAGAATGTGTAGTTCAAAACGTGACCACCGAACTTCTGTAGATGGCGCCAAGTGGAATTATAGTGCACCCAGAATGTGTAGTTCAAAACGTGACCACCGAACTTCTGTAGATGGCGCCAAGTGGACAAGCCGCCACTGTGCTACAATGCTTGGAAATTTTGCAAAGTGGAAAATCGCCACCTTTCGCCAAAACCAAATAGCGCATGAAGGTGCTCGGGATCTTAGCAACAACTTTGCCCCCTTTCAAAATTTCGATATCTGTAGCCGTTCGAAAGTTACAGGCGATCCAGACAGACAGACAGACCGACAGACAGACAGACGGACGGACGGACAAAACGTTCGCATAAGTACGCTGAAGCTACTAATAAACGGTAGGTTAATAGTATCCGATACAGTAATTGTATAATATCATTATAAGTAGTTATTTATAACATTTATGACAGATGCTAAGTAAATGTCACACCCTTAAACTTAAAATGTTTTAGTACCTTTTTGTAAGTACATTCCTAGATAAAGATGTATTATGGAAGTATACTCATGTAATTTTGGAAATCAAAGTATTTGTGTTTTTATGTTTACTGAACAGACTGTATGTGCACACCGGGATTACAGTAGTATTTATTATGAAACATAACATTTTATTAAATTATCCAGATCAGGACATCCAAAGGTGTTTGAATCTATAATAATGTTTTCTACTGCTTCTCTAAGAGACAAAAAAAATCTGAATTATTAAGCAATAACACCTATTATGTATTATTAGTTTCTGGTCATTGCTGCCACCAATTATCACTCTTTCAGAAATTTTTAGTGACGTTTATTCAGTCTCCACGACTATTATGCAGTATTTACGAGCATCTGGTCACTGCTGACAATACAACCACCTCTTCCTCTACAAAAGCTTCGTTGTGACCTTCAAAAATACAAAAGATCACATTGATTTTGATTTTAACTTCTTCCATGACCACTACGCTATATTCCAGACCTTCTTGTCATTGCTGACAATATTTCTTCAGACCGAATTTCTGCGTGACCCTTGAAAACCGCAAGAAGGTCCACGTAAATGGTACATCACGCTTCGTATGGGCATGCAATATGTTGTATTTTAAATAATAGATAAGTTTTACAATATACAGGGAGTTTATTATAACGCGCAATGTGTAAATGCATTTCCCGCTGCTGATCATGTAAGTCAGTGATACAGCATTAGTAACAAAACGAGTAAGTTGGTGATTATATTTGTTTGCTGTTTTCTCTTGACAACGGAACTTAATATTATTATTAAGTTTCTAGGATAATAAAATTAACAACGCAAGATGCAGACTTAGACGTTTTGTTTATAAATATATAAATATAAAAGTTTTTATGTGACGTGACACTCACAGGTAACACGACTCACAAAAACTAATCCTGGTGACAGGTGACAAACCAAACGATTTTTTTAAAATCTAGGAAAATTTCGATAAGCAGCGGGAAAAATATAATAAGATAACGCGGAATGTATCGGCTATTCACATTTTCGGCAAGCAACAAGCCGCAACTTCGTCTTGGCTTGTACTTGCCTACCTCAAATGTTAATAGGTCCTTACATTCCTTCTTACTTAAATAGCTATTATTTTAAAATGCAATATGGAAACGTTACTGAGTATGTAACAACATAAGATATATTTCTACGGAGGAAGAAATTCTGTTGATCAAATGGTAAAAGGACTTCAGTTTACAGCAAGTATGAGGGTTATTACATGTCCTGTTGTTCTTTCTAATACTTCTTTTTCAATAAAATTACGGTTCGTATATTGCATTTTAAAATAAACGCATTTTCACATGGCGTGGCGTACCTTTAGAAACCAATAGTAACAATCAAGTCCTCATGGAAACGGGAATACCATATGCTCATTAAAATAAATTCACTGTACAGGTATTCTTAATTTCGTTTCCTCAAAAAATATGATAAAAGTCTAACAATAAATGTTGGGTGCCCCAATTTTATTATTAACAGTATTTTTTCCAGAACACGCGCTCTGTTTCCCAAATTATTTTGCTTCCACTTTTTGTCTTTGTAATATATCTTAACAGTCCAATATGAAACATTTCAATACTGTGAAAAACTTTATACGCACCACATAAACTTCCAAGAGTTCAAAGGGCAACACGAAGGGCGAGTTGTTTGCAAAGTTAATTCAAAATAAGTTGTTTGAACGCATTAATTTAATTTTTAACCATATATCATTCTTTATCGAAAGTTAAGTTTCACAGAATCCATTGTTATTATATGCCTTTGTAGCCGAAGTTTGCAGCTAAGTTCCCTGAAATACGTCTCGGCTTTTATTTATGAGAGCGGCTCCGTATTAATCAAAGCAGTAATTGAAATATCAAACTTTATTCTTGCGAAGTTCATACCTGTACAGTACAACTGAGTCTATGAAACTCGTGAAGTTATAACTCCGCCAGTTCTTAAGCCATTCGTTTTAAATTAATTGCTCTTAAAGTTCTCATAATTTTGAGTTTATTGCCTGGCTTTTAGAAACTTATAGCAACAAACCACTTTTTAACAAACACCTCTTTTGAAGTTGTATGTTCTCGCTATTTTTTTGTAAGTATAATGTGTACTTCTGGACACTTTCAGAAGTAAGCAAGGGAAGTATGAATGAAATTGAAAGTAATTGTTTCGGTGGTTGATCGTAATTTAGCAAATTGAATGCGTTTCTTTTATTACTTCTTTCGTCTAAAAGACCAAGCAAGTATTGTAATCGTGAAAAAATCACCTTCCGAGATTTCTTCAGACCTTCATATTTCAAGGTTTTCAGATGACGAAAAACAGGTATTCTCAATTTCGTTTGTCTCTCTGTCTGTTGCGGGTATGACTCAAAAACTATTTGTTGGAAGTAGACGATATTATACATGCAGATTATATGTCTACACATGAACCCGAGAAAATTTCGGACAAATATATACAAGATGGTCACTTTAAAAAATAAATAATTTTATATTTTTGATTCAACTGAGAAATACATGAAAGGAGTAATTTCTAATAAGTCAGGCTTTACGCTTGGCGAAAAATAGGACCCAAAAATGATTAAGAGGTGCTTAATTTAAATTTATGGAAACACTTCTGCTATTATTTGTATTTATATTGCCGTTAAGTCAATTAAATCAATTAAGTGATACCAACTCCATTTAAAAATTATAAGTATTTGGTCGCTGTACTTTAGATAAAGCGACATCTGTTGAGACAATTCGGAAAAGTTACCACTCCTTTTTGGGGCACCTGGTATAAAAGATAAAGAAGAAAATTTTGGGTTCATCCATATATTAGAATATTCTGCTAGTGTATAATTATAGTATAAAAAGGGCAATTCTCTACCTCCTTTGCGAATTTAGCATTAATAACTTGTTCATTACTATTGTCTATTTGCTGATTTCTTCGAATTTAGTTGGTAACTGGTAGCTAGGCGACTAGCATGTCGAGTTTCCTGTGACTAGTCACAAATTGGTTCCAAACCAGTAGCCGATCTGTAGCTTCGTGAGCGAACCTCCATATAAATACACTAGCAGTGACGAGCAAGCAATTGGTTAGTGATTGTAGTTTAAATTGCGTTACTTTTTAGTTTCTTTCGAGTAGCCCCGTGCGCGGAGGGCCTAAGTCTATGTCAAATTCGAGGTTATCAGGTTAGGTTTTCCGTCAGTTTTGACGCAGACTGACTCAAAACCTAATCTGCTAATCTCGAATTTGACATAGACTTACAGTGCCACCAACATTATGTTCAGCAGTTGCCTAGCAACACTTTTCGGCCTTCTGATGTAATGTTCCACTTTACGGACTCAGTATGAATTAAAAGTTAGGAAACAGAATTTAATGTGAGCCAGTTTTCAGTTAAAACTCAACCTGTGTAGACTTAGGATATTGTAATTTTGTAAGTTTTATATGCATGCTTGCATGTCTTATAACGGGTGGTACTCCGCCTGGTACATCGCGATAGGCGCCTTCTGCTTAACTTAATAAATACTAATAACCGGTACCGCTGCAGTATAAGGCTAACGCATTTTATATTAAACTGAATGTGACAAGTAAATATGTGTTTTGTCTGTTTTAAATGCCCAATCTTCTATTTTAACTGAAAAAAAAACACCAAATAGCAACCCTATTAAAAAAGGCTTACTAAATGAAAGTTGTGTAGGGGTAAAGGGGAAGGTAACGTGGGGGCCCTATAATTATTTGTTGCCCCAGGGCCCCCAAGCCTGTAGCTACGGCCCTGGAGAACGAAGAAGAAGAACGCAATGAACAGTCAAATCTAGTTCACAGATCAATCCAAAACTGCAAGAGAAACAACACAGAAAAATGCCCTAAGCACTAATAGGGCTAAATTTGCAACCATATTCCAAACTGAAATAGTGGCAATATGCTCAAGTCATGACGGGGAGGTTTTTCACAGGCAAACCAATCTTCTACTTCTTGACAGATAACCAGATAGTACTGAAATCAATGATGTCATTCCAGTTTATTTTTAAGTTCGTTCCAGAACGCCATAAAGAATTCGTGCACCTGGGTGCACACAAGGGGTCAAACTGATCTGGATATTAGGATGACAAGAAAATGTTAACGAAAAACTGACGAACTGGCTGGATCACATAGCTCAAAATAGGTAAAAAGACGAGGGTCCACATGTAAAATAGGGTATGCAAGTGCTACATAACACACCATTAAGTGGCTGAAGAACCAACATTGCAGAGTATGAATGGACTATCCCAATGCTTTACATTTCACTTAACTTCAAGATGTTTATAATCCTCACGCTACACTACGGTATGAACACTGAACGCAAGTAACGGCGATAAAAATAGAAGCTTACAGAAACTTGTCACTGCTGATATATCAGGTGGTCAAACAAATGTCAGTGCCGTAGCTCCATTTACATGATATTTATTTCATCATTTGTTACAGACTGTTCCAAGTTAAGCGCATCATGTTTTTACGTATTTTATTTATTATTTTATTATTATTTTATTTTATTGTAACCACGAAAAAATTACCTTCCCAGATTTTTTTAGAACTTCACGTTTCACAGTCCCTAGATGACGAAAGGCAGGTTTGCTCAATTCCGTCTGTCTGTTTGTGTCTATCTGTTTCCGGTATAACTAAAAAGAAACTGGGAGAAGACGATAATTTGCATACGGATTATATGTTTTTTTTTTTGCAGAAAACCGATAAAATTTCAGCCAAGTATTTACAGGGTGAGAACTTTAAAAAGTAAAATTCTGCTTATTTTGCTTTAACTCAAAAACAGTTATTTAAATGAAAACAATATTTTGCACATAGGTCAGGTTTTTAGCATTGACAACAGAGAGCATCTTCCGGAGCCATCATATACAAAGTTGAAAAATAAATAAAAGTAATAATATTACCACAGCTTCGACTTTACCCTTGACAAAAATGGGGCCCAGCAGATACAAGATAAATGTTATGAAACAAAAAAACGAATGAATGGTTGTGTGTAATTCACATGTATTCCGAAGGTGCGAAGCGTCTTACGTGGCAGCGTGCAACAAATAGTCGGGTAATTCCTAGCGTTGAAATCGCGTTCGCAGACGCTGAACTTCGAATCTCACGGGTGGTATTGCCATTTTTTTTAAATTAATGTAATTTGCAGTATTACTAGAAAGTTTAAGATATTTTTATATTTAGTTTCCTTTATTTTTAAAATTGTTTAATGTCACAGAGTCCACTTGCGAGGGAAGTTCTGAGAAAAGTCCTTTAGAGATTTTTTATTATTGCAGCTACAATTTCGGTTAAATTAACAAACTAGTAGTTTTTCTGTACGTAGAATACGATAGTGGAATCGGAAAAACCTTTGCCTAATATAATTTCGAATTATTCACTAAACATTCGCGGAACATAAATGTTAGTTTGGTGAACAATTCAAAATTATGTTACCCAACTATCTTTCTGCTTTTACTACAGCAATCACCATAAAAATGCTACTGGTTTACCTATTTAACAGAAATCGTAGTCCCTATCATAACAAAATTAGCAATAGCACGCACTTGATATGGAACAGAGTGTATAACTGGTTTAGGGAGTTAAAATTGAAATGAGTGTTTGGTATTTAGCTTTTAATCATATTAGTTTAATTTATTTCATTAGTAATTCTTAACACAAGTAAATAGCTGTACATAAATTTAGTGTAGTTTGTAATTCTACCTAGCGGTAAGTTTACCCACTATTGGTGGAACGTCGAGTTATGGGGCTTACTGTCCCCTCTCCTGCCACCCCTAAATGTTGGGTCGGTGGCCACATTGAAAAGAGATGAACCTAAGACGAGTTGGTGACCTGTCGGTCAACTGATCCCGTTTTTTGTTGTTTTGTGTAATCGCTCGTGTTTATCGTTTTGTGCTCCTGGAGTCACGGGTCAATCGACGTGCCACCTTCCACATGTGAGCCTTTCTGTATATCCGTCAAGGTAAGTCCCTATATGAACTTCTACTTTGCATGGGTATTATTGACTCTTACGCTCTCCGTTTAGGTAGAATTAATTTAGATATTAATTGCCCTGGAGACAGATACAATGAGAAAGCTATTGCAAACAGGAATTTTCTCCACAGAAATCGTAATACATTTTTTTCTACTTCTAACTGACAAAGTTGTTCATCAATGTTAGTCATTTCCACAGCAGGAGCATCGGGTTCTGCTCTTAGGTTTAGACATAAAGACCCCATATGGTTGCTAGAGTTGGATTAGGCGATAGCAGTGATCTCAGCGCTAGAATTTTGGTGTCAATGGAAACTGTGTGGAACGAGCTTATGATGCTTGTATGATTTTTAATTTAATTTAATTTTACTTTTGCCTCGTGTATGCTCAAATGCCCATGGGTTCGTTACCACTCAAATGTAAAATACAGGGATAAACAGCTTAGAAATATCGTATAATTATTTAACTAAGCACAAAATAAATCTTAAATAGTAACGATATGTACATTATAATATAAAATTTCCTCTGGTAAAAGGGCTGTTATCTATGCTACTTTGCAATCGGCAACCCACTATACATCTCTGTTCTGCCCAGTTTGCTCTCGTGGATCCTCTCTACAAAAGTTTCGATTAGAAACGATCGGCCTGAAACATGTGCTATTAATGTTCGCCGAAAATGGCGATTGTTTACGAATTTTGGCGGCCAATTTCATGAAATAGTTAGTTTTTACGGTGATGGTGACGTTTGTAATTAGGATGTTAAGCTCGGCAGATCGCGAGGCTCCCTTGCTATATAAGTTTGGGAACCCAGGAATAACTTAAACGGGCCGGTTCCTCTAAGCGAAGCCTTCTCACGACTTAGTTTTGCGACTGCTGGAACATCTCTTGCGCTCTTCAGTGTGCCGGCCGCAAAATGCAAACTGCGTTTGGTGAACTAGCAGGGTGACTAACAATGCCGTTATTACACGTACACTAGTATTCTAATGAGTCTTTAGGTTTATAATAATCTCGGGGAAGCCGGTTATTTCTAATGAACGTAACGTAGTGGACGTCGAGAGTGAGGGGTTAGGTTAACAGGCTATCCTATGAGACGGGTTTCCGTCACATGGTAGAACTCGGTCAGGTCCATGTTTAGAAGGGCAGCCCTACGAGACACTTTCCTGTCACAAGGCAGAACTGCGTTCGGTTCCGATTAAGAGAGTCGTTCTACGAGACAGGTTCCTGTCACTCTAGGTCAAAAAAGTTATAAGAAAAGGAGCCAGGCCTTCGGAGGGGGACCTAGAGCTGGAGGTCACGATCAGGTCTCAAGACTCAAGTAATGGAATAGATGCGAAGGTTGCTTTTATACTTTTCGGTCCGCTTTATCTGTACAGTTGAGTCTTCTTATCTTCTGTTTCAGCGCTAAGACGATGTAAACGCATATTGTGTCGGAATAAGAGCCGTACAAATGTCTGGCATAATATTGATGCTTTAGATAAATTTTCTACTGGCGCTAACGCTACAAACTCACATTCTCTAGTCCAAAACCGGACATTATATTTCTTTGCTACCTTTCCTGCTCTCGTTGAGCAAGAACAATAGCAAGTACGTTAGCTAGTATGTCGTTATATAAAATATTGTTTAAAAAAAATGAATACTTTAACTAAACTGATACTGTACTTGCAGTGATGCACCATATCCACCATTATTTCCCAGAAAAATGTATTAAAAACAATTGTTTTAGTATTGAAACGATCGATTGCGTCATTGTTGTTCCTAATATGTAGTTGTTTAAGTTACCATGAATATAAAAAATATAAGGTATTAGCATTCGAGGAGGGTAGACCGCAATGCAGCTCAAGTTTATTTTCTTTCTGTAGATGCTAATGGACCCTACATGCGTATTTCTTAAAGTTAGCTATGCCTGGTGCGATGCTGTAGAATATTAGAAATAAACAAACAGCTATTTGTAAAGGTTATACATAAGTATAGTATATTGTTTAACGAGTGACGAAAGTAGCATTTTCTGCAAACGAGAGAACAGTTTATCAAACGAGGCGTAGCCGAGTTTGATAATGTTCTCAAGTTGCAGAAAATTGCTTTTCGACGAGGTAAACACTATACTTTTCTATAACCATGGTTCACTACTACTGCACTAAAACACTACCGTCCGAAAGCAAGGCTACCTGATGAGACACCCTGCCAATTTCGTGAAAATTTTTATAACTGTATTTTGCATTTATTACGTTATACAAAGTAAATTTACACGTTTTTGTGCTAAATCATGTTTTCCATTGTGCTTTGTAAAATTAAATTACAATTGTATATGGAAGAATGCATTTAATATTTGAAATTGCAACCACTTACTTTCGTCACTAGAGACGAAAGTTAACGTTACGGGATATTCTATCACTGGTCCCGGAACTGGCGTTTTCGGTTGGGGTAAAACGTGACGAAAGTTGCTCATTTTTAAAGGGTTATAGAAAAAAATATTTTAAAATTCCATAACTGCCTTTACCTATTAATTAGGTTCTGCGTTAGACGCTAATTTGCCTTTTCATCTGTCAATTCTGAACGAAATCTTTTGGGTTTAAAAAGACAATGGATATGAACCCACCAAAGTCATGGAGAGTGGTGTGTTGGATTTTATTAACAATAAATTAGATATTGCTAACGAACTACATACTGCACGATAAAAATACTAATACAGTGTTTTCCGATTGCTTTTCACCGTGTATCAGTTGAGTTTCCCCTTATCTCAAATGTTTTTCCCTCTTGTCAACACTTGTCAATATTGACAAATGGGAATTACATTTGACAAATAGTGAAACACAATTGATACATGGTGAAAAGCAATCGGAAAACCCTGTAATTTCAATAACACCGATTTGGAGCACTTTCAATACCTTCCCAAGCTTCACAGCGAAATGTATCATCATTTAGTAATTCTTTGTTTTCATATTGAACAGTAATATTTAATTTCCTTTTTTTGAAACACGTTATTTAGTTATTCGTTTAAGTAAAACATTAACTAAGAATAATTAACATTATATTTTTGTGAATGTAAATTTTACTATTAAGTTCCCTAGTGCCGTAGTGTACTGTATCAGATATCGGTATGAAGGTCAAAGAGAATTTTTCAATCGTGTTGAGCGACTTACACCATTGTACACCTCATGTTCTTGGGGAATGTATTCCTTACGATAGTTTCGCATTGATTTTGATAGTTTGCGATCATGTAAAAGCGAACAGTAATTCTGCACAAATAAACCCTTTATAAAACTGGTAGAAATATATAAAAGTGTAGGCGAAAATTTCATTCAATTCAAGTTAACTCTAAAAACCAAAGCGTTAATATATACCGTCTATTCTAATTTATTCTACTAAATATTAACGTTCCAGAAAGGAAGGTTAAGCTAATAATCATATCAGTATTATGAGAATAAATTAGAGCATGTAAACGGGAGACTAATAACAAAGACCAACAACGTAATTATATCGATAACCTCCTTAACATAAAGGAGGAACAGGTAGGCCAATGTTATAGCTGGGTAGTTAAATAATAATTAACATACAAATATACAACGGACTTACATTAATTCAGAAATTTCGTTGCTGTAGGCTGCTAACGCACCATAACAGAATTTAATAGCAACACAATCCCGAAATTTAGATTATAAACATGGTGTATTACAACTGCGTTACCAATGCTAATATCTGTAAGCTAACAGATAGTAAGTTTAGTAATAACAAGGAAAAAGAAAAATGTATTATATTTTCTAGTGACATGTACAGCAACTACCAAAATGAAGAATATTTAAAATTACAAAAAGTCAGTTAGCCTTCAAATGACGTTACTTAACTCAATTACATGCTGATCTTTCCGTAGCATGATTACCCTTAAATGAGTCACGTTAAAAAGGGGATGCGTTTGTAAAAGGGGTGCTTTCGTTTGTGAACTAACACGCTTCAGTAGGAAGAGAAAAGTGCTCATTAATCGATGAACGACCTAACGAACCCTTCTCATGTAATTAGAACTTCAAGTCGACACCAGGTCAAGTTAAATATCAGAAGCCCTGCAGAATGTTTCACGTGTTGGCGATTTAATATAGGTATATGTTTGCTTATCATTCTGGCTTGTTTGCGTTTGTTTATGTGCATATAAAATTAAAGGTTTGGTAATATTATTCTCGTCTCCATAATGCATAATAAATATTTGTCAAGTCTTAAAATTCAACGAAATATTTCAAGCATCGTTTTGTATCTTGAACTGAACTCGTTCAAGCAAGAATTACGAGACAAATTAATATATTCATCTCTAAAAATTACATTTCATGCTTGACTTAACTTAAAAGTCGGTTTAATTTTGCTCAAATTGTTTTATTAAGTTACTAAAAACGACGGAGGCGGTTTTTAATTGTTTAGTATTTTTCAGTTAATGAATATTCGTCAATAATTGATGACAAATTATTAATACTTGTTGATCATAAATAAAGTTGAGATACAATTTCTGTGGCTTTACCAAATACACATTTTCTATCTATTATTGCATTATCTGCATATTTAACTTGAACTTCCGGCGCTTCTCCTCAATTTTCTACGATTCGGCTATAATTCTTTCAGGAAAAAGCTATATTCATGACTAGTTTTGTCTAAACTAAGCTCAACCTAATGCGTGTTATTTAACCTGTATGCATGAGGATTAAGTTGGTAGTGCAGTGGGTAGAGTGTCAGGCTCGCAGTAAGCAAGTTCTCGGTTCGAAGACATGTAATAAGCAGAACTGAATCAGTACTGAGCCAAGCAACCATTAGATGTTGGAATACCCATGACGTAGCACTTATCTGAAGACTGGTCTATGAAGTAGATTAACAAAACTACACATAGAACCTATACACACACGTGACTTGGAGGTAGCGCAACAAACTCGCGTTGAGGCATAAAAAGTGCGCTTGAACTAGTATCACTTTTCACCCAGAAATCCACAACTACTTTTTATAGCTTTTATTCCATATGTCCAACTGTCTTTTTAGTAGCTATCAAGTATTGCTTTCTCTATTATTAATTTTTTCCAAAGAAGGTAAATAACTTACATAGTTGGCCTAAGTTCATTTCCATCATCCTGCAAAAATTATTATCGCATGGTTTGAGTGTATACTGTCTCTAGTTAACTATATTTAGTTGCAGTATGTTAAAAATTATTTTCTAAATTATATTATCTACTAAGTGGAAACCTTGTGGGCTTAAAGCTGCTAATATCAGTGTAACTTTCACTACGACATTTATAAAAAATGTGTGATTTAAATTCCATACTCAAAGGGAGTTCAAACTAATGTTGATGATGGACAAGATAATTTAGTGGAAGTAAGTGAAATCATGCGGACACAAAAGTGCATTTAATTAGTGCAAAATAGTATATTATACATCAAGGTAGCGAAGCGCAGTATTATAACCTGAGCGCATATTAGATACTGAGCGCGAAGCGCGAAGTATCTAAAGCGCGAAGGTTATAAGACGATTCGCTACCGTGGTGTATATACTATTTTTTGCACTACCAAACGGCTTAATACCTAAATTCCCAACAAATTTAGAAAATATTTTAACTGTCAATCTGACAATACAGCTCTTTAAAACGTCAAAATTAAAATAGTCATATTTGGTAACTTAGCAATTTATTAGTTACCACGGTGAAAATTGTTTTACTTTCTCTCCCGTGGTGGAGAAAATCGACTTCACGACGTAAAGATAAGCCAATAACGGTGCGTTCTGAGACTAGTAGTGCAAAATAGTATATTATACATCAAGGTAGCGAAGCGCAGTATTATAACCTGAGCGCATATTAGATACTGAGCGCGAAGCGCGAAGTATCTAAAGCGCGAAGGTTATAAGACGATTCGCTACCGTGGTGTATATACTATTTTTTGCACTACCAAACGGCTTAATACCTAAATTCCCAACAAATTTAGAAAATATTTTAACTGTCAATCTGACAATACAGCTCTTTAAAACGTCAAAATTAAAATAGTCATATTTGGTAACTTAGCAATTTATTAGTTACCACGGTGAAAATTGTTTTACTTTCTCTCCCGTGGTGGAGAAAATCGACTTCACGACGTAAAGATAAGCCAATAACGGTGCGTTCTGAGACTAGTAGTGCAAAATAGTATATTATACATCAAGGTAGCGAAGCGCAGTATTATAACCTGAGCGCATATTAGATACTGAGCGCGAAGCGCGAAGTATCTAAAGCGCGAAGGTTATAAGACGATTCGCTACCGTGGTGTATATACTATTTTTTGCACTACCAAACGGCTTAATACCTAAATTCCCAACAAATTTAGAAAATATTTTAACTGTCAATCTGACAATACAGCTCTTTAAAACGTCAAAATTAAAATAGTCATATTTGGTAACTTAGCAATTTATTAGTTACCACGGTGAAAATTGTTTTACTTTCTCTCCCGTGGTGGAGAAAATCGACTTCACGACGTAAAGATAAGCCAATAACGGTGCGTTCTGAGACTAGTAGTGCAAAATAGTATATTATACATCAAGGTAGCGAAGCGCAGTATTATAACCTGAGCGCATATTAGATACTGAGCGCGAAGCGCGAAGTATCTAAAGCGCGAAGGTTATAAGACGATTCGCTACCGTGGTGTATATACTATTTTTTGCACTACCAAACGGCTTAATACCTACATTCCCAACAAATTTCGAAAATATTTTAACTGTCAACCTGACAATACAGCTCTTTAAAACGTCAAAATTAAAATAGTCATATTTGGTAACTTAGCAATTTATTAGTTACAACAGTGAAAATTGTTTATTTTACTTTCTCTCCCGTGGTGGAGAAAATCAACTTCACGACCTAAAGATAGGCAAATAACGGTGCGTTCTGGGACTAGTGTGCAAAAAATCGTATTACTCAGTTATCTAATTTTATGACATTGAAACTGTCAGCGTCACGGATCTGTTTCCATAGGATCGATTAAATTTACCGCGTTTTTTAGTGATACGTATTGCGCATGCGCGGTGGATCACAGCCAATCAGCATCTACTCTCCAGTTGTCTCAACTCTTATAATATTTAGGAACTCTATCAGCCAGTCTTATAAAGGCCACTAATCTAGCGTTAACTTTAATTCGCTGTTAAAACAAACAAAAACGCATCAAAATTTGTTTACTAATGAATAAAATGTTATAAGCACCGACGTTTTGATGCGCTTTTGTTTATTTTAACAGGGAATTAAAGTTAACGTCAGGTTAGTGGTCTTTATAAGACCGGTCGTAAGTGAAATATTTCTGTTAGAATATAGAGTAATGTCATTTTGACAAGTCTAGTATTTGAGTTGCATTGTTGAAGTTGTGGTTGCGTTATTAAATACTAACAGCCATTAAAGACCACTAATTAACGTTAACTTTTATGCCGTGTTAAAGTAAACAAAATCGCATGAAAATGGGAGTGCTTATGATATTTTATTCAGTAGTAAATAAACTTTGATGCGCATTTGTTTATGTTAACAAAGAATTAAAGTTATTCCAAATTAAGTTTTTTTATAGTACTGGCTGTAAGTAAATTATTTAAACCCAACCTAGAAGAATGAATGGTTCGCTGCTATGTTTCTGGTTGTTTCTGTAAATATAACGGAAACATTGCAAAAAGTCATATCCAATGAACGTTCACATTCCGTTGAACAATGACATTTCTGAAAATATATGGGCCCCCTAGCGGTACTTTGGAAATCAAGGATTTCTTCGACTGCTTTAATTTAATTTAACCATACTTATGAATCACCCTGTATATGGCAATCAGCTCTCACTATTAGAAAAAGTACCAGCAAAATTGCGATATGTAATAGGCCCAATGATGTTTTACAGAAACAGGTCGCAAGTAACTGATTAAACGCATGCAATAAACTGCAAATGTAACACGCACTCATGCATGATATTAAATATTTAAATTAAAAATATATACACAGAAGGGTCCACTATGAATTATAATGCATATATGTATAGTAATGTCGCGGCAATTGGAAAGTGCCGATGGAATTCTAAAGTGATGCCTATTACCTTATACTGCACCTCGAATTATTGTGTCAAAAGCGCAATAATCGTACCTAGTGGTACAATACAAAAAAGCAGCGTGTTGTTAAAACTTATTAAATTAGTTGCAGTTTTGAAATTGTGTGTGTTGTAATCATACTTAATAACAGGAAAACAAATTATGCTAATTTTGCCGCTTTGAAAACAAACGATCTCGCAGTCAGCTACGATTTTTGCACTTTTTTAATTTATAAACCGATCCTATTTTTATTATGTTCTTGTCTCGCATCCTAAATCCCAGGATTGATGTTAAGAGGTGCGATGGACTAAAAATGTTTTAATTTTATCTTAAGATTGTGGGATTAAGCCCTGCTTGGTTTGAAGAGAATTTTACGAATATTTTCAGTTTTTCAAAAACAAGTCGACCTTGACAGTGAAACCAAACCTATCTTCTTTTCAGGTAAACTACCCTTTTTGTTCATGATACGACCAAATGTTACCAGCACGGAACTAATTATTGTTAGTTGTTGCTGGTGTTCCGTTCTGTCACAACCATGTAATTGCCATTTTCCAAAGACTACCGTCAACAAAAAGCTTTTCTCAAGTTGAAGTCCCAGTTTGAAGTTGTTTATTCTCATATTGAAATTGTTTATTTAATTTTGAAATTGTTTATTCCCATTTTGAAATTGATTAGTCCCAATTTGAAGTTGAAAAGGTATAGTTTTGCTATAACAAATCCTTTTTCGGCCTCGCTTAGAACACGATTCGGCATTTTAAGTTTTGAAGGCAAAATGTCAATTGCACAACTGACAATTCAGTGACATTAGTCTACTTGCTAAAACCATACATACACAAGGCAAACGAACCGTACGAAATTTTTTGGGCGCGCAGTACCTACAGTAAAGAAATACACTATTAAAAGTAGTTCTGCGAAAACCCTGATAAGGCGCATGATAAAGGCGCAAATATTTAAAATAGAAAGTACTGATGTTAAATTTCACCAGGTCGGTGCAATATTCAAGGGTAATACCACAAGCAGTGGATATATTTTTGACAAATATTTTGTCGTTTCCATGTAAATTATTGCGTTTAAATTTCACGATACAAAATCACATCAAAAATGTCACGAGCCAAAGGTGAGTGACATTTAAATGTGATTTTGTTGAGTGAAATTTGCAATAATTTCTATGGAAATGGCAAAATATTTTAGAAAAATATATCCACTTCGAGTGGGATTTGGAACGATTATTTAACAATATTAATACATAACGATTAACTTTATTGAAAAATAATCCAACAATTAATATAATTATTCATTCTCAATTAAATTCAGCGGAATACTTCCAAAACACAGCATTTTAAAATTTTTAAAACAAGCCACACAGTTTGTTGGGGCTTAGTGTTACGTACGTAACCTAGCGATATCACTAAGGACAGAACATCGTTGCTAAGCGATACTTCGCAACAAGGCTATTTATTTTATGAGTACGTACATTGTTTTGTGAATATTTTGCATGGTGCCCAATATTCAGTGATATACTGCTGTTATTGGTTGAAAAAAGCAAATGTCTGTAATGTGATTGGCTTATATGTTATAGTGTTGAATAGTCGTCAATATATCGTACTTAGGTACTTGATTGATCGACCTGTACGTAGTTTTTAATATGAGCACCCTGTATATATACTAAAATTACGTATGGAGTTACCTCAGAATATATTAATCTATCAGTCACACAAATTGATAATGGTTGTATCTTTACCGACTTTGGCTACTGTAATGTATAGATTTACGAAGAGCTAGACGAATTACAATCAACAACATACATTAGCTTCAATACCCAGACAATCTGTAACAAAATACGTTCAAGAGAATTTATGAAGGCTGAAGTTCAGCTATTCAGCGTGGGAATTCAGTTCGAGGTTCAAGTGGACAACAGATTAATTACTCGCTCCTAAAAGTTACCGGTATGGCGTCTGCTGTAGAGAAGAACTAAGCGGCACTGGTTGCTGAATATGAACGAAAAGCGAAAAGCAATTAAGTAACATGAAATAGTATATTACGTACCGAGGTGGAAAGTGTTTCATTACTGTCGAGAGATTAAGTAGTTAACCGAGACGCGTAGCGTCAAGGTTAACTTTATCTCGAGACAGGAATGTGACTTTTCACTGTGGTATGTATACTATTTTACTCACAGTCGGTTTTTGTCATTATTTATTTAATTATGTAGGTTTCAAATAATACGTATTTTTATCCCAGTGTTAATAAGTCACTTTAACAAAGGAAACTGGGACGCTGTTGCTAGGTAACATGACAAGTTCATTGAAAGTGAGGTTTAGCTAGCCGGGAAAATCTTTCCCGGCTAACTGGGAAAGTAAAGTAAACAATTACTCGCTTTCTCACTGTTTTGAAGGTTAGAAACGTACCTATTATTAACCGATTGTGAGTAATAGTATTTTATCGGTTGTAGGATATTAAGCCCTTGTTTACATATACATTCCTTGATATGTTAACAGCTATAACGGCATTAGGCCGATGTTGAGCAGCATATAACGGACGAGGATGCATTTTGTGGCTTCGCCTCAACCAGCAATATTCATGCGCAAGCGGCAAGAATGCACTTTCAGCTCTTAACATACAATATACTATTATTTGTTAAAAATATTAGCACTTGCTCCAAACTAATTTGGTTATTATTCAGTCGTTGAAGGAATTGTTCACAAAACGTCACCCGAACTTCTAAATCTCGTGGTAGTAATTGGTGCACGACTTGAACTTTGTTAAGGATGAAATTTTAAATCCTTTAAAATACGGCGAAGAGTTCCGTTTGATAGGCCAGTTATTAACAATTTAAATAGGATCGGTCATTCTGCCGGACCCTGTACATATTTAGTTGGAAATTTTCCATAGCAACGGCGATTATTGATAGATATAGGCCTACTTGCGCCCGGCTCAGCTGCGCCCACCGTCATTTTCAGCCCATTTGCGCCCCAGAAGAATGTCAACGGTAATTCATGTGTCATTTGCGTCCACGCTTTCAACTCATTAGTCATCAGGACCACCTAACTTGGCCAACTAGTGCGGCGGTCTCCTACCTGCAAATTAGTTATTACAAAAACACTAAATTTAACAATTTTTCACTTAGCGAACTTCTATGTGTTTTTGTTGGTACCTACTTTTATTGTTTGTGTTCATTTGTTCATTAAAACTTGTTGAAATTTAATATATGGTTTAAATTCCATCCTCTAAGATGTTTTTCAAATTTCTATCATTTGTTCTGGGGATATAAGGCTAACTTCATTTTTTAAGAGCACGAAGGGTCAAATTTAATATTGTTGAAAACAGTATTTTTTTCTGAATTCAGTGATGTCACACATGCATATCCTATTTTAATAGAAACTAGATCGAAAAAATGATCGAACTAATAAAATTTAAAAAAATTTAAAATTTAGTTAAGTCTTCGGAAATGTTGTCTTTATCTATCGCTAGTTCTTTGCCGCCTGTACTTTGACCAAAAAAATAAATAAAAATTAATAATAATAAAAAGTTTAATTTTTAGCTAACATGCAAGTGACAGATTGCTAATAACAGCATTTTCAAAGCTAACTTTGATTTTTTTACCTTTTAATAAAAATAAAGGTGTGCATGTGATACATTACTGAATTTAGAAAAAATACTTGTTTCAAAAGTTCTAAATTTGACCCCCCGTTCCATTTAAAAAAATCAAGTTGGCATTGTATCTTCAAAATAAATGATGGTAGAAAAGTGAAAAAAAGCTCAGATGATAGAATTTAAACACTTCTGTGTGCCAAATTTCAACGAGCTCTGCTAAACCGTTCTAAAAATATTTAGCTGTATTCATACTTTTTAGCGATCCTGTATAAAATACGAATATAAAATAGCTATTTATGCAACAAGTGCTAAAAGTCTTAGCACGCGTTGCATACAATATTTTATCTACGATCTTAATTTTACCGTTATTAATCCATAAATATCGATTTAAGAAAGGTTCGCATCTGCGACACTTTTAATTTATGTCATAATGAACAGTAGGCCACGCCGCGCGGCCGCTGTTTGGCCACGCCCGTGCTGTCAAGGTGAGTTACGAAATGTAATTATAGATACTCCACATATGACTGTATTTATTACATAACGCTTTAATTATTTCAAAAACGCTTTACCTGTAACGCAAGAAGCAACTAGAATAGCTTTACAACTTCACTTGCAGTTCGAAATTGTAGTTTTATAACCTCACTTCACTTTTAGCCCGTGTGCTAAAAGTAAACAGCTGATTTCTTTAAACACGGTAACTATAAACCGTCACTTTTAGTGAAACAAGCTAGCGCTAAAAGGCCTACTTTTAGTAGTGGTCGTAGATAAAGTTAGTTAGTTCAGTTAGTATATTGTTTAAGTCCCATAATATTATGTTCAAAAACTAGGTGTCGCTGATACGACGATAAAATGCGCTAATCTGTACAAGAATCTGAATTATTAATCACTAAATTTGATACCAGTGTAACAACTCTTACTAAAGTTTTAAAATAAATCTCAAATAACAGGCATAGCTGAGTGAAAAATTGTAAATTTAGTGTTTTTGTAATAACTAATTTGCAGGTAGGAGAGACCGCCGCACTAGTCGGTCACGTTAGGTGGTCCTGATGACTAATGAGTTGCAAGCGTTGACGCAAATGAGATCTTAATTACAGTTGACATTCTTCTGGGGCGCAAATGGGCTGAAAATGACGGTGGGCACAAGTAGGCCTATATCTATCAATAGTCGCCGTTGCTATGAAAAATTTCCAATTAAATATGTATAAGGGAAATTCTTACTAAAATATTTTGAAAAGATAATATGGAAACGATATTATATTATTAGGGCTAATGGACCGTTGATATTCTTCTGCGGCGCAAATGGGTTGAAAATGGCGGTCGCGCAAATGAGCCGGGCGCAAGTACGCCGTCACCTACTGGATAATCGAAAATTTTTGGAAATTTACCGGGAAATTCCCAGTTACTGCAGTTTTGACAAAAAACCGTAAAATGTTAGTATTTAGATATTTGTTTTATTATTTTTAATAAAAAAATTCTTTAGTGTGTTTTTCATTCATGATATTCTCTATCAAAATATAACGCGTGCATAAAAAATTCCTTTGGAAATATTTGCAAAAAATGTTCAGCAGCCATTTTTTCTAACAAAAGCAAGAAAAAATCCCTCCTCCTTCGGAGACGCAATTGTGTCAATTGGCATGCACACATGCACTCATGTTCTTACTGAAAAAAAAAATAGCTGCACATTTTTCCAAACATTTCTGGAAATGTTTCAAACCCTTGTTATATTTCCACTGAAAAATAGATTTTATCATCGCTACGTTCGTGTTACACGCATCAGGCGCCAATGCGCTTTATTGAAATTATCTACTTTCAGAAAGTGTATATCATAATGCTTCACTAAATAGCCATGACTATTATTTGAAATCTCTTCATACATAAAATTTACAAAACGTAATTTTTCAGAATCATTACTTTGCCTATAAAATCATCTTTAGTTTCCATGAGAATCTGCAACGATTTCTTTCAACAAAAATAGCTTGCAAGTTGAATATAAAATACATACAGTGTGGAAATAAAGTACCGGATAAATTCATTAACTTTGTTAATATAAATTTTTATGAAAAAATCTTGAAGGGGTATAGCGATTTTAATCATAGGACATACACTACAACCGCATTTATGTTGCTACGTAATTTGTTTTAAAAGTTATGACGTCATCGACTTCTTGTTAAATGGCAACCTGTATTTTTTTATTATTGAGTTTGGTAGTACATACTTTTTATGTTGTTTTCACTTATATAAACTTTTCAATATATTAATTACATCTGAAAAAAATCGAGAAAAATGGTCTTACAAGTTTAAATATTAAAAACGAAATGAGCAAAATAAATGTAGTTACCTACGTTTGACGGAAAGCTTTTGACGGCACATTCGTTTTTATTGAAATTTAGAAAAACAATTGAAAAATGCAATAATAAATAATAAACAATTCAATTCTCTGTGTCTCACTTAATTGTGCCATCTTCATTAATAAAATAGTTTGCTAAAGGTAAATTCTAATTTAGAAAACATAAAAGAGGCTTATTTTGTTATGATATTTACAAATTGTTTCTTTTTTGTTTTATCCACCGGTAACTAGATTTATTTTGCTCATTTCATTGCTTTTTAATATTTAAATTGTAAGACCATTTTTCTCATTTTTTCAAATGGAACATATTGAAAATTTTATACCGTTCGAAAGGGATAAAACGTACTAGGTACCGAAATCAATAAAAAAAGTCGATGACGTCATATCATGAAAAACAAATTACATAAGAAACTGAAAATCAGCTGAAAATATTCCCTATGGTCAAAATCGCACACTCCTTCGAGATTTTTTCATAAAAATGAATATCAACCAAGTTAATGAATTTATCCGTTACTTTATTTCCATACTGTATATGCAGAAGCAAATCGCGAAAGGTGCACCAGAGATTCGCGAATTCGTCACGACTAAGGCTAATGCCGATTACACACTGGAAAAATAAATTTCGTGAAACTTGTATCTGAAATGAATCTCATGAAACTTTGTTTCTTGTATAATTCACACCAGTGAAACTTGTTACATTGAATTGTTTTGCCGATTCGACATTGTAGTATGCAAATATGTGTTCCGATGAAGATGTGGTTTTGTTATGGTGGGTAAACCGTCGGAATAATAGATTAAGAAAAAAAAGAAGATTTTGGATGCATCCTGTCAATCTAATCAATTTTCAACATAGTACTTTTGTTGTTGGTAGCGGACTGCTGCGACATACTAAGAAGTTCAAAGAATTTTTGAGTACAATCCAGCCAAACTTTTGCCTTCTCATCTACTAGCCACTATTAATAAGCATCAAAACTCAAATAATTTCGTACACAAAATGAAACAGAGCATGTCCTGTTACATGAAACTTGTATACGCAACAATTTATTTACTCTCCTGTTTCAGAAACACCTGTCTGCATCATCTTATTTGGATACACATGCTATGCGTTAATGAAACAAGTTTCCTGTTTCATGCAACGAATTTCACGAAATTTGTTTCCCCAGTGTGTAATCGGCCTAACACAATGTATCAAGAAATAATTATTGTTGTATTGTATTTCTCCCAAAAATTATATTTTCACTAACTACGTAAACCGTTAATTGTGTTTTGCACGTGTCTGAGCTTTTTTGGAATTTTTAAATTTTGTCTTCATGTTTAGATAGACGATGACAAGATAGAATACGAATTTCTGAAGAATCAACCTTCTATCTCTTAAGGAACTTGGACAGATAAATTTGAAAACAATCGTTGCGTGTCTATCTATATGGTTTTAGAATTTTGACTTCAGAGTCGGATAGAGGCTCAAAAAGTAAAAAAGGAATTTAAAAAGTTCATCTGGCAATGCTACGTTTAACACTGCCAACTGGTTGAAAACTAATTCATGATAATCTCCTTTTGTTTTCTATATAGTCCGTTGACCTGTTTTTAACCGGAATTTGATGGTTAAATGAGTGAAATTCCATCTGCAACGCAGATGTGGGCTGCCTGATGGTCCTATACTTAAGTTTGCAATTTTCAGAAATAAAAATTTTGTAACTTGAGTATCATTACTCATAAAGTTTTTGTGTGTATTTTACCACACTAAAAATAGAACCCGACAAAGAAATATTATAGATTATACGAAGCATATTAATATTTATTTATTACTATTACTTCAAATTTAAAATTAAACCTAATTTACTACAGAATTTGGACCTTAGAACCGATTTAATGTAATATGTCAATATTATAAATCAATTTTCTGCTAATGTACTTATGCCTAAAAACCATCACTAGCTTTAAAATGGTTTTTACGGTTATTCCACCTAGAAACAGTATATTATTGCTCTATGATTATACATTACATTACAGTCAGATTAAATGCATATAAATTTTATATTTTAACAATTTGTGTAATTTTAGTTGAAAATCTTAGTGGATTGCATACTTCACGGTTTATTCAAATACAATCCCAATAAGTATGAAAAGCACAGATAATCGCGAAGAACAAAACTACATTTATTTTTTCCGATCTTTTTAAATTTTACTGATACTAGATTTAGAAGTGATTATTTATTATCTCTTGTTATTATGGGCAGTTTTATCTCTTCCATGCTTTTATAGCGCAGTTTAACTTTGCCGATTGCCATCTTTAGACTTCCTGTTTTAGAAACACTTCCTGCCTCCTATGGCCTTTTATAGTTTAATTTTATTTACAACACTGTCTTGTCTATTTGAGCTAAGCTTTCAACTTCGGAGAGCCAATTTGCAGAAACTAACATACCTACTCTATAAAAATAAGATACGATTATAGGTTATAAAGGGTGTTTCTAAAATAACGGGATATACTTTCCAGAATTTTTCTGTGATCAAAAATAAATCAAAAAGTTGTAATAAACCCGTAGCAGCATATAATAATTATTATTTCTGAGGAGTATGCATTTATATAATACACAAAAACGTAATGCGACTAGAACTTTCAGAAATAAATGATGAAGAGACTTAGAACACAGAAGTAAAACTTGTACGTAGGCTTTCCTTTCTAAAATATTGAGCTTAAAAGTTTTAATGTGGGCCACTTTCAGTGGAGACTCATGATAATCGTATTTGGGGGTCTTAATTTTTAACAATAATTAAGCAAAAAATAATATGTATGACTGATTTAATTTTTACAATCCAAAAGGAAACGGCATATGCACAGAACCAAAAGTATTCAAACACAACACAAAATGTACATATAGTAGGGATGTCGTACCCGGTCTAAAACGAAACCCGGGTACCCGAAATCAATACCCGGGTAAACCCGGGTACCCGAAATATATAACAAAAAAGTTAGTGTACATCTGAACATCTGAAGTAACTACAATTTCTTTCTTTTACGCCGCGAGTTTTAAAGTGAACTAAATTAAAATAGTACCTACTTCCCAATTCAAACGGCAAGTCGTCTGTTATTCGTAAATATTTTCACACTTCCAAGCGCTATGAAATTCAAGTACGTGACTTTTTGCCCGAAATTGGTAGCAGCATCGTCACACAGAGGATGTTTATTTTACTTCACCCATACTGACGCGATTTAATGGTACTATTGACGGGATTCTTCTTATTACTGCATGGTTATGTTTTTCCACAGCTTATTCCTATTGTTTTTAAGTTTTTATAATTTTCTCCGAAAAAGGCTGACTTTCTGGAAATTATATAATTTATTAGTCGGGTACCCGGGTCTTAAAAATATACCCGGGTCGACTATTACCCGGGTCGACCCGGGTACCCGGGTACCCGCCGACATCCCTAACATATAGGTTAAAAAACTATACGTGTTTATAATGTGTATAATGGAAAACAACACGGAGTATTTAATACATCATATCCACAAATCCATTTGTTCTTTTTGTAAATGTCCACAGAAAAATGTCTTGTAAAATTACCAGTTCCAACTTTATCTTGATGTTTGAATTTTGATACCGTTGTAGGACGTCGAAGTTTTTTTTTATTTTAACCTTTTCAGCTAACGGTCAGAATATTACTTATGCTATTCTCCGCCGTTTTTGTATAAAACTGCACGAAACAACCAAAATCGCTCAAGATAAATAAACACGCTCCAACTGTAACCGATATATGTAAGATCATCCAAACACAACTCACAATGATACAAGAGTTTCCTTGCTACATTGCATTCATTTACAATGCTAAAGTTTGCACAATATGTCCAAGAAGTTATGGTATCGCTCGGCGGCTGCTGGATCGACCAATCGCATTACATTTTCCCGAGCGCAATATTTGTCAATATAACAATAAGCCTGCGAGTCTGCGGCGGTGGCAGCTCAAAAATCGCAGCGATCGTGTTTTTGCCCGTAATGCCAATACGAGTTTAGAGCGCGGTTTCGAAGAGCCAACAGCAGCCGCCAGCTGCTTAATGCATATAATACGAGCGAGTGTTTTGACACATAACTCATGTTATGCTGACATACTTCGTGTACATTGTTTTACATGTTTTAAGTGGAATCGAATAGTGATCTTCGGATCTCATTACTTAAACCTTGTTATATTATAATGGTAGGATAAAATTATAAAATATATTTTCAATTATACAATAGTTACTTTTTTCTAATAACAGACCGTTGACGGCTGGGAGGTTCGAACCCCTGAGCCCACAAGGACCAGTCGCCACTGGCATATTTAAAGTAATATGAAATCTGGAAAATCATTACTGAATGATTTACGTTGCTTGAAAACGTGGATAATCCTCTCAACATTACTTAGTAAAGTTGTTCATCAAGTGAGTGACGATTTAGTATTGTGCAATTTCAATGTTTTTTCTGAATTTTGGTCATGTGAACTATACGCAAAAATTAGCTTAGCGTAAGTAAAAAAATGCGTTCTTTCAAATTCCGCAATAAAAAAAGAAAGTTGCCATTAAAAAAACATCGATGACGTCATACCTGCTACGCGGGTCACCCTATATGTAGATTTTGTTTGAAAAAAATGCCCAAATGAATATAAAAATTGACGGGTCCCAACGTTTTTTATACTACTTTTATTAGTAATTTCTAGCGTCATAAACGGCGAAGATGTGATACGTCGGATTTTTTTTACATTATTTGTATACTATTTGTTTCGTTCTTTTATAGTTTCAATTTCTGCTTTGTAGAATTTCACTGGATTTCACTGCTCCTGATTTAATAAGACGACAATAGTTTCCGTAGCTAAGTCCAGCTAAGAAATACTTAACTTGAAATGTAAAACACAATTTTTATCTCAATTTTCACATCCTGGAACATTTTCAATCATCTGTACGCATTTATGGGCAATAAAAAAGTCCAAGAATAATTAATGTTGTTTTATTTAACAACCAATTTCAAATCTTTGTCGAAAAGGAGTCAAGTAAAGAGTATATTGCATTTGTTAGCGCTGATTTGTTAAAAAAATGTTTGATAATAGTGACCAATTTAAATTAACTACTCAGCTGCTATATTCGCCAACTAAGAGACTACTTAATTATCACACACGAGGGCCAGTCGAAAAGTATTTGAATAAAATGAAACAAACATACCAAGTGATTTTTTTTTTAACTCAATTGCAGCAGACCCTGGATAGCCTGAATCTGTTGGCAATACTAAAATGTATTGTTGGTGACACTGTAGGTCTATGTCAAATTCGAGGTTAGCAGGTTAGGTTTTGCGTCAGTCTGTGTCAAAACTGACGCAAAACCAACAATACATTTCAGTATTGCCAACTGTTTCAAGCTATCCAGGGCCTGCTGCAATTGAGTTTTTAAAAAATCAATTTCTAGATATGCTGCTAAGCCAGTTATATTTTGTCAATGTACCCTCCACATATTCAATACAGGTATCTTAGAAACGCCTTCAATTCTGGTACTGCGTTTTTCGGAGGCGAAAAAGTGAGGTCACGAATTTTTATTTGGGTTCCGGGAATAGAAAGAAGTCACCAGGAGCTAAATCTGGACTGCATGGTGACTGTTCCAACAATTATTGAAGTAGAAAGCGTTTGGCATGGCACACACCAGTCTATGGCAAACACTCTTGCATGCTTTCATTCTTTTAACCAAATTAGTTAAACACTAGGTCCGTATCTGTTGGTCTTCCGGATCAATTTCTGCGCTATTAATTTTTGTTTTTTTAATATTTCAAACGAGACATTTCGATATGGCGGTTAAATAAACTCTCAAAAACTACATATGTATTTTGTATTCTATATTTCATAAGCTTGCATCAAATTGTTTGGACATTTGCATCTACATACTATATTTTTGACAGTTATCTTTTGTTATTTAATAATAAAATAAAGAAAAGTAGGTGTAAACATGTCCATGCTGTACCAGAATGTTTGCAATGTAAATAGTCTTAAACAGTTTTCTTTTATGTAGACCAGTGGTCTCCAAACTCGCTTGATCGCGTACCCCTAAGAGAAAATTAATAGTGCGTACCCTAATGTATAAATCTATACTTGCTCACATAAAAAATAAGTCATTATAAAATATAAGAAACATCTCAATTTTAATAATTTCTTGCTAACCTAGTGATATCTATCTAAATCATTCGCAGTACTTCTACGTACTTTACTCTATTTGTTTTTTTAATTATGAAAATAGATTTTTTATGTGTTTACATAAAAATGTAAAAGTCTAGCGCTTAAAATGAAAAACAGGAGCTTGTTCTTCGTGGACAAGCTATCTGATCTTCGGCGTTTTTCCAACTATGTATTTTGTGTTGCATTTTTCTTAATTAAGTGAGTAACCACGTATGTGGGAAAATAAAGAACATTCATTATTATTGTTATACACCACGTGTCCACAAATGTTTGTCGACAAACATTTCATTTATTAAAATATTACCAAAAGAACTTTATCTCAGCAATATACTAGAATACTATTTTTCATTTATATATTATGTGATTCAAATCTTTAGCCCTTTGCTTTAATTACACACAGTAATTAACACAGTAAGTAACACTTTTATTACACAGTTTGAAAACCCTTTGGAAATGCTTCACACGAACCGTGCATCACCTCATCCGGAATTCCATTTCAATGTTTTTCAAAAGTACTTTGAGTTTTTCAATGTTCATCACATTTGTTAGCTTGCTATGTATGTCTATCAGTGCTTTCGTAAAGTAGTGGATACAATCGTTAAAAATTCAAAGAATGACTTGGAAAAAACGCTGGGACCCGTCGATTTTTATTTTTATTTGCACATTTTTTAAAATAAAATCTATACATACGTATGACGTCATCGATGTTTTTTAAATGGCAACCCTTTTTTATTACGGAATTTGAAAGAAGGCTTTTTTATTTACGCTAAGCTGATTTTTGAGTATAGGTCATATGCCCAAAAATTAAAAAAAAAAATAAATTGCAAAATACTGAATTTAATTGCAATGAAAATCGTACGACACCCATTAATGACCAATAGAAAAATTAGTTCACGAGCCGTAACCAAGACAATAAAAAATTTCTTGGAAATTTTTTGTAGGTAGACCAACCTAACTGTGAGGGTTTGTGGCGTTACGATTTTCTTACCGAATCTGCATTCGAGCATTAATTCATATCCGGAAATTATTTTCGTGCATTCCAACAACGTCCTAATTTGCCTTCGCGTCCCGCTCAGGCAAATTAATATGACGTTGTTGGACCGCACTCAAAAAAAATTCCGGAAAGAATTAATGCTCTTATGAGATTATATGTGATAATTTCAAAAACAACTAAATTAAATGTTCAAATTGTGCACCGTTGTCTGCCTGACAGTAGCCAAGACGACCGACATGTTTTTTATTTATTGATTGCTGTCATTGATAAAAACGTAAAATCATACTTCCTAAAATTAAATTTACTATTTTAAAATTGTTTTCCTTAATTTTTGGTCAGGTGACCTATACGCAAAAATTAGCTTAGTGTAAGTAAAAAAATGTGTTCTTTCAAATTCCGTAATGTCGCAAAAAACAAAATCAGTTTCACCATGCCGTCTAAGGAAGGCCGACATTTTACCTTTTCGCTTGCCTTTATATTTCTGTCAAAGGTTGTATTCATCATTTATAAGTCTTTAGTCCTATACAAATTCATATTTATTAATTTTTAATTGACTTTCTTATTTTTTTCTGTCACATGGGCTACCCCAAGTACCGACTCGCGTACCCCCTGGGGTACGTGCACCCCACTTTGGAAACCATTGATGTGGACATTGATCATCCATCGACCATCATCCGTTATCAAAAACTGTGATTGATTCTAATTGGATATATTAGAACAATGTTATATTACTGCTCCTCTCATAATTGAGAGTGGAATGGAGATGCACGACTGTATAGCCATTCGCCGTAAAATGTATATAAAATGCAATTATTAGAAAGGTGATAAAGATTGATGATGAAAGTTTCTACTCAGGTACACGTTCTGTTTTAAACTGCATTGGGTTGCAGTTGAAAACTTTTAAATTTCACTAGCAGCGCTCTTGATAGCACACTTTCATCATGGGTGCCGTTTATTAATTAAAAATAAACATTCATTTATGTTACTCGGATAAAACAAATCTTGTTTAATGAAAAGTATGACAGACAAAAATAAGCTAGTACCTCAATTTGACGTATCCATTAATCATGGATGACTCAGAATACTCTTGGGATCATGCCAAATAATTAGTAATTCTGTTGATATCGCAGATATACACTCCTATGCAGTCCACAAAACAAAGGTCGCCTGCAACAATGGTAGCACTAGAACAACAGAGATTAGAACTTAATTATATTTCAAATTGTCCAAGATAAATCTTTAATAATATTCCAATAAAAAATGTAAATTTATAAGATTTTTAATGAAAACTACAAAAGTTGGGATTGATTGCTTAGCTATATAAAATATTAGTTTTGATTATTTTCATAAAGTAAAATAATTAAATTCAAAATTATTGTGTAATTTAAAGCGAATAACATTTTATTGTATATACTTTGTTAATATTAGTTGAACAGTGATCAACAATTATATCACACCGTCAAAGGCATCGATTGACTGACAACAACTGAACAAGTGTAACGCATTCACGTTGCTACAATCTATAATGAGTATAATGTACAACAATGCATTACCCTCGGCTTTACCGGTTTTTACCTGATGTTTAATGTTTTTTGTTATTAAAAGATTTATGCAAAGGTTGGGTAAATAAAATTAACCTGAAGCATCACCTCAACCTCGGTCTATCTACGTGCGCTATGAGTGCTGTGACGCACGCTCGACAGTTTTCTTTGCTTTATGACACCATGCAAACATCTTTGCAAGTAATCACAGTAATTACTTATATTCGTAATTACCAAGCTACTATACAGTAGAATAAAGCAATGAATAATTCCAAATGGTTTACTAAGCAATAAGTTTAATGTGCAATTTCACTGCTTGCAATACTTGAAAATAAATTGAAATATCCTACGAGAATTTGTACCATATTAAATGGCCAAAATAATGTAAACGCAATAGTTCTGTATAACTTCAGTTATACAGGGTGATTTTAAAATGTTTCGCCAAACTTTGAAGTATTATTCTACACACCAAGGCAAGTAAAAAAGTCCATATAAACATGTGTCCGAAAATCACGCGTTTCCGAGTTACGAGCAATTTTTGAATTTGGGAAATCAAACCTTCTTCAGAGTAGATGATCGATATGTCCACCACCCATCTCCCATAGACGTCTAATCGCCGCCTTAATGACCGTCTTACTCTTTCGAAAACGTCTGGCATTCCTCTAACAGTTTGACAGGGGTGGTGTACACGAGACTTTTTAAATATCCCCAAAGGAAGAAGTCTAACGAATTAAGGTCTGGGGAGCGTGGCGGCAATGGAATAAGCCCACTTCAGCCTATCCACTGCTCGCCAAAAACTTGCGATAGGTGCTGCTTAACATACTCCTTTCTGGATTTCTTCGGTTGGGAAACCGCTCTTCATACAAACGACGTGCCTCTCTGGTATTTCCATGGGCTCAACCATACATAAAATGCATGTCTGCTAATTCTGCATTTGTGTACATTTTGATACAACGCCTAACTGTTTGATTTTGACAGCAAGTATTCCAGCCCCTTAATATTTTTTAATAGTTTACGATTTATTTCTCAAATTCAAAAATTGCTCATAACTCAAAAACGTGCAATTTTCGGACACATGTTTATATGGACTTTTTTACTTGCCTTGGTGTGTAGAATAATACCTCAAAGTTTGGCGAAACATTTTAAAATCACCCTGTATACGTAGTATATCGTCACAGTAATAACGGCTTAGAAAGCAAAATGCAAAAATACGTGCCCTGATTGTACTTAGTACCGCAGCCGTGTGGTCGTGTATTATTAATTCATATGCTAAAGAAGTTTCGAAGTTGCTTATTTTACGTTTTTCACATTTTAGACGTAAAAGTTCCTACGTAAAAATGTCATGATGGGTAGAAATGACAGCTTATAAAACGATACATTTACGCAAAATTAAATTGCCAAACTTTTACGAAAACACTTCAACTTCGAATTTCTGTTACTCCTACTCAATAAAGTTTTAATAATCTACTAGTCTCTTGTCCTACAGAATGCTTTAATACAGTTTACCGATATAAGGATAAAAGAAATGTAATAAAAGTTTATTCAAAATTAGAAGTGAAATACTAGAGTCTAGACTATTAATTTACAGCAGATATTCAAAGTGTCTGAAGTTTTCAATTAAAAAAATACTATCATTTTGAACGACTAGCATATTAGTTCCAAGTTCCAAAACATAATTTTATGGTCCCAGCCTCATAAAATCGAAAATACAATTATGTCTTTCTTTTAATACATCCAGAGACCCTGTTATCTACCATAGTTAACATGGTGCCATCTTCGGGCGCATCCCGAGCAGGTGGCTAGCCTGATCAGTTGAACTCAAGGAAATAATGCTATTTCATAGGGGTTGTGAGTTATGACTTATGACCACCAAAGACATTCGAATAATGTGCGAAGAGCGTACACACTTTATATAGTTTATATTAATGTTGATGATTTAATAAATACACAACGACATAAAAAATGTATCAAATACGAGTCAAGATATTCTCTAAACGGTTTTTGTGACGTTTTAATATTATTCAATCTTTTAGTATTTTTCCTCATTAAAAAAATAACAATGTTCTCAACACAACAACAAAAAACGCTTTTGTTCGGAATACTGGCGTTATGAAGGCCCAAATGGCAGCGTAATATTTTTCTACTTCATCAAGCAAGCAATGCCTTTGAGATACCAAATAAATATGAAATTGCTTGGTCAAATATTCAAGGATTTGCTACTGCTGCAATTAAAATCCAAGCAAAGCTACAACCCGATCCAATATAAAATTACCTTTCAAATTGTTTTTTTAACTTGACGCTTCATTATGAACTGGAATCGTGTAAAGGTTACATTATGTGAGCTATATTTACTTTGAGCTATACATATATGCTGAATTTCCTTCATAAGAAGAGCCAAAAAACATTGACTTCGCCAAATTGTGACTCACCGCTAATTATATCGTTTCGACTAATTAAAAATTAATAATGAGTTCGTTGAAACACGATTGTCATCTTTATCTAATTGTAAGTAAAACAAGTTTATATTAATATCAAGTTTCGGATAATCTTATCGAATTAGCTTTGTGAGGATCGGCATTAAAGCTGTCTCAAACTCATTAACATAAAAAAAATTTATTTATATAATTTATAAATGTTAAGCGCTTGTAAAAATGAATTATAAGTAAGCCGATATGGAACAATCGTTATTGAATGAATCATAAGATTGGTGCACCATTAAAAGTGACGTAAAAGTAAGGCCCATATAATAGCTCCCGATTTCTCTATTTGATTTGCAAATCAAGGATGAGAATACAGTAGTTAACTTAATAAATACCATTTAATATCATTGAATCACTTTAAGTAACATGATTTACTGTTAATGTCAAACAGGTTAGGCAGTTATTCATTAACGAACCTAAAAAAATCACATACGTAAACTTACGAAAGGGGCGCAAATAATTTTAACTTAATTGGTACGCTTTAAATCTCAAGGAATGTCCTGGAAACCCTTCTGCTTGTACAAAGGATTTGTTGACAAAAGCTTAACTTTATGGTCTATTCTTTCTGTTTGAAGCTCAAACTTTTCTCCGACATTTCCTGTTGTTCTATTTCGTAACACGTATAAATTTAATCATTTATCTCCTTTACACACTTCGCAGTCCTATTCCACAACTAAACCTTAATGCAGTTACAAGTTGATCAACTGATATTGCTCATCCTATTCGCTCAAAATGTCATTAAAATCAAGCCTAAAAAACCAGATAAATAGCATTTGGAATTCTAAAATTTCAAGCATGAAGACACTCACTACTTGCATGTTCCGGCTAAGCTACAAGGTAACAATGATATAACAATCCCACATTTTATTCAGCATCATCAATAATTAAATTGCGTTAGACATTTCATTATAAGATTGTAGTTAGAATGTTTAAACCTTCAAAAAATATCCGAAAACTTTACTTTTTAAATGAATTTAGAAAATCGATTAAAAAGTCAATTGAAATAAAATAGGGGCAGTTATTATTAAACCAATTTAGTCAAAAGTGAATCATTGTAAACTTAAAATTTTAAAACTGGAACAATCCCTACGTTTGACTAATAATTCTGTAAAATATCAGGTGCAGAAGTAATTGCTAAGTACGCTTTATCTTATTTATTTCATTGTACACAACTCTCTTAAGGGCAATAACGCCATGTCTCCTTGTAGCAAATTGAAACTGTCAATTACAACTATTCTATACGTTTTGACATTAAAATGGCTATTTATAATGCAGGACTTTATTTGACGAGTCTATTTTATGGCCGAGCGAGTTTTACCAGCGAGGTCAATAAAAAAGACGAGTCAATAAAGTCAGATTACGTACAAATTGTATACAAAGCTTAATGTTCGACTGCTAAAATCGAAAAAATCGAGTTTATAAATTTGACGTCTATTTTGTGACAGAAGAAAATTTTACATTAAAGTGCCTTGATGAGTATTGACACGCATTGACAGTTGATGCAAAAGTACTTTACACTATTAAAATAAAGTGACGTCCTTTATAGTAACAGTAGAATAAAGTACACTTTATTTTATTAGTACTACAAAGAGATATATTTGGCAAAATTTTTCCATAAACAGTACTTTATAAAACAGTCGTATATAACAGTTATTTATGTACCAAGAGCATTATGAACATATTTACGCCCGAGGGTATAAACAATATAAACATCCAGTAATGCCCGTAGTTTATACAAAATTTTATGTCTTACTAGAGTTTCTTAGTAATCTAGATAATGGATCCTTCAACTTATATTGGATGAGCTACCACTGCTATAAGCGCATCGACGCGTCGAGGTACGTGATTGGTCAAAAATTATGAATTATAACGTCCGCAAGAGCGGATTATAAAGTATAATTCCCGCTCATAATGCCCTCGTTGTTATGGACGTGTTCATATATTCAGTATCGCAGGTACGAGTATAAACAAATACTGTCTTAGTAAGACATAAAAAAAATTATATACCTACGATTGATCAATAATAGGCGTTTTTAGACCTCATTTTGCGTAAAGCAAGTATTTTTCGCTCTCAGGCGATAAAGTTCTTTGTTCCTCGCTAAAATGCGTCCGCCGGCAATAAAATTCTTTTTTCTCCCGCCGATGTCATTTTAGCGGGTGAAATAGTATATTAGAACGCTAGGTCCGTAAGCACAATTTTTCGTAGTCGAGGATGCAGATTGAGAAACCGAGGGGTACCGAGGCTTCCTACGCATTCGAAACCACGAAAAAGAATTACGGATTGTGGTTCACATACTATTTTTTCAATCACCTTAAAAATACCATAAAACAAATAAAAATATTTTGGAATAAGAAATAATGCCTACAATAATTAGTATTGACATAGTAGTATGTGGAATGTTACTATGAAGAAAATTTGTTGAGGGACAGTACTATACTTACCAACCCCGAGCGGTAAGTTCCGTTAAATTCATGACAAAGGGTTCTTAGCTTACTATTCAAATATTCTGTAATTAATGACATGCTTATTATACGAAAGGTGGTTATAATCTGCTTTTCCCTTTTACATTAAATTTCGATCGTACATAAAGTTTTGTATGCACCTCAGACGTAACCAGCGTCTTTAGCCCTCGTCGTGTTATAGCCCCCTGTGCTCCGAACCTCGTGCTGTCACTTTCACACCGCGGGCCAAAAACGTCTGTGTTACGCTCTTGATACATAAATAACTAGAGACCGGATTTATATGCAGTAAAAAACTGCAATATAAGTTGTTTTTATGCGCTTAAAAAGTATCAATATATGCGGTGAAAATGTTCAAATGTAGTAATATATGCGACTAAATAAAAAAATATGCTGAAACAAAAAAATATTTATTTTCCACTTTTAAATATTTTTTCCGCCAATCGTACTAGAACTGTCACATTATTGACAAAATTTTGTTGAGCAAAGTCAAACATTCCATTACATCAGCCGTTGCTAGGCAATTTACAATAAAACTGTACAAGAATAATTCAAACATTCCATTACATCAGCCGTTGCTAGGTAATTCACAATACAACTGTACAGGAATAATATTCCCGGCCTAGGCAGGGAATATTCGAGTACTATTTCCTAATTTTTTTAATTACTGGTATCGATTGGCGGAAAAATAGTATGTGTATCTTGGACAAAAAGCAACATTCTCAGACTCCTGTGTTGTTGGGCTCAGCATTCGCCTCGCCCAACAATATTCACAGTCGTCTGGGAATGTTACGCTTTTCGTCCTAGATACACAATGTACTATTTCCGTATTAGTGATTTATTAACATTCTAGTTATAGTATATAAAAGTAAAATAAATATTTTGTTGAACACTAAATTGAATTGCAATAAATGACAAGACGTTTGTTGATATTGTCAACTGTAAAATTGTGACGCTTGTCTGAAAGAATATTTTTATACATAGAAAACGATCGCTCCACGTCACATGACGTGGTAGGAGCGTATTTCATTAAAGATATTTCCGTGGGGTTAATTTCAAAATTCTCGACGGCGATTTTCCGCAAAACCGCACAAATGTTTTTCATTTTTTCATAACACGGATTTCGACTCAAAACATTCTCAAGTTTGGTCTAAATTTTATAGCCTATAGCGCCAGGAACCAATTTTAATTTGTTTTCAACATTTTCTGTTATTTTCAGAGCGTCAGTCAAGAACATCTGAGAAATTTCCAGCTCCTTTACTGCAGATGATAATTCGAAAAATTTTTCCGCCAATCGTACTTGAACTGACACATTGTTGACAAAATTTTGTTGAGCAAAGTCAAACATTCCATTACAACGGCCGTTGCTAGGTAATTTACAATAAAACTGTACAGGAATAATATTCCCGGCCTTGGACGAAAAGCAACATTCCCAGACTCCTGTGTTGTTGGACTTGGCATTTGTCTCGCCCAACAATGTTACGCTTTTCGTCCTAGATACACAATGTACTATTTTTAATAAAAGCCAATTGTTGAAGAAACCCATGCCTGGCGGGCGGCCTACCCAGTTGCTTTAAATAATTGGGGACCTGCGTTCGAAAGAACAAGGAGTAATAATACGGTTGTCTAATGCGTGATGCTCACCACATCACCACGTGTCATGAATATGACACGCGACCGCCGGGTGTGAAAGCGAGGATACGGAATCTCTGACTTTCCGCCTTGCAGGCCAAGCTCCTTCATGGGGTGTTAGTGCCTCACCATTATTATTATAATTGTTGAGGAACAATCTTATTCAAAACAAATTCTTTGCAATTTTTAAGAGCTGCCGACTCATCCCCAAAATCAAGAAAACAATTTTTAAGCGAGTCAAATTTTTTTGCATAAAACACTGCAGCATCAAGCCATGTACCCCATCTTGTAATAATGGGCTCAGGTGGTAACCGCAAATCAAGAGCAATTTCCCGGTAATATTGCACTCGCAACCGAGCTTTTAAGAAGGTTTTTTTGCCATTGTTGATCAAGTTGTTAACAGCAGGGTATTCCAAACTTACCAATTCGGCTAATCTGTTCAACGCGTGAGCCCTTCAGGTAAACTGGATTAAATTTGGATAAAATATTTGGAGAGCTTGTCCTGCTTTAAGCATGTAGACTGCAGCATCAGAGAGCATTAACTTGACATTTTCAGATTTAACTGGATTCGGCGAATACAAAAGAACCAAACTGTCGTTGACAAAACGACCAATAGTTGAATGATTTGTTTTTTCTAATGCTGCAGTGTGAATGAGGTAAGACACTGGTGGATCTGTGTCACTTAGTACTCCAATGAGTATGTTTGCAATATAACGCCCACCATACTTCCGGTTATGCAATTTTCTTCAAAAGCTTACTGTCGCATCTGGATAGTACACAAAACTTATATACGAAGTTTCAACGTCCTATCTCTTTTCGTTTTTGAGATATTCTGTTCACAGACACACAACATATTTTTTGGGTTCAGAGGACTCGAAAACGTGAAGATCTGTTGAAAACTCAATTTCGAATTTTTGGGGTGAATCCAATACTTCCTTTATAGTAGTAAAAGGAAGTAAAACGTTTCGCTCAACCAGAACCGTAATGCAACGAAAAAAAATTATGCATGTTTTTTTCAATACAGATTGAGAATTTAGCGAAAATATTGATTAAATATGCGGTTATATGCAATTATATGGACAATAAATTTTTATGCGGTAAAAGGTCAAAATATTAAGTTATATGTGAAATAAAACTTGGTATTTAGATTTCTTTTGAAGAGAAACGGATAGTTTCAATTCACCAGCTGCATCTAGCTCGGCAAATAAAACATGTAAAAAATTATAAATCCGGTCTCTATAAATAACTATCAACAACTACTGCATACGGCATGCATGTTTTACTATCAGCAATTCGGTAAATAGCAGCACCATAAGTCATAACCAGGCTATCACCTGTACCCACTAAATTATTATACAGCAGGCAGAATTTATAATTTTATATTTTATTTAGTCCTATCTCATCTAGATCCCCAACTTCGTAATTTAGTATTACCTTTCTTCATAGTCCACTTTCATTACTATACACTTTTCTACCATTTCATTTTAGTTCATTCCTTACACTTTTGTTCATTTGGTGTTCATGAAGTTCTTCGTATTCTTAATGCGCCACCAAAAACTTTCCGCCGAGAATTGTGCAGAAGGTTAAAGGAGCTGAAAGCTGAAACCCAACGTGAACGGTTTGCTGAGTGACCAGGCGGCAACCTTCTTTGAAGAGGGATAGGAAAACTCGTGCCATGGTATGATAAGTAGTGGCGGCTCGCTATAAGGAGCCAACGAGACATAACTACCGTAACAAACCACTCATGCAAGAATTTATTTTTCTTAAAAAAACTTTTTTTGAAGTTATTTTTCGCCATTCTTATCATTTTAAAGCTTAAACCAAGCATGAGTAATTTTGGACGCATTGGTGCCAGATCAAAGCGACTCTCAGCTGTTCAACAGTTTAAAGCGGCAAAGATGAGGATATTTTAACATTCAATGGAAACCACGTTCGCGTAGGCTCAAGCCTCAAGCATGCTGTCTAACCTGACCTCTGCGATAAGGAGCGCGTGTCCAGTTTCTGATTGCAAGTTACGTACGTCCGCAGACTTCGAGTTCAGATAAAGAAAGGCCGGCTCGGGGAGCATATTTGGAAGGCCATGTGTACAATTCCGACAGAAAAGACGTTGGGGTTGGGGTTTCGAAAGAAATTACGGTTGCCCTTTTATTATACTCATAATTCACTGGTAAATTATCGCACACCTTGAAATAATACACATCAATCACGCATGCATCTATGTACCTCAAACAGTGGAGATGCATTATTTTATTTTGGTTGAATTATACATCACGAAACATGAAAGAGAGATATGCGATTCAGTTCATCATATTTTATTATCCTGTAAAGTTTGGTAAATTTTTTCACTATGCTAACGTTTGCCAATCCATACTCGAAATATTTAAATTCGGGATATCGGAATCTGTCTTTGCATTTTACGTTTGGTGGTTGACTCTACCATCAAAATTGTCTTCAAACCGTCACTGATGTCGAAACGGTGATTATGCATAAATGTAGCTGAGAAATGTACAGTCATGCTCACATAAATCTAGTACATACAAGCAATTTAGATCTAGTTACGCCATTATCTAAAATTATTTGTTGTACAACTGACTTCATTAAGTATAAAATAAAAGAAATAAAGGCAACTAATATTTTATTGCTCCACCATTTGCATCAATTATAGCCCTTAATACAATATACGAAACAAATATGTTTGTACTAGATTTCTGTGATCATACTGTACTTACATTTTCTATATAATAAATTTATGATATTCATTCTTGTTTTTTATTCGTACTGAATCGCAGGTCGAAACAAAACACCCCTCGTTCTCTCGCAATATTAACTCACATTGTCCTCTCCTGTATGTTTTGTTTCGTTTACTTTTATAAGAATATTATATATTGACAGTTATTTCATTATCGCCAATGCTTCCTAGCTAATACCTCAATATTCCATATCCTTCATCTAAATCTATTTCTCCTGTGATTTTTTTATTTAACTTTTGTTATACCTCTTCACTAATAACCGCATTACACTTGAACACTATCATCTATCATCTTTGTGTTTTCCATTCTTTCCTTGACTTCAAACAGACAGAGACAAAATGATTAATTGAAATGACAATGAAAAATCTTATTACCTACTACATATTACTATATTTGATAATTGCCATGTAAATAAGTCTTCTTATAAAGCAAGTTCAACCTTTAAAAATTCACCGACATCAGAACCCGGATCATTACAAGTTAATCCTATGAAAGCCACGGAAATACGAAACCTGACATAAAACTCTATAGCTAAATAGCATTTACGGATTAAGTATTCTCTCCATTATTTAGAATGCTTTCGAATATCTGACTTTCCCACTTTGGGAACATTCGAATAAGCAACAGGTTATAAAAATTGACCATTTCAGGCAGGAAATACATATTTACCAATAAGTACGGTATTAAGCAAAGCGGCGAGGTCATATACTAATTAAAACCACTTGGATCAAGCAAAATGCAAAGAAAAGCTAGTGTATAAACCGTTCAATAGTTATTTGCCAAGTAGGTAGACATGGAATTTTGTTTTTATGTTTAAGAAAATTAAAACTCCCTAAAATCTCTTTCTAACACTTTGTCAGAATCAGCTGTTATGTACAGGAGGCTCACGAAAGTGTCTAATTTGATATTTTGAGGTTAAACGTGCAATGTTGCCAGTGCTTTCATACTTTGTTTGCCACTAGGCATAATATGTATGGACATCAGCGTTATGGATACCTATCTGTCAAATTGTAATACTAGAGCAATATGCCAAAAGTAATTAAAGGTGACACAAAACTGAAAATTACAAAGGCCTACAGGCATTATAAAACCGACAGGCCCGATCTTACTGAAACTGAAATCCTTGCCCGGCTTACTGATATTTGGGATGCAAGTATTTATGCATAAAACTTAACTGTTGCTTTAATTTTGGGCTTTGTACTGTTTTAGGTGTCCGAAAGAACTATAAGAAGTATTATTGGAAATTAAACGTTTTGGCCCACGACCTAAAAATGATACCTACTATAAAAATTTTGCATTTCGGGAAGATTTGCAACGACAGATTTGGAATTATCACTTGAAAAATGAGCACTTTACTTTGGCTAGACTATTAAAGGACGTGCGTGAAAATTTCGAATTCGATAAGGGGAAAACGACTTTATATAATATTCTAAAATCAATGGGTTATAAATACAAACATGTAAACGGACGTAAAATTCTATGTGAACAGAAACATGTTGTTGCATCCAAAATTACTTATTTGAGAAAATTCTTGCAATACCAAAATTCTAGTGAAAATATAACATTCGTGTACCTAGACGAAACCTGGATTTATCAAAATGGATCTAGCGTCCGACAATGGGTACACGATTCTGAAATTAAAAGCAATCCATCTAAAATTAAATCGGAGGGAAAGCGTTTCACTGTTTTGCATGCGGGAACTAAATTTGGGTTTTTGGAAGGGTGTGATCTATTCTTATCTTCAACTAATAGCGATAGGGATTATCACAAAACCATGAACGGGGAGATTTTTCAAAATTGGGTGGTTAATCAGTTACTTCCTGCTCTGAATAAAATTCCTGGTAAATGTGTGGTAATCTTGGACAATGCACCGTACCATTCGGTGCAGTTGGAAAAGTTACCCTCACTTAATTGGAAGAAGGATCAGATGCAGGATTGGTTGATTAAACACAATGTCAAAATTGAAGGCAAAATTACAAAAAAAAAATCTTTGGAGTTTAATTCAACCTTTTAGGAAAAACAATAACAAACGTTACGTGACTGACGAATTTTGGAAAGAGAATGGTCATGAGGTTCTTAGATTACCTCCGTACCATTGTCAATACAATCCTATTAAAATGACATGGGGGTTCTGTAAAACTTACTACAACAAGCATATAAATTCTCAGCTTTCATCCAAGGATAAGGTTAAGAATTTATGGCTTGAAGCTCTTTCAAAGTGTACCTCCGACATGTATGACATGTATTCAGAATCAGCAAGTTGTCTTTCATGAAATTTATCTTAACCAATAATAAAAGTGGCACAAAATCCAAAATCAAATCTGGCAACCACGTTTTGTACATTAACATAAAATTATCATTTTGTATAAAATGGGCATAACCTAACTTTTCTTAATGACTGACAGCATATTTACAGGGTAAAATTCATCACCCTAACATGGCCTCCTATCTGGCAAATAACTATTGAACGGTTTATATGTAGCAATACGCAATCACTATAGTAGAAAACAAAAGTAACATCTTATGAATAATGATGATACGTGGTAGTGATCGTTATTTCATAACTCAATTTATTACTCGTTTAGAGTGCACCCTTTTAAAACACAAGTATTGTGCTACAGTCACATATGGTAAAAGAACCAATTAATGTAAGTTATCTATTACAACAACTGATTTGGACATATGGGCGCTTGTAAACGCATACTAATAGATCTAGAACACCGAATTCTGAAAGGGAGCACAAATAAATCCCCCGTTTACGTTAACCAATTTAAGAAGTAGCTTTTCAATAAAATCTCTTCCATAAATATCCAAAAGTCTTCCTCCATTTTCGCTACCACTATATTGAAGAAAATAGTATGTGATAACAACATACTTCCTGCATATACTAGTAGCTGTACACGAGCATCAGGAAAAACGTTCATTTTAAAACCCACAAAAACACAAATTTGCAGTAACACAGCGTTACTACGCCCATATAAATCCGACAGCTACAACAATTGACATTTCAGTGATTTTTGAACATCTAACAGAGACTGAAAAACAAAACTTGCTTGGTACTTCTATGAAACCGTAGGCTTTAATATTCCTTTAATAAACGTACGGTGCGTGAACTCCACAGAACACAGCAGAGCCAGAGAATTTCCCATTTAGTAATTTCTGAGTACTAGAACAATTTAAATTTATCACATATCTTCGTCAAATCAATACTTGAACAGCTCTCTTAGAAATCGGCGTGAAGGTTGATTTGGGATTTAATCTGCTCTTCCACGAATAGCGATTTTCTTTTGTTTTTCTTTCCAACAAAATTAATCTATCGGTTTCGCTACTCGTATATTAATTACTTAACTTAAGATGCTACAAATGTGTGCACTTAAGCGTTATTTACCCACCATTAGATAATTTTTGAACAATCGTCAAGCAACAGATCAAAATGTTAATGTTTAATGCCGTTTTAAATTTAACAGTATATGAGGTATAGTTCGTTGCCTTTTATCAATTATCGTTCATCAGATTAACAAAAGGATTTCAATTTAATACTTATACGAACGTTAATCTGAAAAAATTAGATATCATTGCATTCGATATGTGTTTATTTGCGATACTTTTAGCTTAATTAGAGTACGACTATTTAGTTTCAGTTATGGTAAAACAGAGCATTTACAATAAAATACGAGCAATCTATATTTTATTATGATGTTCCTGTATACATTAATTGAAAAGAATGCGGATACTGTAAAAGTTCCTACTTGGAAGTTAGCAATTATACCATTACGAGTTCCAACGAGTGCAGTGGTGCAAATTAGATTAACAATAAAAAGTTCCAGTTCAAACAATTGGTTGCAATCTATTATATAAATTTGGTTGTCGTACCCTACGCAGTCTGATCTAATCAGGAATTGCAAATACGACAAATAATAGTTACTTAATCCTATAACATAACCTAACTACCTTTCGGAGTAAAGCCTACGACAAATAATAACAATTAAAATTTTAAATTTTTATTTTAAAAAGCGAGCAGTATATTAATTGTGACTGTTTATATTGTTTTTGGAAAATTTTCTGGCGATATTATTATACATATTTTTACCAATTTATTTAATTAAAACTTAAAGGTTTCTACAAGACAAATAAATTTCAAAATTGCAATTTTTTAGATATTGCATAATACGTAAGATAAGATAACATATCTACCATTTCTGACAAGTACTTACATAAAGCATGCCATAGCCCATAGCCCAACAAAAGATAAAAAAGTTGGCGAGATATCTTAGTATCTTATACTATTAAGGTAACATAATTATAAACATTATTATACATAAAAGCAATAAGTTTTAATTTTTGCAAATATAAAGTTGTATTAAACACAAATTACTTTTGCAGGTATGTACAGGGTGGGCAAATTTCGATGTCTTCATAAGGAATCTCGATAACTATAGGAGGTAAGGAAAAATGGACCCGCCATCCACAATCTCTTTTTTCGAGGAAAGTTTAATGGTGACGACCGAAATTGGTTACCGTCTTTTGTTTTCGGGTTACAAACAAAAATTCGATTTTTCCACTTTTAATTTTGTGGTTATATCTCGCTTATTTACGAAATTAAGAGAAAAGTAATTGCTACTTTCTTCATGTATTTTTTTATACGAATGCAGTGGCGCAACCGGTTTTCAAAAAAAGTTTTGAAATTCGAGTTGTAACATAATGCTGTATTCGTTATATGGAACCCATAGTTGCCTGTGGTGTCATGAGAACGAGAATTTTTCCCATTCCAGTGATATATATCATTAATATATAATATAATATACAGTGTCTGCCATAAATGTCAACACATATAGAAGTTTTTATTATCCATTCATCAGTCAACGTTATTTCTGATAAAAGTCCCAGCATCTTTTCAAACTAAAAATTTACTATCCAAAATGTAAATATTTTATTTCAGAGGTTCAAAAATACGAAAATGGCTCAAGAATAAAGTATCCTTATTTTTCAAAATAGACAAAAGTTTTATTTCAAAAGATAGCTTACAACAAAATACGAAAACTAGGTATCAAATGTCAGATTTAGGTCACCGCCACCTGCTCCAAAAAACAATTGTCACTAATTTTTCCTCTTTTCTTCTTACCATAACTATTGCCAAATGAGATACTTTTACTGATACGATAAGGGTGTACTGTCCAACTTGAATTTCGCTCGCTTGCAACTAGAAAATTAGTGCTAAAAATCTCATTTTTTGTGTAAAAAAAACACAGGTAACTCCAAAAAAATTATAAACGACGCAAACATCAGTAACACTAAAATAATATTAATTTTTAATAGAAATGTTATAACAAATGTTTTCAATTAGCATTTTTGTGAATATTAAAAAATAAGGCCTCCTTTTTCTTAAGCCATTTTCATATTGTCGTACCTCCCCCGTATACGAAAGGGGATATTTAAATTTGGCAGTTTAAAAAATACGGCTACTTTATTCTTAAGCCATTTTCATATTTTTGAACCTCCCCCGTATACGAGAGAGGATATTAAATTTTGGTAAGTGCATTTTTAGTGAGAAGATGCAGGGACTTTTATCGGAATTAATAAATGGATAATAAAAAAATGCTATGAGTATGTGTTCAAATTTATGACGGACACTGTATATTATATTATATACTATCACATATACCTATCATTGGAATGAAAAAAAATATCATTCTCGCGACGCCACAGCTAACTAGGGGTTCCATATGAAAAAATGCAATTTTATTATTACTTTTCTCTATTTACATAAATAAGCGCGATCTAGTCAGAAAACGAAAAATCCAGTTTTTGTTTATAACTCTAAAACAACAACGAGGTAGGAAAAGGTAGCCAATTTTGATTTTCACCATTAAGCTTTTCTTTAAAAAAAGGAGATCGAGAATGGGGGTTTCATTTTTCCATATCTCCTATAGTTATCGCGATTCCCTATGATCGATAGTTGCACACCCTGTACTTTCTTCAAAAGCTGAGCAATACCTTTTCACACGATTCAAAACCGAAAATTTAATTTTCTTTCTAAATTTTGATTCACAAATAATAGCAATTATATTATTTGTTTTTGACAGACACAAATTTGAGTTTGAAAAATAAATATAATAAAAGTCGGATTTGGTTGTGTACAAATTTCATGTTAATAACTTTACTTTCTCACAAACTTACTGCTGTTCCGAATGGCAATTGAACGATTTATAGAGAGGGTTATTGCAAGAAAAATTGATTGATGAATTCAATTCTGCTTGCAAGTGTCCACTAAGGCACTAATACCTACTAGACGACATATGTGCATCTACAGTGAAACTTGGATATAACATTGGTTATTACAACTTGTTATAACGTCATATTTTGTCAAGTCCCTACAGTATCCCATAGGACTCGATTATAATTGGTTATAGCAACAATTTTTATAACGACAACTCGATTAGTAAAACACAATTCCTGTTGTCTACCTCTTTTATAACGACTTTATTATGTTCACAATGTTAAATTTCGAACCTATTTTCAGCTCTGAAACCTAGCAGCTATACATTTAATTGGAACATTGGAAGTATATAACCGATACTTTTTTACTTTCCCATACCCATAGGTATAGGGAAGTCTTGAAATCATGAAAATTTTGGAAATCGATATTTTCACAGAAATATCCGTTTTGGGCCCCTAGGAACCCAAAAAAGTGGTTTTTAAAAAATGTCTCTCTGTGTGTGGGTGGGTGACGCTCCTACAGCCGAAAGTATTGCTCCGATTTTGATGCGCTTTGGAATGCGGGGGTGTATCGAAAATTCATCGACAAAATAAGCTTTTCAAAAAAATCCGAAACCGGAAGCGGAAGTTACGCATGTTTTTTTGGTATCACTGTTTTCGTAATTAAAATTTTGAAAATTTTATCGCGGATAACGATAGAGGGTCATAAGACAAATCTGTTAGTGTTTTGCCGAACTTGCTAGGTTTAAAATGAAGAGCGCTATGATTTTTTGAAAATTTTGAGTTTAACGCCCTATTACTCAAAAACGGATGAATCGATTCAATTGATTTTTTTTCTGAATAGTATATGAAGACTAACATGAGGTGATATAAAAAGTGTTTTGAAAAATATTAAGAGGCCTAAATTACAAATTTTCAAAATTTTGGAAATTTTCTAAAAATCATTTCTCAAAAACTGCCCACAGGAATTTGTTTAAACTTCATACACTGATAGACCCCGAAAAGGGCTATCGATCTGTTTTTTAAAGAATCTCATGAATTATCTGTGGCGCCCTCTACGAAGCTTTGAAGTTTGAAAATTTAAACCCCTTTAATTGATAAACAAAACAAGATAGGTAGCTGGGGTTTTCACTGAATTGCTCAGTGCATAATGGAGTATATGAATATGCAAAAAAATATTACACTCGTGGATATATGTAAGCGCACCGGCCCCCTCCCCCCTCTATTTTTGAAAAATAATTTTTTTATTCTAACGGTTGTTATATTTTTGCGTCAAAGAATCTTTTTCCGCGAAAATAAAAAAATCGATTTTGTATTCCCTAGAAAATATAATTTCCAGGTACTTAGAAAATTTCACCTCGGTGCTACAGCCGTTTTGAGGAAAATAATACATAAACTAGCACAGTGGCGGCTTGTCCACTTGGCGCCATCTACAGAAGCTCGGTGGTCACGTTTTGAACTACACATTCTTTTATATTTACCCGCAATTTACGTGAAAGTGTAAACGCTTATCACGGTGAAGACGTGAGTCATCGAGTTGAAATTTTGATATGTTGTAAAGACTGTTGAATAAAGACGATATGAACAGTTTCCAGTATGGGAAAGTCCAGGGAGGTAGTCACGTCCACTTTTTGTTGCCTTCTCTTAGCAGCATTTAATCAGTATACTTATAGGCTTCCACATTATTAGAACGATTTTGTGGAGTTTCTACATTACAATTACAATTACATTACAAGCTTATTGAACTTGTAAATACTGAGTAAATATTAACTAAATAATTTTGCGCCATTCCTTTATAATAGTTATTTATACAACCAGTAGCTAAGGTGTCACTTCTTTGCACGCGTGAGAAAGTTTAAAGAATGAGCCGAAGGCGAATTCTTTAAATCTCACAAGTGCGAAAACAAGCTTTAGATACAAGCTGTATACATAAGTTTTTCAACTACCAAATATTTATGCTATAAGGGATTACAAAACGTCAACATCATTTCAAATTGAAAAATCATTAAAAGACATGTTACGTATGCTTTCATTGTTTTAAATTGAAAACTCACCCCATTTAATAAACAGTTTTGGCAGAAGTGTGCAAGAAAGTGACGTATGTGTGGAATAATATTTTTATCCAACACCTCCATAGAATAACACTATTATTATGTTGATTTTGCATAAGTAATGTGATATATTACTCACTAGTGAGAGAATATTCAAAAAGTCACTAGTGAGAGAATGTAGAAAGATAATATGAATAATAAAATTAGATGCAACACTATTTTTTATTCAAATAAATATTTGGAACCCCCAGGGCCTCCTTGGAGAAGGGCGGAGCCCCGAGGGCCCCCTTGGAGTGGGGCGTAGCCCCGAGGGTTCCCTTGGAAAAGGGCGGAGCTCCGAGGGCTCCTTGGAGAGGGGCGGCGCCCCGAGGGCCCCATTAGAGAAGGGCGAAGCCCCGAAGGCCCCATTGGAGTGGGGCGGAACCTCGAGGGTCTCCTTGGAGAGGGGCGGAGCCCCAAGAGCCCCTTAAAGTGGGGTGAAGCCCCGAGGGCCCCCTTGGAGAAGGGCGGAGCCCCGAGGGCCCCTTGGAGAGGGGCGAAGCCCCAAGGGCCCCCTTGGAGAGGGGCGGAGCCCCGAGTTCCCCCTTGGAGAGAGGCGAAGCCCCAAGGGTCCCTTTGGAAAGGGGCGGAGCCCCAAGTACCCCTTGGAGAGGCGCGGATTACCCCAGGGCCCCCTTGGAGAAGGGCGGATTCCCGAGGGCCCCCTTCTTTGGTCAGGTGGAAGGCAGGGGGAGGCAGGGGCGTAATGTGTAACAGAAATGAATGGCCCAACGTAATAGGCCTAAAAATGATGGTAAATTGAATAGGGTAGACCGCGCAATAGCGCGCGCAGACCCGTTTATTTGTCAAATAAATTTTCAAAATAATTACCTACATGAACAATATATGGAGGTGTTGGATAAAATGTTGTATTAAACTCGTGTGGAATTACACATTAGTCACTTAAGAAAATTAGCCACTCGACCTAACGGTCTCGTGGCTAATATTTCTTACGTGACTAATGTGTAACATTCCCCACTCGTCTAATAAATAACTATTATCTTACAGTAGCGCCTATTACCATACATTATACAACTGTTTTCAGTGACTAAAATGAAGTTTTATTCACAAGTGAGTTTTCATTATTTATACTACTGCATTGTTGGTAACACTGTCAAGCTATGTCAAATTCGTAATTTTCAGGTTAAGTTTTGCGTCAGTCTGTGTCACATAACAAACAAAACCTAACCTACAAACCTCGAATTTGACACAGACTGACAATACACTTACGTACTGCCAATACACTTCAGTACTGTCAATACACTTCAGTACTGTCAAACATATATCACAAATCACAGGCGACTAATTATAAATTTATTTCGCGACATTTTCTGACTGCGCAAACTATTTAGGCACAAGAATTGCAACTGTAAGATAAAACGTCGTATATTACACGTGAGCGAAATGCCATTATAAGCTCGTGAGAAATTGTATCGCTCGTGCTGGCGCACTCGCGATTCTTAATTCTCACTCGCAAATAATGAAACATTTCTCTCACTTATAATATAATCTACTATTATTGCATAGTATGCAATAACAACATGCTTTTGAAATATGGAAACTGTCAAATAATAGCCTCCTTTAGAAAATGATAGTCGAAAAAATCAAAAGAAATGTTAATTAAACGTGACAAAAATGCATATTTATGATGACCTGATATGAACAAAAAAATAAAATGGAAACAAACATTCAAAATTCGTAATGTCAAATTTTGACTGTCAGTTGTGACATAGATTTATTCCAGACTGTAATTTCACTTGAGTTTGATTTGCTTCAACCATAATTTGTCTTTGTACCATGCAGTACTCGGCATATAAATATGCAGACATGATATGGATCTTAGGAAATTGTCAAGGAAATTTTAATGAAGCTGCAAGGGTGTGGGGGGCCATACATTTTCCCACCAGAAAGCATCCCTCTCATACAGATCCAAGACTAATTGAAACTGGAACCAATATCGCAGCTCATGATATGAACGGAGGTCGACCAAGAATAACGGAGCCCCACTTAGATGAAAACGTTTTACAAATAGTAGCTGAGAATCCAAAAACTATTATACGAACTATTTCTAGAAATTTGGGTGTTTCTAAAACTCGTGTACAGTTTGTCCAAATTGAGGTGGCGCAGTCCGGGTATACGGATTATATGAGGGATTTGCCGTAGTTAATTGGCTTCGGAGCTTACCCTAGTCATTTGAGATTACAAAACCTATTTACCTGCAGAACAGGTCCGCATTTAGTTAGCAGTGGTTTTTCGCTCAATTGATATATTGAAAATCAAGGAATCAAACAAAAGAAACTAGGTATTTACATATATTTTAAATAAATGAATTTACACTTATTATTCCATGTGAATAATTAGTATTTAATCATGTTTTCATATATCTGAACTTATGTTACATTATAATTACAAATTTGTTTAGTTTTAAAATTTATACTTGCACATTATGATTTATTTGAAATTTGAATGTGGTACGCTCTTTTCTGATTGGCTATAGGAAAAAGGAAATGAAAATTTTGTTTAATCAGAAAGGACGCCGTTTATAAAACATTTGCAAGTTAGAGGACTTCCTGTTAATATCTAATAACGAAAATGTAGTGTTTTTATGTGCTCTTAATTAAAAATTATATACAATAGCAGTGTATTATTTTAATACTAAAAACTGGGGCTCAATAATTTACCTAAATACGTGCAGGTTTTTAGAAGTCGTCTCAACTGGTAAGTAGCATGTACAACCAGGGATTACATGTAGGTAAACAAAGTATCACTTACAGGAAACCCCGCTTAATCCATATACCTGGACTGCGCCACCTCAATTTGGAAAAACTATACATAGGATTTTAAAAGATGATAGACCGTGTCTTCATCACAAAACAAGAGTTCAGCATTTATTGCAGGAAGACCATTCACATCGATTTATCATTTGCGAGTGCTTAGAAGAAGCCCATAGAGGGGGGGGGGGTAAAGATTCAAGGTCATTTCAATACCCCCAACTGGGGGCGGGCTGCTATAGGGACCTCTTCAGCCAAGAACGGGAGTTATAGGATGGATGAGAAAAAGGAGGGGTGGAGAATGGAAAAAAGGCCAGGAAATGTGGATAAATACTGCGCCAGCATTTGCCTCAGAGAAGGTACTCTGTTGACTCAGGAAAACCACCTCTAAACGTAAATCGGAGCAGACGGTGGCGGGAATCGAACCCATGACCTCCCTAATGCTAATGCTAAGCATACGTGCTAACCACTAAACTACAGAGCTCGGTAAGCCCATAGAAGAAATCCTTTGTTTAAAAACAATGTGTTATGGACGAACAAAGCTACATTTACAAGAAACGACATCTTTAACTTTCACAACAAACACGTTTGGGTCCACGTCAATCCTCATGCAGTTCACCAAAGAAACTACCAGGTACGTTTTTTCAGTAAATGTATGGGCAGGAATACTTGAAGACAGGCTAATTAGTGACTTTTATACTTCCTGAAAGGCTAAATGCGCAAAATCTATTAGAATTTTTAAATGATAACTTTCCGGACCTACTGGAGGATATTCCTCTCGCACTCCGGTGCGATACGTGGGTGCAGCTCGATGGTGCACCATCACATACTGGTGTAGTTCGGCAATGGTTTAACCACCATTACCCTGACAAATGGATCGGTGTGAAGCTCCAAGAGCTTGGCTTGCGAGAAGTCCGGATTTAACTTCCTTGGGCTTTTCTCCCACAGGAAACACTTGAGCAATTTGGTTTATGTTACTCCTGTCCAAACTCGAGAAGACCTTACCGATCGAATTCATGAAGCAGCCATCACTACGAGCCCAGTCGCAAATAAATTGGACCACATTTATAATGTAAACTTTTTTGAACATGACTGTTGTAATATAATCGCTATGGCAAGGAAACATTTATATACATATATGCTACAGCTCTTACTAAAATTTGCCAAAGGTTTGGTGGGACATATTACGTTTTTATATTAAAGTATAATTTAAAACAAAACCTAAGAAAGAATCCGCTGTCGCATATATATTGGAACACTGCGTTAAATAATTTAAGATTAAGTTGCCGGGAGAAACAAATGACAACTGTCAACAATATTTGCAAACTGTGACGTTTGTAGCTCGCGTAACTCACACTTGTAAGTTTTACTTTAATAAAATGACTCGTGGAAAGCCATTATCTGAAGATATTCGAAATGCAATCCTTGCTGCTTATAACAAAAATTATTCTGGATGTAAGATTGCAAAAATCTTATCCCTACCGCAAGGAACGGTTCGCAACATTATAACCCAACATAAACACACAGGTTCGGTAAGTGTAAAACTCAAAACAGGTCGAATTTCAAAAATTACGACGCGTGATCAACGTGTATTACAACGTTTACTCAAGAAGGACAGGCGTATGCCATCACGACAGCTTGCTGTAGAATGGGGAGATGCCATAGGAAAACGTATATCTAAAGATACTTGTTTAAGAAATATTAAGAAACTCGGCTACGGCTTTTATAAGGTATGTTAAAGAAGGCGACAGTTTTTAGTGTTGAAATTTAAAATTTGTAGGCAAAACAGAAACAACTTCTTACAGTGAAACAAAAAACAGCAAGGGTACAATGGGCTCGAGAACACGCCATATAGTCACAAAAGCAATGGGAAAGTGTTATTTGGAGCGATGAGTCCAAATTTGAACTTTATGTGGGCGATACTCGTAGCAGAATAATAAGAAAAAAAGGAGAAGAATATCACAGGGACTGTATACGACAAAAGGTCAAGTTTCCTGTCTCTGTAATGGTGTGGGGCTGCATGTCCTCACAAGGGGTAGGTCGGCTATGCTTGCTAGAAAATACTGTTAATGCTTACAAGTATAAGGAGATCCTTGAAAACGAACTAATGCCATCAATTCCAATCCTGAAGAACAGTGATGGTGACTTTGTTTTCCAACAGGACGGCGCTACGTGCCATACGGCGAAATTATTTATTAATTTTCTCGAATCTAATAATGTTCTCATATTAACATGGCCTTCTAGCAGCCACGACTTGTCTCCGATCGAGACACTTTGGCACGAAATGAAAAAAAGGCTAAGAACCACTCCGATTCGTACCAAATCAGAATTAAAAGAAACACTCCTAAAAATTTGGGAAACTTTTTCTGCCAAATTTTGTAAAAAGCTTGTGGAAACCATGCCTAGGCGAATTGCCGCAGTTTTAAAGCGGAAAAGAGATTGCACGCAGTGGTGATATTCTTCTGTTCTTCATGGTCCAATTAATATGCGATGGCGAATTTATTATGTTCTTACTTAATAATAATTTACAACAAGGTTTCTTGTTACAATATTATAACTTATTCATAAATTTATAGTTAATAATAAATACTGTAGCGTTTTTCACTTACTTTTGTTATTGTCACAATTGTCTAGGAAAAAATCACATATAATTAATAAACCTCGAGTGGTCCAATTCATCTGCGACTGGGCTCGTATTAACCACAGAATGTTGCAGCATGTTCAAGATGCAATCAAGTGCTGCGAAGGTAATGGGGGGGGGGGCACGTTTTATAATAATGTAATGTTTTTTGAGCCAACGTATTGATTGATAATTATTTTTGCTTGTTACTTATTTAGTTTTGTAAAAAATGTTAAATCGTGCATTATGTTTCTGTCTAGATTTAATAGTAATACTTATTAGTAGGGATGTCGTACCCGGTCTAAAATCAAACCCGGGTACCCGAAAGCAGTACCCGGGTACCCTAGGGTACCCGGAAGAATTTACATTTTGCCTTATTATTTTCTGGCGAATGAAAATATTTTCATACAGGCGATTTTTTTATGACATTGTTTTCGTATTTGTACTTTTGTAGTTTCATACAATGTTCAAACTCTATGCTCTAAGCATTTTAATGCCGCGAGTTTTCAAGCGAACTAATTTGAAATAGTACCTACTCGCCAATTCAAACTGCAAGTCGTCTGTCCTAAATATTTTCAGACTTCCAAGTGTTATCAAATTCAAGTACGTGACTTTTTATGCGATTTAATGGTGCTATTGACCGGTTGAATATTTCTGTGAAGCGGATTTATTGCCTTACATGAAACAATCATCAACATTCTGTGGTATGGGATGGGTTAATTCTTGTTATTACTGCATTGTTGTGTTTTTCTAGAACTTATTCCTATTCTTTTTAAGTTTTTATTATCTTCTCCGAAAAAGGCTGAGTTTTTGGGCATTACATAATTTACTAGTCGGGTACCCGGGTCCTGAAAATATACCCGGGTTGACTATTACCCGGGTCGACCCGGGTACCCGGGTACCCGCCGACATCCCTACTTATTAGGGCATTTAAATTTGTTGAATTAAGAAATAACTACAACTATAGGCCATTCAGTAAACACAAAAACATATAAATCTTTTTGAAGATGGCATATATAGTATTCCAACCAAAAATTGGAAAGCTATTTAAAATCCAGTACACCATGAAAAGTGTAAGTCATGTCTAAGTTGGTTTCATACAATCAGTAAATAATATTCTAATGTCAATCAGCTTTCAAGTAATGGCAGTTCATCTGCAAATTGTACATGTAACTGTTTTGTTAAGGCATTGTAACATTGTGCATGATTTAAGTAGGTACTAGTTGAGTTTTTAAAACCGTATAGCAGCATATATAATTTTGAAAAACTTATATATCTTCCAAACTTCCCAATGCATCTGTCAAATTTGAAGGTTATTATCGAAGTGTCACTGAATGACCATCAAACAGTAATTTTATGAATTAAATTACGAAGTGACTTACTGTTTTCAATGCTGGCCTGATTTTAAATAGCTTTCCAATTTCTGGTTGGAATACTATACGTAAAATTTGTCTGTTAGGGATTCTGTATTTTATTTTGCACAGGTTTCCATACCTGCATAAAAGTGACTTTGAATTTAAATATGACAATTAATGAATATCATTAATTCAGTGTCAAAGTACATACTATTCTGGAAATTCTTGCCTGAACTTTTATAAAATGTAATAAAAATACTTATTAATAAATGCTACATCAATAGTATCCAACACAGTATTTGTTTAACATCCTTAAAAGTAATTATGACAGATGCTAATTAAATGTCACACTCTTAACCTATTTGTTTTAGTAACTTTTTGTAAATACATTCCTAGACAAAAGATGCATTTTGCAAGTACACTCATGAAATCAAAGGGCACTTTGTGTTTTTATGTTTAGTGAACAGACTATAGTTAGTTGCCTTTGAGATTTACATGCAAAATGTTGATGTGCGGCTATATGCAACAGTAATATATTAACTGCATAGTGATAATCCTGGTCATGAAATACGCGACTGCTTGTTGCGATGAAAATCTCTACATCGACAGCGGAATTGGAGTGCAGATTTTCTAAAGCAACAAGCAAGAAGTGCACGCGCTCAAGCGCTATGACGTCATTTGACTGATGTATGCAATGTCTTTCTAGTTCTCAAACCAGCCAGAGCGGTCAATACTTAAAAGTGACAGCTCTGGCCAGTTCGAGAACAAAAAGAATATAGCGGCACATAAAAATTTACATGCAAAAAAAATTCAAATGCAACTTGATGTAGTTCTTTTTTAATCACTTTGTGTTTGACATACCCTATAATTTTACAGGTTTTTAATAATAAGAAACAGAGCGTATTATGCAATCCTGATATACAGTGGTGGGCAAAAGTATGGAAACACCTATACAGGTTGATTGTAAATTGAGAACCAGTTGAATGTCTCCATTGGTATGACAGATAGAGAAACCTTCTATATAGGAAAGTTATGCCATTTTATGTGACACATATTTTCAGAGTACGAACAAAATTACACGACTTCCGGTTAAACCGGAAGTTTTAATTATTTTTGATTTTTCTTATGTAAAACCTTATATTTTTTAAATTAATTTGATAGTTTATAAAATTATCTTTAAAAACTATTAACCAGTTATAAGCATGCGGTTAATAATTCAGCTATTAGCGTTTAAAGTTATGTAGCTAATAGCCGTTTGAGCTGAATACATTCTTAAGAGGCTACGAAAAAATTTCAACCACCAAATAAATATGTATAGTTAGTCTTAAAACTTTGTATTAGTTTGAATGAATACCTGCCTTATTGGAAATATGCGGATCTTCTTCATTAGGAAATTCCTTACGAGGATGCGACTGTTGGTTATTTGTGTAACAATTTGTTAATACATTTCAGCCGCTGGTTGTGAACTTTTCTGGCACAAAAACTATATTTCTAGCATATTCACTTTCACGCGTTCTTGATTGGAAATCGAATTTATTTGTAACAGATCTGTTCAGTCGTATTTTGACAGATATTGAGCATTTGTTTATTTGTTTGTTTGTCTGTCATTATTCTTATGACCGTATGCGATCAGTTTCACTTAGTAATACTGTTTCTGTCTACATAGAATCCTTTTAATATTAATATCTCTTTAAGTATTAACTTTAGGCCTATACTTAGTTGGTTAACAATTTCTTAAAGCTAATATCCTAAACTATCAAATTCATTTTAAAAATACAGGGTGTTTTATAAGAAAAACCAAAATAATTAAACTTGCGGTTTAACCAGAAGTCGGATATTTTTGTTCGTACCCATCAAATATTTGCCACAGAAAATGATAAAAAAATTATATAAAAGATTTTTCTATCTCTCATAACAATGGAGAAATTCAACTAACCCTTAATTTACAATCAACCTGTATATCTCCTATACTATTGAAGAGATTTCTGTCAAATTTAATATACCTATACGTAGCATTCGTTATTCTGATATTCTCAAATAAATTGTAATACGATGTCCGCTTTAACCAGAAGTTGCACATAACAAACATTTTAAATAGAACACCATGTATAATATTCATTATTCGGATAGACAATTTGTAAATTCAAAATATCTAGTTTTGTACATTTATTGAGCTTTTCCATCAATAGATATTTCAATACCGATGAAATGTTTCCATAGCAATAGCCTTGCAAAACGAAAACAAAATCATAATACAGAAATTTTTATCTCTCAAATATTGCAATTTAAAATTTGTGCAACTGGTTTACGTACAAAATGGCTCTCTCATTAATTTCGTTATTTTCACAATTTACATTTTTAATGCAGAATAGTTAAAATTTGTTTTTAATATTTTGATAGAAAAGCTCAATAACTGTATAAAACTATGTTTTTGAGTTGACAATAAAATTATCTATCCGAATACTAAAAAATATACAGTGACCGCCAACAAATCGGCATCAAATGGGAGCATTTTTCATTTTTTGCTTTTTCAAAAAAACTTTTACGGCAATAATTTGTGCTCGTGACAAAACCTATTTAGTCCCTATCAGATATACCGAGTAATTTTTAAGAGTCTAGAAAGTTTAGAAATTGTCAAAATCCAAAGTGTTATTTTTCAGAAATTAAATAAGATTTCAATGAGATTTTTTAGTGTGTGTTAGTTTTAGCTAACTGAACAATCTCAAGGCAAAACAAATTTTTTTCGTTAACTTTTGCAAAAATTGTATTTTTCAATTTTTGCAATTTTTTTCAAAAATTTCACATACTTAATTTTACAATTCAATTCTTTTAAGTGAAGACTAAAGATTTATAATTGGAAAATAATAAAAAATGTTAATTATACTTTTAGATTTTTTATTTATTTACCGAAAAGTAATATGTTCGCATAATTTTTACGTTTTTGATGCAAGGCGTTTTTTAGGAACAATATTATTCAATGATAATTAATATCTATTTATAAATGGCTTCTAAAAACTCTAATCTACAGTACAGCATGACAGCAATCAATAAAAAACATGTCGGTCGTCTTGGTTACTGTCAGGCAGACAACTTAATTTTTGGTCATGTGACCTATAAGTACTCAAAAATTAGGTTAGCGGAAGTGAAAAAATGTGTTCTTTCAAATTCCGTTTATTTGAAAAAATGCGTAAATTAAAATAAAAATCGACGGGTCCCAGAGTTTTTTCCAAAACTTATTTCTTGAATTTTTAACGAATTTATCCACTACTTGACGAAAGCACTGTATACAGTATGTCCCCAGATTGAGTTTACAAGAGGGAATTAAATTTTATGTTTAGTTTTACATAAAAATGTTATAGAAATTAAAATTCCTGCTTGGTTTGTAGAGAATTTTAAGAATATTTTCAGTTTTTTTAAAACAACGGCATTGACAGTGAAGCGAAAACTATTTTCTTTTCAGGTAAACTACCATTTTGTTCGGAATACGGCAAAATTTTAGTAAGAAAAGTTGTTCAGAATGAGATATCATGGCCCTATACAAAATTTCAGGAAGATGTACCTACCACGTTATTTTTTAGATTAAGCAAAATAAATTGTATGTATGTATGTATTATTGACAACCTCATTTTCCTTGCGGTGTAGAGGCTGGTGCTTGATAATACATTGTTAAAAATGACGGTTTAATCTAAGTGGGTAGATCTTCCTGAAATTTTGTATAGGGCCATAATTTCTCATTGTGAATAACTTTTCTTAGTAATACTTTGCTGTATCATGAACAAAAAGGATAGTTTACCTGAAAAGAAAATAGTATTTACTTAACCGTCAAGGGCAACTTGCTTTTCAAAAACTAAAAATTCTCTAGACACCAAGCAGGAATTTTAATTCCATTAATATTTTTATGAAAAACTAAAACTAAAATTTAATTCCCTCTTGTAAATTCAATCCGGGGACATACTGTATATACATACTAAATTTCATAGGAATCGTTTTAAGATTATAGGAGATATACATGTGTTTCCATACTTTTGCCTATCCACTGTATATTGCAATTATGTTGCATATTTAATTTATATTTACCAATTCCCATTTACAACCCATGATGAATCTACAGGAAATTTATAAATCTATATTATACGTTTTGTAGGCGAAACTAAGCTACCTGTATTTTTTTAATCATATTTTTTTAATTATTGTTAAAGAGAATTACTGGTACAACTATGTAATTTTAGCTGATACAGGGCAAAATCAAATGATGTTCATCAAATTTAATTATTGGCACCATTCTAATGTTATAACGGCGTCCAATCTCTTATCTTGTGCATAATCACACGAGTCAAAATATTAAATTAACAATCAAGGGCATAGTTAAACATTTACATGACTTATCTATTTTGTTAGAGGAAAATTTATATTTTTACCAGAAGATCTCACGCGTGCGTTACTTTACGTGCAACTCTGAAAACATCAGTTGAACATTAATACCCTGCGTGTTTACTTGATAAGTACGTCCCACATAATATTATCGAATAATTTATTAAATGGAGTTAACGAGGGGGTTGGCAAAAGGGGCGAGGGGACAAACATTCAAAACAGTTTATTTGGCATTATGCTTCTTCCCGCCTTAATATTTTCCCCATTTTCTAATCAATAGCTTCAAAACAATGTGCTCTGCCACACCCGGTATGCGGGGTAGAAAATTTAAATCTGCTTTATGTTTATAGAGTTACGTATCGGGCAATACAAAAGCAGGTGAAGAAATGTACATGTTATTAGCTTTATTTTTTAAATCCACTTCAAAAAACAATTTAAACTACTGCAGATGCAATTACAAAAAATCTGGTGTGATACACTCACACAACTTCCTTTTACAGTGTTCTTATAATTAGTCAAAAATTTCATTTTTAATTTTTAGCCATTTGTCAAAAATTTTCAAAAATTACAAATACTACAAAAACGGTACAAAATAGAGCGTTAGTTGAAGAGACAAATTTTCTCTAGAATTTTAAGGTGAATTCAAAAATGTAATAATATACCGGGTGTTTTATTTAAAATAGGAGTTAATAAAAATAATAGAAAAAAAACAAAAGAAACCCACTTTAGAAGTATTCAACTGGAAAATCACCTATTTCACATCAATACACATTAAAAATGTAGTAAAAATGTAAAGTTTCAAAAAATCGTTAGAGCCGTTTTTGAAAAAATCGAAAAAACTGAAAAATCACAAGAGTAAACACCTACTTCCGGTTATGCGATTTTCTTCAAAAGCTTGCTGTCTCATCTACATAGTACACAAAACTTATATATGAAGTTTCAACGCCATACCTCTTTTCGTTTTTGAGATATTCTGTTCACAGACAGACACACACACACACAGACAGACACACAGCCAGACAGACAGACAGACCAATGAAAAAAAATATGTTTTTTGGAATCAGGGGACTCTAAAACGTGAAGATCTGTTGAAAACTCAATTTCGAATTTTTGGGGTGAATCCAATACTTCCTTTATAGTAAAAGAAAGTAAAAACAGTGTATGAATGTCCGAAAAAGCCTAATTCAAGGACGATCAATATTTAGTTATAAAAAGCTCGTTAAGAAATTACGACTCCACACCTGACTAAAAGTTACGTTTACCTATACAAAGGGTGCACCTATAAAATCATAAAATTCAAAGCAAATCAACCGTTATTGACACTGGTTATTGACTATTTTTCTACAAACATGCATTTTTTTAGCAGTAACAGTGTAGAAAGTACTCCTTTACCGCATTACTACGAGAACGCACCTAAGATCTTCTCTCTCAATTATCCACGACAAAAAAAAAATATGTACTTGAATTTATCGGTTTAAATTACAAAAAAAATGAATCTTCAAAATACATATATCCTTTTATCAAAGATTTATCTAGTTCTAGTAGGTAGTCCCTACCTATAAAATTAAAAATCGTTTTATTAGCAAACGGTTGTTAAGAGCAATTTCTTCTTCCACTAGAATGTGGTACAAAATTAAATCCGTGCAAAATCATTTTAACTCATATTTAAAGCAATTATAAATCTGACAACGTGTAAGTACTATTAAATAATTAATATTAAATTTTAATAAACAGAATAAAATAGTCATTAGAAATAAAATTTTTAGCTAAACCAAATACCTAATACCTGAATTTCATTTGCATGCACGAATTTTATTACTGAAAGTAGACATTTTAAGTGTGCTACTACACTACCGCTGTATACTATCTTATTGTTTAAATTAGCAAAATATAAAAAAGAAGTAAAAAACATCTTAATTGCAGTGAAAGTAGAAACGTTTCGTTCTTAAAAGGTATCTAATAGTAATCGCTATCCGTGGAGCGTAAAATTACAACGCTACAATCAACACGCGCAATACGTTCTTTTGTATGAAATTATACACTAGTCGATAATGAAGTATCAAATCTTAAATAGAAACCATATCAGTTAAATGTATCCCCTAGGTATATTCACATGATGTTTAATATAGTACAAATTCGAGGTTAGCAGTTTTGCGTCAGTTTTGACACAAACTGACGCAAAACCTAACCTGGTAACCTCGACTTTGACATAGACGTACAGTGCCACCAACATAAACAGTGTCAAGCGAATGACAGGCCGGCCTAAATTTATTGTCCGCCATTGTACGGCAATAGAACTGGAAAACATAAAAATACGAAGTGCTAGGTATAAATCTAAAAGCAACCACCATTTCTTGGACGACATCCAAAAAATCAAAATAGTACATAATTTACAGTCAACATAGATAGTCAGTACCTATACTTTCCTCTTAATTTTTATGTATAGTCTGTTCAGTAAACATAAAAACACAAAGTGGCCTTTGATTTCCAAAATTTTATTACTACTTCCAGAATTTATCTTTGTGTAGGAATGTACTTACACAGAATTACTAAAACAAATAGGTTAAGGGTGTGACATTTACTTCCCATCTGTTATAAATGTTGTAATTGACTACTTTTAATGATATTATACAAATACTGTATTGAATACCATTGACGTAGCGTTTATTAATAGGTATTTTTATTACATTTTATCAAACTTCAGGTGAGAATTTCTAGAAGAATATCTACTTTGACACTGACAATGAGAAACACTAATTGCCATTTTTAAATTCAAATCTGCCTGTATGCAGGTGTGGAAACCTTTGCAAAACAAAATACAAAAATTATATGCACATTCCAACTTCAAAAAAATTTAAATGTTTTTGTGTTTACTGAATCCCCTATATGTATCTAGTTTTAGCAATTATTGTGTAATTGCAGACGTTTGTAGTCTTAACAATATTTTATATTTTAAATATATCTCCACATGTAATAGAAAGTAGAAGATGTACAAATAAGTAGTCCATATGTCAGCCACAATCTTTTATTCTATCAAATGACACTAAATTTGTTGGAGGTTATACAGGTTAAACAATAAAATAAAAATTATGGATATGTTCATGTGCAACTTAACAACAAAAATGAATGGCCAACCTTCACGCAAAAGGTGTGAATGGATTATACATACTAAAACTATTCATATGCCTCAGGTGCATTCTTTGGTTAAATTACAAAAAGGGCAATTAAAATCAATAAGCGTTAACAAATTATGTCCATGAAAACATGCACAACGTCAAGTATTTTTGATGCCAATCAACAATCATTACTTTGTTGACAACTTCTTCCTGGCCTCTGCCAATTTAGTTTTCTATATTTCTCCGTATTGCCTGAAAGACTATGGCCCTTACATCTTAGTTGTAGCACCCTATTCATTGTTATTTCCATACGAAAATAATGTGCCAATGCAATAATAAATTTCCTAACATAATATATTTTGTCTACAGATTGTCTCATTTTGTTGTTAGTTTTTTTTTCAAAAATCATCTAAAATACAATCTACATGTAGGTTAATAGATTTATTTTTATCTTCGAAAGCTGGTGTTAATTAATGTGAGCATTATCGACACCAAAAGTGGAAAGTTATACCGGTAAACATGTAAATATTGTTAAAAATGTAATATTAAAAACACTCTTATAAGCTGTAAGTGCTAGTGGTAGGCAAGGAGTATCCTATTGACCTATGGTTCACAGCTATCACAACAATTAAATAATTAAAATTTCATAGAATCAACAAGCTGTTAGAATTTTAATTTAAAACATTTAAACAAGTCAATATTCCAATGTAGTAATAAATCAAAACAGCTATAACAAAAGGTAATATAACAAATTCTCGGCTGTAAATTCTAGACTTCTAATTTACCACTTAATTTTTAAATATGTTGGAATTTTCATTTAAAATATATTATGGTTAAAATTAAGAGATGCTCTTTTATTTATGTTTTGAAATCTGCTACCACATGTACCATAAAATATCGTAACACTTGTTGCACGACTTCCCAAAATACACTATTTTTTTCTTACTTATAAAAAAGAGAAGGAAATATAGGAGCTCGTTCAGAAATTCCGTTAATATATTCAACTCAAAATTACTATTCTACAAAACATGCATGGGCAGTACAGAACATTGATATACTTCTAGTCTCTACTAAAAAATGTTATACGGGTTTATTTAGTTAATTACATTTAATAATACGACCGTTTCGTTTCATTCTACTAAAAGCTGTGGAGTCTTACTGACAAAAACTGATGTGTTCCATTTAATTACCTGCGTATTATTCCACAAATGCGCGTGTACATCTATGTTTATGTTTCACGGCAATTTTGTATTTCTTGAAAACACCATAAACGGCACTATTTACTCGTAGTTTGTCATACACAGCACTAGTACACAACCACAACACACTCAACCATTTGTCAAACTGACATTTGTAACGAAAGTGCATCGCTAAAAGTTCCTAATCAGTTGTTTGTACAGGTTAGCCAACATTCAGCTACCAAACTCGCGGTATTTTCAAATGTTTGCTGTGTAATAACCTGTATTATTAATATGAAGTATACAATAAATGTTAGACGTTGTTTAGTTATAACCGTGCATATTATTTTTAATATTTATATAAAGTAAACTCCAAAATTAGTTAATAACTTAATAGACAAGAAGGAATATCTACAATTAGGTAGATTTTCACATTTGTCTTAAGCCGCGTCCACATTATTAAATAGTTACTTTGTCTGTTGTATTTCAAAATGTAAAGCACTTATTTGTGGCGAAAATTTAATGCAGTGCATCATTTTGAGACGTACAAATTTGTGTTGTGAGTCGACGATCTGCTTGTTTTTTCAAGTACAGCGCAGCGTATTGCTCATTTTGGCTTGATATATTGATCAGAATTTCAAAATCCACTGATAGAAAGTTGCGAAATTGTCCTCTGCTTTCATCAATTGCTAACGTCGTTAAGAAACCACTACCACCAAAGTTGTGTCGTCGAGTAGCATTTTTTTTCTTATTACTAAGTTTATTTTAATTTTTACTTCCTTGGTCTAAAATACAAAGAAAGTATTCTAATCATGAAAAAATTACTTTCCGAGGTTTCTTCATATGAAAAACAGATTTTCTCAGTTCCGTCTTCCTGTCTGTCTGTTGGCGGTATACCTCAGAAACTAATTGTTGCAAGATGATACTTTTCATGAGGATTATATGTCTACCTAGCTCGAAATAGAATATACCTATGGTCAGTGACGTAACTACAACAAAAATTGCCCCGTCGCAAAAAGTTGGTATGGGCCCCCACCCTATAAAGGCAAAAAATAGTAAATGCCTCTACATGTATGATAAAAAATAATAAAACAGTATACCTACAGTTTAAAAATATAAATTATATTTTAAACATAAATAAAAACATATACATTTTGATAACACATTAAACGTTCAAAAAAATTAAAATGGTTTTTTTCTGCTTTTCACATTCTAAAAATCATCAATTAATTTTGACACTTTCCTTTTCCCAGCCTCCTCTAACTCTATGCTAAGTAAAGGTAGAGTAGATAACCGTTCTTGCTTCATTCTGTTTCTTAAATAGTTTTTTTATTAATTTTAGTTTTGATACCACGGAAATGGGAATTGACAAAAATTATATTAATACGGAGCATATTTCAGAAAAACTATCACTTATGTTGTTATATTTTATAATCAATAGCTCAGCAAAATTGCATATTGTTTTAAGTCGTTTTTGATGGTTTTTGCACAGAGCAATAATTGTAATGGAAGCGATTCAGAAAAATCAGATGAAAATGTCTGTTGATCTTTTGCTGCGCATTTTATAATCAGGTTGTCATCCATTTCAATTATTTTAGCTGGAGTTAGAAATGTGAACAAATTTGCAACTGTATGTAGTCCTTCAAATCTTTTGTGAAGTTGTACTGTAACAATATCAACAATACGGTAAAAAATATTAATGTTAAATAGCATTTCTTCATTTTCAAACCGATAGTGTTGTGCCAATTCATCAAAATGTTTTTTGCAGTTCGACGACGTTTTATCTTAAATTGGCTAGGAATACCCCATTTATGCGCAATATTTTCTGCCTCTTGGATTACATTTTCAAATAGACTTCAGAATATATTTCCAAGTAATGTGCAGCTTGCTCAATATCCATGTTTTTTCTTTGCAAGATATTTGATGTGACATTAATACTGCTCAAGATTTTTTCTACAAGTATTGTAATTACGACAACATCGACTTGTTCTAAATTAGTTTTAATACGAATAGCCTCAGATCGCTCATCGGCTTTTGAAGATTGTAAAATAATCTTAGCCAACGCTTTTAGCAAACCAGGAAATCTCACTTTTATTGCTAATGAAAGAAGACTAGACCACCATGTTGGATTTAGTTTTTTTAATACCGCTTGAGATTCACCAGTAATTTGAGATAGCAGATCCCAACGATTTATACTGTGTCCAAAAAATACATATATGCTTTGAACAATTGCAGATAGTTTGATATTTCTGGCACTCCATGTACTGCATCATTTATCACCAAATTAAGATTATGGGCAGTGCAATGTACATACAGCGCATTCGGCTGTGTAATTCTTTCAGACATGCTTGTACTCCTGAATAAACTCCGCTCATTGTATTTGCTCCATCATATCCCTGCCCTCGACATTTTAAATGATCCAAATCATATGCTTTAATAGTATCTTAAATAATTGAAGTTATTCCAGCAGCTGATCTATCTGTTACTTTCGTAAACCCAAGAAAAGTTCCTTTGATATCGATTTGTTTGAGCGTTTTGCCATCTAGATCTTTTAAAATATGGACATAGCGACATACTAAGCTTAGTTGATCAACTTTTTAAATATCTTCTTTGTGTCAGCAATGATAGAAAAATATGAGCTTCTTTAATTTGAAAAGTAAGTTGATCCAATCCATAATTTCGTTTTGAATTGTAGAACTTAAATATTTGCTAGTGCTTGCCGGAAAATCTAAAACTTGTTTCATGACTGTATCGTACTCTGCTAATAACTTTACGTCAGACATAAAATTTCCAACAAATGTATCATTTAGATGATTTTTGAGGCTTTCACGGTCATTGTCATTAAGTAACAAACGACTTCCGGGATTGGACCGTGTCATGATTGAGATCGAAGAACTCAACGTTTCGCCCACTTTCGTAAGGGGCTTCATCCGGAGGAAAAAACAAAAGAGCACGGTAACTCAACGTGTTAACCACGCCAGAGGCGAAACTCTTTGCAAGTCGAGTTTCGCCTCTGACGTGGTTCACACGTTGAGTTACCGTGCTCTTCTGTCCCTTCCCTTGCAAAGAGTTTCGTCTCTGGCGTGGTTAACACGTTGAGTTACTGTGCTCTTTTGCTTTTTTCCTCCTGATGAAGCCCCTTACGAAAGTGGGCGAAACGTTGAGTTCTTCGATCTCAATTATGACACAGTCCAATCCCGGAAGTCGTTTGTTACTTACTTAATGTATCATTTACATTTTCTCGGTGTTCTCTTAAAGCTAACGAGGTTCTGGATAATTTTAAAATAATTTTAATCAACCGCTGTAACACTTTTCGCCAAAAATTACATTGTTCTTCCATATTTTCTTTAGTTGCTTGATCAATTCCGGTGTTCTTGTTCCATATTACCTTCGCAATGCAAGCTTGTATGTGGTTACTGCTGTTTTCATGATCTTTAATTTTATGAGATAAATTTTGCCAATCATTACTACCGTTCGTCCAATTACATCTATTTACAGAAAACAAGCAAAATGCATCGCAATATACAGAATCTAAAGCATCAGAGTAACATAACCATTGTCTGTTTAGTTTTAAGCCAGATTTACTAAATGTCGAATAATATTTAACAAAAAATGATCTATTTCTAATGTTGTTTTGGGAATGGTCCTACTGGCTTACAAGCGCTATATTTTATAATGAATTCCCTAATTTCTGTGTTTAAATGCTCTGGATAATTTATAATATCAGTTGGAAATTTTTTATTTTTAAGATTATCAATATAACAGCCTGTTTGGCTTACAGGTAAAGCGTCTGCTACGATGTCTTCTAAAGAAGATAAAGTTGAGGATTCTTACATTTCAATTAATGGTTTTTGTACATATTCCTCTACAACTACCTGTAAATATATAGCAAATAGCAATTAAAAGAATTTATTTTTTAAGATTTTTTTACCTACCTGATATTGATCGAATTCGATTGATTGTTCCTTTTCGGCTTCGTTGACAGATTCTTTCTCTGAATGCATTTCCTGTATAGGTACATATTTCTTCCATTCGCTCAGCGCTATGCGTCGACAGCAGATTTTCTGTTTTAAAGGTGCAGAGAGATGTAGGATCTGATTCTGTGTTTGTGTACAGTTACGGACACCTCAAAGTGCACGGTTTTTTGTTACTATGGTTATTTTTGCGATTTTTCGGCTTATTAAATGGGGGTTTCTCCAGTGGCGTTGCTTGTGGTTATAAGAATAGGTATTACTTTTTTAATGTTTGTATTTTAGCAAAGTTTCACAGGAAAAACAAACTAATATGTATTTAATAAATATGTATGGGTATTCAATTGCTACTATGCTTTGCAGTTTGTTTCGCATAGAGTTGACCAATGTTTCCATATTGTATCATTCTCTCAGTTCCTTCCAAGCATTTCTTATTCTTTCCCATAATTCATCGGTTTTGTTTGGTGCAAAATCCCTGGTATAAATTTTTGTAGTTAAATAGCCCCAAACATTTTCGATGGGATTCAAGTCCGGAGTTCTTACAGGCCATGGTAATAAATTGATATTATTCTCATCAAACCATCAATGAACAACCCCTGCTGTATGCACAGGACAGTTATCCTGTGAAAATAATGTTATCAATTACGTTAACATAAACAAAATTAATTAATTAGGTAATATCTTGCCTGTTGAAAAGTAAACTGATTAGGAAAGACCTCTCTTACAGATGGCAGCATCACATTTTGCAAAATGTTGCGATAATTTTCAACATTAAGTCGACCATTACTTCTATAGCATGCCCCAGATCCGTGAGCATTGATCCATCCCCATACGTTTACAGAGAATCGTCCACTACTCCTTAAGGGTTTAACATAATATTGCTCGCCAAATCTTGAATTTTGTGGTTTACACACCCTTAATCGTCAATTGGTAAATGATTGAAATACCTTTTCACCTGAGAAAACAGTCGTGTTCCAAAAGTCGTCGATCTCATTCAAATAGGCGGTTGCAAATTGTACTCTTCATTCTTTGTTCTCTGGTGTTAAAAAAACTTTTCTTGCAGAAGTTTCTGCTGCCAACGATTTTTAATTTTGAAAGTGCAGCTCTTGCTCACATGCAAACTGTTGCGACTCGACTCAGCGACCAGTTCTCTTTCAGTTTTGTAATAGCATTTTCTCTGCTTCTGACAAATGTCTGGGAATTTTCTGAGTTTTCAGTTCTATGACAGTTGATGACAAACGTAAACGTCAAAACTCGACGTCTATGATTAGAATATCGTATTACAAGCTAAAAATCTGCCGTGCACTTTGAGTTGGCCGCAACGGTACTTAAAATACGAAGTTTATTTTACGTTTTGAAGCGTCACTTTTTAGTTGTTTTTGGGAATGGTCCTACTGGTTTAGAAACGCCACACTTTATAATTAATTCCCTCTTTTCTCTATTCAAATGCTCTGGAGGAATCTTTTTATTTTTAAGATTATCAATATTACTGTCAGTTTGACTTAAGGTAAAGCATCTACTTCTACTACGTTGTCTTCTAGAGAAGATAAAGTTAAGGATTCTTCCATTTCAATTAATGGTTCTTCTACATGCACCTGTGATCGTACGTAGCTTCATGTACGAGTAGGTATGATGTTCACGTTTACAAAGGAGTCAGCGAGTCGCGAAATAACATACAACAAATAATAGCAGCAGCCAGCAGCACTGTCAATATAATGGCGCTAAGTCTTATTTAAACAATGTTTACCAAAATATCGCTTACTGCTACTGGTTAATCTCTAGGGTGGAAGTCAGGAGTCAGTCAGCATCATCACAGCCTGTCGGTGCAGGTACAGAGTCTGCACCGCAGACTACAGTCTACAGTCTTAGATATATTTCAGAATATGTAGCGTTTGCTCTTTTTATGTCTGTAGGTAGGTAGGTAGGTAGTATTAAGTGCCTGTATACCACACAACCGCGTAGTGCATATGCAGTCTCGCTCGATACTGTAACGAGACAGACTTGTGGTGTCGTAAATGCGCACGCTGGTGTCTTCTGATGGCCTCTAGTGATCTATAACCCTCTACGTTGTGTACATCACTTTGTTTTAATTTAACAGATTTTATGAATGATTTAAACAAGTTCTCGTAACTTGTGGACCCTTAGGGTTCTTATAACCCTCGTAACTGCAAGTTCTTCATTTAAGTAGGCTCATACCCACACTTTGATGAAATCAAACGCCTAAAATGCTTTATACATTTATTAAACCAATAAACCCTATACTCCCGTATATAAAACTAAATTTAAACAACCAAATTGTTCCCTTTGCCTTTCTGTAGTGGGCACAGTCTAATGGGAAATGTAATACTCTTCAATTGTTGATGTAATAATAGCAATACTGCGACTTAGTCAGTGCAAGGAAGGATTTGAGAGTTGCGCCCGCCGCCCTCAATCTGCTGTAGCGATGACTCGCCCGCTGATCAAATGTAGCGTCAAGTACGCAATTAAAGGTAATAGTAATTACGGGCGTCTGCCCTCAATCTGCAGTAGCGATTAATCGCCCGCTGATCGAATGTAGCGACAACCGCGTAATTAGGGATCAAGTAGGGTGTCCAAACTGTTGCCCTGACTCTGTCGAGTTTTCCTTTAAATAGCAGCCAGTAGTGGATATCCCCTCTCGGAAATACCAATGGTGATTCCACCCTATAACCAATCACAGCGTTTCCGCTGGGTAATTATCCAATCATAATGTTTCCATTATGAGGCAGTATTTCTACCGCAATTTAAATCGTATTATAATATTTTCGGTGCTCTCGATCTGGGTGACTAGCACCCAGAGTCGTAAATTGCCACTTTAATCCCTATTTGGCTTTCGCCGCGTGACGAATTCCCCAATTAGACTATGCCCAAATATCTTCAGTTTCCTGTAAGAAAAGTGTGAATTATGTGGCCACATAATTCACTATTAATTTAATTTAATTTAATTCGCACTCAGCCAACAGCCGTTAGGCCAATTATAGGAGTCGCTGTGCAGTTATGAGGACTTCCAACCCCACTAACGACTGTCATGATGTTGTATGACCGCCGGGACCAACTTTTTTCCGTGATAGCCGTACCACGAGGCGCCGAGAAATGCAGCCGTGGAACTCCCATCCCAAGTTCTGACCAGAGACAGCGTTGCTTAACTCTGCTGATCGAACGTGGACGCTTGTTCAAGCTACACCACTCGGGACCCTTAAAGGCTGAAAGCAAAAAACTATATGGTCCAGGGCCCTGTGTGTGTAACTTAATACGCCCGCAGTCGCAGCTGTGGGTCGAACCTTAATCTATCCATTAATATGCCTGCACGTGCAACAATTCCTTACATTGGGAAACACATTCTGCATATCGTAATTACCAAATTCAAACAAAAGACTTGAGCATCTAATATTAATTGTTCATGTTTGTGTCCATTACCACAACCTATAAGTCGCGTCCTCTCACAATACATCCAATACCTACATAGGCCAATTTTTTTTTATAGACGGCTGGGTGACACAAAACAATAATAGTTTTTTCCATGCTTTGTATTATTATTTTGAACTAAAAACGCATGTTTTTAGAATTCTGTGTGGACCCCTGAACCCGTCGGCCCCAATGCCTTGCATCGGCTGCATCGGCGTAGCTACGCCACTGCCTACGGTCAAATATATACAGGGTGAACACCTTAAAAAAATTAAATGTTTATTTTTGATTTAACTGAGAGATAGATAAAAGTAATAATTTGCACATAGCTTAGGTTTTTACCACTGATGAAAATAGAACCCAACAGATACACGGTAAATATTGTAAAATGGATAGAATTGTGCAGCAACCAACACGTCTTTTATAACACAGCTAAAAGGAAAACCAACTGCTGTGCCGGCGACTGCAATGTTCTTTTGCGTTTGCAAGTTGATGTAACTCGCGCGAGGGTTGTTCTGTGTAAACAGTTTGGTTTTTTTTTAAATTAAATGTTGGCTTATTATAAAGACTGCATATAGACGGCATTAAGGTTAAGGGAAGAGGAAAAATACATAGTTGCTCCACCAAAAGTTAGAGAAAATACAGAACATGCTACGAAAACAAAGACGAACACATACCATTTTGAGAATAAAATATTTCCCAGACGAAATCAACCAGATATCAATGGTAAAGAAAGGAAAAAAGATCGGGCAGGTATGGAAAGAAAAAATAGAGGAGCTGGGGTTAGAATAAAATAGAAATAGAATGAGAAAGATACAAAAAGAGGAAAGTACAAAACAAATCAAGAAGGGAATGGGATGGTACCTAGTAGAGTTCCTATATAATATAAGAGTTGAGACAACGCAAATGTCAGCAGCCATTACTGATTCAAAAATATATTATAGCATACAAGGCGAGAGTTGTCTTTTGTTAGTATGTGTCACTTATGAATTTAATTACTTGTCGCTTTGACAATGTCACAAAATGGTTAATTTAAAGCGTTAATGAAAACTACACTGATAGGTAGGTATGTACTACTGATCCTATATAAGTAATCTTTGATAAAGAGTTGAGACAACGTAAACGAAGTAGGTACAGCATTGGATTTTAGTTTTCGTTTGCCACCCAGAGGCACTTTTTCACACATCAAAGTTGATTTCACATAGTCTGGTTCTACTTGTGAGTGTTCAGTTTATATTTTTGAGCTATTCTGCTCTTTGCTTCTCCATTTTGGGAATTTGTGTCAATGGATATAAGGCCCCATTCGAATCTACTTTTGAAATGAAAAATGCAACAGCCCATCATTTCAAAAACTGTAGAAAAATAATTATTTGGGCAACTAATTTTTAAATAAATTCCATATACATACCTACAACTCTGGAAGATATGCTATTTAAAAAACTATTGCCAGGTAGAAATGGAGCACATATAGTCCATTTACTTGACATCTGCACTGTCAGTGTCAAAATTTAAAAAAATTCTTGACTATATCTTAAAAATAATGTGTTTTTTATTAGACTTATAGCCCCTCTATTTACAAATAGTAGCGACAACCTTTGATGTTGCCGCTGGGGCAAAATCACGTTGGTATCCCTTAAGTCCCGAGCATATTTAAAAATTGCCAAGGAAGTTGCATAATTAATTAAAATGTGACATTGACATTTGTCGTGTTTTTATTCATTTTTCTCTTCGGGGGCTAATTCGAAGTCGAGGACGTGGAAATGCCACGGTGTTGTGTTGATAAGTGTAAAAATAGTGGCAGAAAAAGATTTCAGGTACTCAGATCTGTTATTTTTTCACTGTTTACACTGAAATTTACCGTTAAAAAACAAAAAAGACCGTTTTTCAAATAGAACGCGTATTAAATAAAAACTGTACCCAGACCTGGAAGGTATCAAAGTGGTTGCCTAACCGATCGAGGTTTAAAGGCGCAGAGGGCATCGGAACATTCTGGAAGCTGTCAAAGTGGTTGCCTAACCGATCGAAGTTTTAAGGCGCAGAGGGTCGCAGCTCCGTTTGGCTGCTGAAACAGTTTTTATTTAATATGCGTTCTATTTGAAAAACGGCCTTTTTTGTGATTTCTCGAAAACCGGAAGTGTCACGTGACTGAAATTCGGTTCCTGACCTGACATGACCATTCCAAACATATAACTTTAATAACTTTTTTCTCTATCTCTTACGGGTTGGCTGCTGAAACAGCGTCCCGGACGGACCAGCGTCCCTGACGGACGGAAATCACGTGATTTCTCGAAAACCGGAAGTGTCACGTGACTGAAATTCGGTTCCTGACCTGACATGACCATTCCAAACATATAACTTTCATAACTTTTTTCTCTATCTCTTACGGTTTAGCTGCTGAAACAGCGTCCCGGACGGACCAGCGTCCCTGACGGACGGAAATCACGTGATTTCTCGAAAACCGGAAGTGTCAATTGATTGAAATTCGGTTCCTGACCTGACATGACCATTCCAAACATATAACTTTCATAACTTTTTTCTCTATCTCTTATGGTTTGGCTGCTGAAACAGCGTCCCGGACAGACAAAACGGCGTCCCAGACAGACAAAACTGCGTCCCAGACAGACACGTCGATTAGATAAAGAAATAATTAGACTGTACAGTAATTTAATTGTTAAAATGTGAAAAATAGGAGTGGTGTCAACATAATGTCAGTTTGACAGTGCAGATGTCAAGTAGATGGACTATACATATTAATAGATTTTCATCAATGTGTTAAGCCTAAAGGCAAATAAAAATTTGTCAAATGTGACATTCATAGAACTGGTTTCTAAAGTAACTATAAAAGTTGAATCTGGTGCAATTTCAGACAAAACTGCGCATGCGCAGTGGATCACAACCAATCAGCATCTATTCTCGACTTGGCTCAACTCTTATAATATTTAAGAACTCTAGTACCTAGGCACTTGAACTTGAACGATCAGGAAAATGAGCTGATGAGTGAATTTGAGAACATGAAAGTAAACATATTAGCATCAACAGAGACGAAGAAGAAAGGATGTGAAAGCGAAGAACTACAGAATGGGCATTTAATGTTATACAGTGGTATGAAACAAGAACATGCACAAGCAGGGGTGGGATGTATAATAGAGAAAAACACAAGAAAGTATGTACAAAACTGGCAATTCATATTGGAAAGAGTTATGGAAGTAGGAATAGTACTAGACTCCAAAGTTGAGGTAACCATATTAATATTGTACGGAACTGATCAAATAAGAGAGCAGCTATGAAGGATAAATTTTGGGATGAAGTAAATGAAGCGGTAGAAAGAATGACTCATCGTACAAGGAGACTTAAACGAAAGAGTAGGTAGAAGAGTAAACGAAACAGAAATTGTCATAGGAGATATACATATATATAGCGAGTATGTTACAGCCTGGGCCATCTCTTGCATCCCAAACGCCATTGGTCTTTATTATTCCACATTCCTTCTTCTAGATTTCTTGTGTGCATATCTTCTGTTATTTGTTTATTCCATGTGTGAGGGGGTCTGCCCTTTTTTTTCCCTGGTGGGTTCCAATCTAAAATTCCTTCATTCATCCTTCGTACGTGCCCATACCATACAAGACGCTTTTTTTCAATTTCTTCAATAGTTGTTTCTTCCTTCTTCATTCTATTTCTTATTTCTGTGTTTCGAACATGATCTAATCTGGACCTTCTGCATCCTCTTCGTAGAAAATCCATTTCCACAGCGTTAATCCTTTGCTTATCTTTATCGGTCATTTCCCAGGTTTCAGATCCGTATATATAAGTATACTCTGTACTATGGTATTATATATTCTGACTTGATTCTTTGACCATAAGAGGGTGTTCAATCTTTGTGTAGCCTGTCTGCCTTGGGCCACCCTGCTCGTGATGTCCTTTTTGGAATTCCCCCCTGATGAGATTATACTTCCCAGGTATTTGAAGTCGTCGCATTTTTGTATTGTGTCCTTGTATTTGCAGATCCCTTCCATTATTTTCTGTTGTTAAGTATTTTGTCTTTTTATAGTTAATTTTTAGTCCGTTTGCGTTATATGTGTCTGCTAGCTTTCTCATCATGTATTCTATATCAAATTCATCACTAGCCATGATTACTTGGTCATCTGCGAACAACAAGGAGTAAATGTAATCGTCTCCAATCGGTACACCCATGCGTCTACATTTTAATTTCCAACTTGTTATAATACTTTCTAAGAAAATTATAAACAGGGTAGGTGAAACGCAACAGCCCAGACGTAATCCTTTATTTGTTACGAATGGTGTCGATATTTTGTTTGAGATTTTGATGACGTTTGTCATACGAGAACATGGTGAAAAAGTAATGAAAAACAGCAATGATAAGAGAATTATAGATTTCTCCATTCAAAATGATTTGTTAGTACTGAATATGTTCTTCCAACACAAAGACATATGTACACCAGAGTAGTGAAAAGCAGGAACAAAAAGTCCATTATCGATTATGTATATTACTAAGTCGGAAGTATAGATGGGACATAGTAGATATACGAATGAGAAGGGGACATGAAATAAACAGTCACCACTACCTACTGATGACAAAAACACAAATAGGACAGGAAGACGAAAAATGTCAGAAAAAGTAAGAGAAAAATATATTAGCCAAGCCGACTAAAGAATCAATTAGGTTATACAGACTAGCCGACAAAAACACAGCCCTAAAGATTCAAGACATAATAGAGGAAAAACTAAGTAAAGTTTGCACCAATGACTTAAACTACGAACAAACATGGGAATTACTGAAAATAACACTACTAAATGCAGCCAAAACGTTTGCGGCACCATAAATACAAACAGCAACAGAAAGCAGTCGTCCTAGTGGAGTGAAGAAATCAAGAACGAAGTAAAGAAGAAGAAAACATAAGTGTAAACAGTATCTACAAGAAGGTACAAATGGAAGCAACAAGGAATATAAAAAACAAAGAAACAAAGTAAAGGAAATGGTTGAGAGCAAAAAAGAGATTGGGAAAAATTTGGAATGAAAATAAAAGAATACCATGCAAATGCAATATTATTCTATAGAGTACTTAAAAACCTACGTACAGGAAACAATCAACAGAAAATTAAACAAATTAAAAATGAAGGAATACTAGTAACGGAAGAATATGAAATAATGGATGTTGTTGAAACTACTTCCAAAATCTGTTACGCCCAGAAGAAAACAACAGATACAAAGACCAAGAGGAGCCTTATATAGCAGGGAACAATAAACCAGAAGTAAAAGTAATAGAGGTCGAGAAGACAATTAAAATGTTAAAGATAGAGCCCGTCTCTGAAAAAAGTCTTTCACTAAAAATGGTGGATGCTGAGGCAGATAGTACTGCTTCATAGCCTTGACTAAATGTGGGAAGATATTTTGATTAACTTGCCACCGATGGAATGGTGATTGTGTTCTATCAATTGTAGGTAATTTCAAGTATCAATTTCAGTTTGCAATATTTCCCTTGTTGGTAAGACGTGACTTGAAGAGCTGGAAATTGAAGCTGAAGCAATAGAAGAAAACATATCCCAATCAGCAGTTTCGGGCTTTCATCTTTTTAGTCATTGGAATAAGAACGTTCAGTGGAATAACATCATCGCCAGAGTCTGATAAACTATTTTCTACAACATTTGGTATATTTGGATCTTCTGGCTGAACTAGGGTTGCCAACTGTATTATCTCCAATTTCAGGACAATGAGTGCAAATATGCAGGACACCCAATAAAATTGCAGGACAACGAAAAAACATAATGTTTATTAATACAAAAAAAACCTGTTTAAATTTAAGCTAAAAGAACATTTCTCATCATAAAAAATGATATAGTAAATTTTACTTTTTAAAATCATATTTTTTCTGAGATTTTACAGCCAGTAATAATATTTTATTGTTCTGAACCCATGCAACAAAATCTTTGCAATCAAAATGTGAAAAATTCACTTTTATTTGGAGCTCTGATTTTACATGTTCTATTGTCAGTCTGTTTCTTTCATTAGTCCATAACAAAGTACATAAAGAGAAACTTATTTCTGCATCAGCATTTGATGCATAAAATCTTTTTAAAATTTGTAAGTTTGGGATTTTTCGCAAAAATTTTATTCCATTTTTCCATTATTGAAATCTCCAAAGAGCTAACTAAATCTAAAACTGGTTTAATTTCATTATACTTTTCGTATATGGTATTCATGTCTACACTATCTACCAGTTTTAAATCTGTAATAACCTGGCACAATTTATTAAAATTTATAGGTTTAGACAGTGAAAAGGTACATATTTTTTTTAGTATGTTATTATCAGAAAAATCAAATTTAGACACCATGTACGACAGTACATCCTGATAAAATTTGATACATGATGTTATTCTATTTTGTTGGACATTATTTGGGAGTTTTAATTAAATTTGCGCAAAGAAACCTCACAAATTTGTCCTGGACTCTTTGTAGAAGTTTTCGACGTAATTTTTCTAAAATTTCATATACTTCAAAACAAGTAAGATTTGTTTTTTCTAATTCTTTTTCGGTGTCATAATAGCTATTTATGCAACAAGTGCTAAAAGTCGACGTTTATGCAAGCATTGCCTACAATATTTTATCTACGACCTTAATTTTACCGTTATTAATCCATAAATATCGATTTAACAAAGGTTTGCACCTATGACAGTTAGAATTTATGTCATAATAAAAAGAGGGCCTTGGTACGCGGGCGAATGTTTTCGAAACCAATACTGTCAAAGTCAGTTATCAAAGGTAATTATTAATACTACACATCTGACTGTATTCATTACATAACGCATTAATGATTTCAAAAACACTTTACCTCTAACGCAAGAAGTAACTAGAATAACTTTACAACCACACTTCCAGTTCGAAATTGTAGTTTTATAACCTCACTTCACTTTTAGCACATGGGCTAAAAGTAAACAGCTGATTTATTTAAACACGCTAAACTATAAAACGTCACTTTTAGTGAAAAAAGCTAGCGCTAAAAGGGGTAGTGGGTAGACACTCTCTGCGATCCCGGCGGAAACAGGTCTACTTCAGGGAAACGACCCTGCCCACGCGAGCCGTGCATGCATCCTCCCCTGGCCAACACGCAGTGGCAAGCGCGGCCTTGTAATGCCAACATCCCTCCATGAATAATGTCGAATTTGAAAGAGACCCCAGGCGAGTAGAGCAAAAAAACTCACAATCTCACACTGGTATACCAGTCTGCCCCACGGACTCGGGGAGGGGAGGGGGGCAAAAATTCGAACAAAATCAAACCCAAACTAGACACAAACAGAAAACACAAAAAGACCATCCTGATCGCGACATACAATATCCGCATAATGAGACTAGAAGAACGCCTAGTAAGTCTAGAAAATGAGCTCCAAAACCTAAAATGGCACATACTCGGACTATGTGAGACAAGGCTAACAGGAGAATCTATCACAGTTCTAAAATCTGGACACTTGTTATGCCAACGAAATAAAGATGATAACTCTCACTTTGGGAGAATAGCCATCATGATTCACAATAAGATAAAGCACCTCGTGAGTAAAGTAACAGCCGTTTCGGACCGAGTAATGTAGAATAGAATAGAATATATTTCATTTCATAGAAAACAAATGTTTTACAAATACAAAAACAAAAAATCTATAAATAAAAATATAAGTTTGCAAATTTACATTTGTGTATTACCTACCCACTAAATTGATTTTAGTATGCACGATGGATTCACTAAGAATCTGTGTGTGCACACTACTACCATTTGAAATTAATAATGAGGTCTTAAAATTATGACATATACTTTTTTAACATTATGTAGGAATTATTTACAATAAATAAAAAAATTAATAGAAACTCTCCAATAATATTAATACCAATTGAAAGAAATCGTATTTTCTATTATCCAACTATTTAGCTTGTTTTTTATCCTGATATATGGTTTATTTCTAAGATCTGATGGCAAACCATTATAAAGCTTTGGGCCAATGTAGTACACATGTCTTTGTGTGGCGGAGTACGTTAAAGATGGCAGTGTAAAATTTTGTCGAGCAGCATTTCTGGTATTCAGCTGATGTTGTATGTCATTTTTATAATAAGGCGTTTTGATCATGAATCTTATTACTGATTTTATATATAATTGTTCCAGAGTAAGTAATTTACTTTCTTTAAATATCAACTCCGATGAATACCTTTTGCTCTTAAAAAACATAATTTTTATAATATATTTTTGGGCTACAATAAGAGATGACACATAGGTCTTACGAGCACTACCCCACACAATCAATCCATAATTAAGCAAAGACTCAATAAGCGAACAGTAGACCATTTTAAGTGTTCTTCGTTGCAAAATATGTCTTAATTCATAAAATTTATAAATTAGTTTTCTAACTTTGTTTGTAACATAGTCAATGTGTTGTTTCCAGTTTAAATTTTCATCAATAAGAACACCTAAATATTTTAAGGACTGTTTTCGTTTAATATTATCTTTACAACTACAAGAGTTAGTGTCTAGAGCACAGCTATTACTATGAATTTTTAATTTCTGGATATTTGGAAGGGTCCTCTGAGTTAATCCGAAGGTCAAAAAACAAGTTTTATCAATATTTAAGGATAGTAAACTATCATCCAGCCATCTTTTAATTTTCGTCATAGCTTTTTCTGCCTTGTCAATAACAGAATTCCAGGTAGGACTGTTCACTATTACAACAGTATCATCTGCAAAACAAAAGACCTTTCCATCATCCAAAGCTGACAAGATACCATTTATATAGATGTTGAACAACAAAGGACCAAGTACTGTACCCTGCGGCACACCAAAATCCATCTGAAGAGGCTCGCTCATTATATTCCCAATTCGTACACGTTGTGTTCTTTCAGATAGATAGGATTTAAATAGCTCATTTGCAAGTCCTCTTATACCGATATCATGTAACCTCTCCAGAAGGACTCCATGTGCCACAGTGCCAAATGCCTTGGTCAAGTCCAGAAATATTCCTATGACCTTTAACCCTGCATCCATGTACATTATGCTGAAACTTAACAAAAAACTGAGCATACAAGTAGTTCAAGGGTATGCTCCAACAGGTCAATCAACATATGAAGATGTTCAACAATTCTATGAAGACCTCTCAATGGCTGTAAATTCAGAAAAAAACAAGTTTAAAGTCGTAATGGGCGACTTTAACGCTAAAATTGGACCTAGAGCGATATCAACCCAGTGAACATCGGTACATTCGGACTGGAAAGCCGAAATCCAAGGGGACAGTTAATGCTTGAGTTTTTATGCAGGGAAAACCTTTACTGCATGAACACCTTTTTTAAAAAACCGCCACAAAGGAAGTGGACCTGGAAAAGCCCCGATGGTAAAGTGAAAAACGAGATTGACTATATCTCTACTTCCGTAAGGAGTATGTGCGAAGATGTCACAGTTGTAAACCGCTTCAGTACGGGCAGTGACCATAGACTTGTTAGAGCAAGAATAAGCATAAACACTTACCTAGAAAGGAAAAAACAAATCAAAAAGAAAATTACACCATCAATATTAGACCTGAAAAAGAAAGAACAAGAGTACAACAGGATAATCGATCGCAAGCTAGAGCCCATAGAAAAGCTAGACGAATTAGAACTAAACGAGTTATCGGACAAAATAGCAAGTAGCATCAATACTGCCGTGAAACAAGTCTGCTTTCAGATGCCCAAGAAAGATCAGAAGTTTAGCGCTGCAACATCCCGCCTTATAACAGAACGAAGGGAGACAGATAGAGATTCGCCCGATTATGAGCAGCTAAACAATAAAAGTGAAAAAATAAATCCAAAAAGACTTGAAAATATAGGTATAATACTCGTATGATTGAAGAACTAATAGAAAGGAACACGAATATGAAAGTATTAAGATCCAAAAGAAGTAGAGGGAAGCTGATGATCAGGAAATTAAAAAATGACAAGGAGTAATTGTAACAGACAGAAAAGAAATTGTAAATACCGTTCAAAGTTTCTACCGTAAATTATATAACCAACAGGCACAAATGACGGATTAGTTACGAGAGACCCAGCATGCTAGGGGTACAATTACAAACATTGGATCTGAAGATCTACCAGAGATAGACACAGCAGAGTTAAGAACAGCGATAAAACAAATAAAGACATGTAAAGCTCCAGGAGAAGATCGTATTACTAGCAAAATGCTCAAAGTGGGAGGAAGAACCCTTGAAAAGGCAATGCTTAAGCTGATGAATATGTGTGTTGTCGACGAACACATACCCAATTCATGGCAAAATGCTGAAGTAATTTTGATATATAAGAAAGGTGACACCACAAATCTGGAAAACTACCGGCCTATCAGCTTATTATCGATCTGCTATAAACTCCTTACAACGATACTGACCAAGCGACTCACCACTAAGTTCGACTTCTATCAACCAATCGAGCAAGCAGGTTTCAGAAGAGGTTTTAGTACAACTGACCACATTCAAGTAGTTAAAAACACTAATCGAAAAATGTGCGGAATACAACATCCCACTCCACATCGCTTTTATCGATTATCATAAGGCGTTCGACTCTGTGGAAAGATGGGCAGTACTAGAAGGAATGGCAAGGGCATGGATTGACTCAAGATATATCACGCTTATCAAGCACATCTACGAAAACGCCTCGCTTAAAGTAAACATTAATGAAGATCTTGAGACCCATGAAATCTCAGTAGAGAGAGGAGTGAGACAAGGGGATACGATCTCTCCCAAATTGTTTACCCTCGCTCTCGAGGACGTATTCAAGACGCTACCCTGGCAGGATAAAGGTATCAACTTCGACGGGACAAGATTAAATAATCTGCGATTCGCGGACGATATAGTTTTGATCAGTAACAGCGCACAAGAACTAAGAGACATGATAAAACAATTAGAGGAAGCCTCTCAAACTATAGGCTTGACAATGAATGTAGAAAAGACAAAAATTATGAGTTCTGAAAATATAAATGTCACTCTGAGAAACCAGACCCTCGAAAATGTCCAAGAGTACAATTACCTAGGACATAATATCAAAAGGGGTAAAAATAACCAAACCGCTGAGCTCAATAGAAGAATCAGTCTCACCTGGGCAGCTTTCGTAAAACTCAGTTATATTTACAGAAACTCTGAAATACCAAACAATCTCAAACGAAAGGTATACAACACATGTATTGTATCCTTCCTGTGGCTACATACGGAATGGAAACAGCAACGCTAACAAAACACAGCGCAAACAGGTTGAGAATTTGTCAACGAGCAATGGAGAGAGCCATGCTCGGAATTAGCCTCAGAGATAGGATTCGGAATGAAGATATAAGAAAGAGCCAGAACGAGGGTCAAAGATGTTATCAAAAAAATTGCAAAACTAAAATGGCGCTGGGCCGGTCATATTGCCCGAAATAGTAATAAATGGACGAAGGCAATACTACAGTGGTGACCCCGAGAAACCAGAAGAAGTGTTGGATGACCTCAAACAATATGGCGAGATGACCTAAAAGAAATAGCGGGGCGAAATTGGATGCTGAAGGTCCAAAACAGAGACACATGGAAGAAAATGGAGGAGGCTTATGTTCAGCAGGGGACCTTAAGAAGCTAGGAAGAAGAAGAAAAAGAAGAAGAAGAAAAGGCTTACTTTTAGTGGTGGTCGTAGATAAAACAATTTAAGTATATTGTGAAAAAAATTTATATCACACTCGGTAATCGTGTTTTCAAACCCCTCAGATTCCACTAAAAAATATAACTTAAATTTAATGGGACAATCATTTCCCAATGATATAAAATAACTTTTTAGTGCTGGCAATACCTTTGCCAGTCTCTCTACAGCTGGAAAGAGAGATAGCCACATTGTCGGTAATGCGCTTAGCATGTGAAGAAAAATGACTATATGTTTTAAAAACTAAATTTTTTAAGTCAAAATCACATTTTTCTAAACCATATTTTTAATTGATAAACTGAATTATGTCTCCCGAAATTTACATTCGCGTTATCTGCAGAGAAGCTTCAAGTTTGTTTTTTAAGTTTGTAAAAATCGCTATTGCTGTTTCATCTGCGTCTTCAAAAAAATCTAAAAGACATAGTTGTACACCGTGCGATGGTGTATAATACCTTAAAAGAATTGGGAACATTTTAACAGTACCATGGTTGGATGCATCGGTGGATACACTAAAATAAAATCCTTTTCTCAGTTCTTCTAGTGCTTGTTCCAAAGAGACTGGACCCAAAACGTTAAACGCTATGGAGCTAGCCTTTGTTCGCCGTAGCTTCATGTCCCATGCAACTCTTGAATCGTCAAAGATGATGGGTGATAGCCGGGTTGTACAGTTTAAAGAATTATGAGAGTGTGAATGTCTTACTGTGTGAAATACGGAACATATTTCAGCAACTATTACTTTTTCCTGTGCTAATTCAAAAGTATTGGTATTCGGTTTAAAAAAAACTTTTAAAGTTTGATTTTGCTTTGCGACTAAACTACGTTTTTTATGTTTTCGTAAATCGCTTTTCCCCCCGTAAGCAACATAAAAAGATTTACTACAAGTTTTGCAAAATGCTTTTGCTAACCCGCTAGATGGTTCTTCTTTTAACCAAGAAAATTCTGTTTCACATTTTTCGATAACTGCATAGACCTTTAATTTTTTTTCGGAGGGGTTTCAGGGGTTTCGGACTCGGTTGCTGTTGCCGTACTTGACGTTGAAGCCATAATGTTCTTCAAACTTTCAAACTAGCTACGATAAAAGCAAAAATAAGCAAAAATTGTCGAATAACATTATCTTTATCTCTAATTTACGAATAATTGTTTCCTTTAAATACTTCCTACAACTATAAAACAACTAAACAATTGCGGAAAACGCGCAAAAATTCGACACAACTAACAAGCGCCTATCGTAACCTATCATCTTCTGTCGCGGTTGTGGGACTAGGGGTAGTGGTAGCGGGTTGTGGGTGAACACCGCTGGCCGTATGACGTTGCCGGACTTTAAAAAATATCCGAATAAAGAGAAACATGACAGATAACACATGCGAATTTATATTGTATAACAAAACAGGCTGTGTTTAATACAGTATTTAAAAACATTGTATTTTTGTTTTATTTTTAAAATGCAGGACAAACGACGTCCTGCAAGGGGTCTTGACAGGACGCAGGACAAACGACGTCCTGCAAGGGGTCTTGACAGGACGCAGGACAACACCCCTCAAATGCAGGACGTCCTCCGAAATGCAGGACGGTTGGCAACCCTAGGCTGAACATCAACATAATCTTTCAAAAGAACACTGATCAACTTCTCTCTAATTCCAATTTTGCAACTGTCAATGAAAAATATATCTTTGAACCTGTGATCTAATAAAGTGGCGATAGAATAATTGGGATTTAAGTCTATTTTATTCAAACGGCTATCCAATCCTTTAATTCAACTATTTTTTTGGGTTTTTTATATAATGTAGTACGGAAGCTAAAAACAAATGTTTGACTAATTATAAGATCACTGTAAAAAGAAGTTGTGTGCCTGTATCACACCAGATTTTTTTAATTGTTTGCTAAATTTTTAAATTTTAACCTCACTTTTACCATGTGCTTGCCACCTACGTTAATGTTGCTATTTACAACATTGTAATAAAATCATGGAGAAGACTAAAGGGTTTTATTGCTTCTTCGTAATAGTTGATATCTTTCAGTTTTTGTTCTTTTAGCAGCGTTTTCTTTGCTCCATTTCGTCTATTTATGGCTTCTTCACAATCACGGTCTGACCAGTTGTGTTCAATGTTCTTTACTACGACAAAACGCTTTCAAGGTCCAAAATTTAAAAACAAATACTATTAAAATAAAAAACTGAAGTTTGCAAGTCTTCATCTTCTTGTGGGTTTTTCGAATTTGCTACGGAATCACTTCCAGAACCTTAATTACCTTTTAAGTATTACACAGGATAAGAATGTGGAACATTATGTTAATTTAACCATATTCCAACTGATTAAATTTTTACTTCCTTCTACTATAAAGGAAGTATTGGATTCACCTCAAAAATTCGAAGTTTAGTTTTCAACAGATCTTCACGTTTTAGAGTCCCTTGAACCCAAAAAACATATTTTTGTTCATTGGTCTGTCTGTGTGTGTGTCTGTGAACAGAATATCTCAAAAACGAAGAGGTATGGCGTTGAAACTTCACATATAAGTTTTGTGTACTATCTAGATGTGACAGCCAGTTTTTGAAGAAAATCGCATAACTGGAAGTATGGTGTTTATTATTGTGATTTTTCAGTTTTTGCGATTTTTTCAAAAACAGTTCTAACGATTTTTGTTCAAACTTTACATTTTTATTACAATTTTAATGTGTATTGATGTGAGATAGGTGATTTTCCAGTTGCATACCTCTAAAATGGTTTTTTTCCCTATTTTTTTTATTAACTCTTACTTTAAATAGAACACTCGGTATATTAATACATTTTTGAATTCAGCTTAAAATTATAGAGAAAATTTTGGCTCTTGAACTAACGCTCTATTTTGTACGGTTTCTGTAGAATTTCTAATTTTTAAACATTTTTGAGAAATGCTTAAAAATTTTAAATTAAATTTTTGGCTAATTATATCATCACTGTAAAAAAAAGTTGTGTGAGTGTATCACACTAGATTTTTTAAATTTCAACGGCACGCCTTGAAATTGAAGAACTCTGTAATATTGGTGTATTTGCAATCCTACATAGTTTTTTATCTACGACCACTACTAAAAGTAGGCCTTTTAGCCCTAGCTTGTTTCACTAAAAGTGATGTTTTATAGTTTACCGTGGTTAAAGAAATCAGCTGTTTACTTTTAGCTCTAGTGCTAAAAGTGAAGTGAGGTTATAAAACTATAATTTCGAACTGGAAGTGAAGTTTTAAAGTTATTGTAGTTGCTTCTTGCGTTACAGGTAAAGGGTTTTTGAAATAATTAAAGCGTTATGTAATGAATACAGTCAGATGTGGAGTATTAATAATTACATTTCGTAACTGACTTTGACAGCACTGGCTTCGCAAACATTCGCCCGCGCATGGCCCACTATTTATTATGCCATAAATTAGAAGTGTCGTAGATGCAAACATTTGTTGAATCGATATTTATGGATTAATAACGGTAAAATTAAGGTCGTCGATAAAATATTGTATGCAACGCGTGCTAAAAGTCGTTTATGCACTCGACATGTTATGAAACTCAGCCTTCGGCTTCGCTTTATAATTTTCATGTCTCGTGCATAAACGTCGACGTTTAGCACTTGTTGCATAAATAGCTATTATAATAGAGTACAATTCTTTTACTGTGAGCTCATCTGGAGCTCTTGATTTTAAATAATTCCACATTTGGAAAACCGGCTACCTATAAAAAATGGAATTAAAACATAATAATCAACTTTTTATACAGCATACCTGTAAAAATCCTTCAGCTACATGTTGTAGTTCATCATCTGTTCTTGGAAATCGGATAATCTCTGGGGCCAATTCCATTAAAAATGTTTGCTAAAATGGCATCAAAGGTGGATAAGCTAATATTGAATAACAAAGTAACTTCACGCACAACGCATTTATTCCCTGCAAACCTGTAGCAAAACTATAGAAAAATCTATCTGCATATTTTATATTATATTATCCTACCATAAAAATGCCAAAAGGTGAGTCTCTGCAGTTTTAGCTTGCTTATCACCAACATTGCCTCTAGGGCAAAACTGACTTACTTTAATTCTTTCTACCAATTGCATTAAAACTTCTGTAGGAGATTGTTGGCCAAAATGTTTAATTAAAATGGTTGTGTTGTTCCTTTTGGTTCAAACGTCACATATTAATTGTTAATAAGTTATTTACGTTTCGCCATTTTAGGTGGCTTCTTCAGAATAGGTAGAAATTACATTTTTAAACTAAAATATAAGGGTTAAAAGTTGCATGTGATAACTTTAACACAAAGCATGCAGGTAAAGTCTAAATAGACTTGTGTTAAAGTTATCTCACATGCAAAATTTTTATAATTTAATATACCTATTAAACCTTTTTGGAAGCCATCTTGGTAGGCTGTGAAAATTAATGAATAGTTCACCTGATCTAACTTTTAATCCTTATATTTTAGTTTAAAAATGTAATTTCTACCTATTCTGAAGAAGCCACCTAAAATGGCGAAACCAAAGAGCATATAATGAGAAGAGACGCAGGCTTATGGCTGTGAACGTATTGCTTGTTAATTGGGTTGCATACCCCCATTTCTCGAATATATTTACAGGGAGCAAATGTCCCTTGGACTTTTCTACCTGACACCAACTGGCACAACCATAAAATTATCCCAGCACAAAGATTTATTGGCCATGTTGCCACATTGCCATCGCATTCTGAGAAGGAAGTAGTGATGGGCAAAATAGAAGGAATTTTACAATCAAGATATTCGAATACGAGTTGTTGAAATGTTTGGTTTTGTTATTTTATATGACTAGACAGATAAAGCAGCATTTTTTATGCCTAATCAGACAAAGTGACACTTTTACCTTGACAATCAAGTCACAAACGTCACCGTTATGATGTTTGAAAATACATACACTTGTGCTCATAAAAATGGGATACACTTACTGTTGCACTGATGTGAAAAGTCGTATTATTCGCATTATTAAATACATTTTTTATACGATATCTTTATTTAACTATTTTCTTGTAACTTAACACAACAAACAATTTCACTTTATCGATGTTTCAAACCAACCGGTATTACAAAATAAAATATTACAAAAATCAGTCCAACAGTAAGTGTACTCCATTTTTATGAGCACAAGTGTACATTAATTTATATGTATTCAATATTGTGTAGAATATCAAGGATACATTTGTGTCAATAGCCTTCATGCAAATTATATATTATTATGTTTTATTATTTATTTAGAAATGCTGTTAATAGTGTTAAACATTGACGTATGATTATCAAATATATTGTTTTTTACGACCGACCAGAAAATATGCAATTTCTGGAGCCAAACAACACAGGAGTCTGATACTGTTGCTTTTTGTCCAAGATACACATACTATTTTCTGCCGATCGATACGAGTAGTTACATTAATTAACAATGTCGCCCACTGTTCAAATAATCTTGCTCATTTCTCATCAAATAATGTTCCCTCATTGTTCATTAATTGTACTATTACTGTGAATATAAGAAATACTCATTAATTTGATATAACATATGTAACGAAAATAATAAACGATTTATGTGTAATATAAAAATAAACTACTATCAAATTGTTCGATAGTTTGATGAACACCGCAGTATCCGTGAGTATTTTCTTGGTTTTCTTGATTGTCACAAAGAAAATTATGATGATTTTACCCAAGAACCTATTCTTACTGGAGTGGACCAAGTAAACTTTCAAAGTCGGCGCGCGGTGTTCTGTTGATTTTTAAAATGGACCACTCGAATTTGTTTGGGTAAAATACAGCCGCTGAATGAGAGTGAGAATATAGTTTATGGGCTTTGTATGCGTTAGACAGAAATAGAGATATGCGATTAACATCTATCATCCGCAGAATCAAAGTCTCATTTTTACTGTCATCTCTTTCTAATAAAAGTAGTTCACTTGCTATGTTTAATGACTCATTTGTACGCATGAAACTTAAACAAGCTGCACAGTTATATTTTTTCAAAGTTTTATATGCCACGTAACCAGCGACATATACAATAGAACATTTTTCTAAAGTTGCTTCTTCTATCGCGGGTTGGATGTATAATGACTAATGAGTAGAGCGCTGATTAAAAAACATTTATTTTTGGAGAATAAGCGCTTATAATAAGCCTTTAAACCTGAAAAAAGCCACAAAAGAAGCCAAAATAAGCACTCAAAAAAGCTAAATAAGAGAAAAAATTCAAAATGTGATTTTATTTACAAAATAAAAAAACTAAATATAAACGCAGTATAATAAAAATATTAAATTGAATTACACAGTTAATAGTTGATTAATTAAAAATATTGTAAAAGCAATTTATGATAATGTATTTTTCCAAATTTTCCGGTGACAAAGATTGCCTGCGGTCTGTTAAAATAGTCTTGTAAATAGAGAAACTTCTCTCTACCTCTACCGATGTTATTGGCGCATATTTAAATGGGTGGTATTTAACAGTCCACCAAATTTACCCAATCTTTTCGTGCAAAAAAATACTTTCGCTTCCCAAAAATACTAAATGCTCACCAAAATTAAGAAAATACATAATCTTAGAGCGACAACCAAATATTGACATCATGCTAGTCTCTTATATTATTTGTTCCTAAAAATAACTTTTGTTGGCTAAAAATGCTAAATGTTCACCAAACTTTATTCCACATTTAATTCTAACATGGTACCCAGATATTTAATTTTCGTCAGGGTCTTATATTATTTAGCAGTTAAAAAAACTATTTGTTTAGCAGAAATACACAATGTTTACTATATTTTATACCACATTCAATTTTAAAAGTATTCCCAGATTTATAGGTAATTCTTGTTAGCCTAAATATCACTTATAAGAAAATCTACCATGTTTTATTAGGTCTCGTTTATAAATGGGGACATAGAAATAAGTCTGAAGAATTCTTGGAAATAAATCAATATATATGTATATAAAAATCTAACACAAAATTCACAAAACAAAAATGAAAATTAAACTTATTAAGTCTTTTCATACGGCAATACACTGGTTACACTCACTTTAAAAGTTACCAAGCACAGCGTGTGGCTGAAAGCTGAAGCCTGCAAGAATTTTGTCTGGAAGCGACAAGGAGAGATGCGCGAGTTTATTTCATTTTTGGAGTAACAGAATAATTATTTGACGCACAAGTAGTTTTTTCGAGAGACTAAATATAAATTAATATCGCAAATATGTATTATGTACAGCACGGACGCGTAACTTGAGCGTTCTAAATTTGGTGAACATTTAGTAAAATCGATAGACATATGGAATTTAAAATGTAAGCAATGGTAAAACAATACGCAACATAGCTATTTTAGTGGTGCTGTTCCCATTTTCCGAAGTATAATAATTCGGGTTCCATTAAGTTTTTTTGATGTTCATTAAATTTTTTGGTGAACAGCGCTAGGGATGTATGATTTAATTTGGTGTACATTATATTTGACCCCTATTTAAATGTGTCCACCCTTACGCCGCGCCGTGGAGTAGCAAAGACATGATTGATTTAATCTACTTGTCCATAGAAACTCATAACCAGGTTTAGGATAATATTCTTAGCGTTTTATACCATAAATGCATATTTTGAAGGTTTCTAATTAATGCCGCATTTTTCTAAAAACATTGATTTCAAGTTGCATTAAATGTAATTATTTTGAAAGTTTTAAGTACCTACTTTAACAGCAAAACACCATGAAAAACACAGTTGTTTACATTTTTGGTTGAATATTGGTAATTTTTAAGATTAAGCAAATTCTTTTTCGTCGTCTTAGAATGGTCTAGCTAGGGATTATGGCCCACGTAAAATTATGTTTTGGTCAAGTTAAACGAATTGGGCTTTACAATGAGCCGTACGAGGGGCGGTTGACCTTTTCACAAGGCCGAGTTCGCGATTTCGCAAACAACCAAAATAGGCACATGTTAAAGGAGCCATTGAAAATGTATTATTATGACTTGCGTCGCACCAATTATTAACGCGAAGAATACTTAAAACACAATCTCAATACGTAAATACGTTGAATACAGGATTTAAATCCAGAAATTACTAAACTGTAAGGTACTGTACCATCAGCTAGCTTGTTCTGAACTAAACTAAAATCAAATTACTTGTCCTAATTTCCTAATTCATTTTGTTGTAAATATCACATGATTCTTTACAAACTACAAAGTTTGAAGTATTTATGGCTAACCCAAAAGCAAAGAACAGAGTACCTATTTTAGCCAGAAGTACAATTTGTCTCGGTTCTCGTATTTATTTATAGATATTGACCTACCCTTTCTAGCGAGTTACAGCTAATAAATAAAGAAAATGAAGTATTTATTTTCGCTAGAGATTATATAATGTTAGTCACATAAAATATTTAAAACGACCATCTAACGAATTTAATGCTTTTATAAGTATTTTGATAAAACAATTTCCCACATTTTATGAAAATTATAAATTATGTAACAGAACAAAAAGAATGTATAACAATTATGAAAGATTTTAGAAATTTAACCTGCGAAACTCATTTACATTATGTCATTTCTCTTTTTATTAAAATTATGATTAACAGCAATCACAAAAATATAATTCAAAAGGTACATTATAATAATTCCAAAAATAAACTTCCAATTTTGTCATCTCAATAAGGCAGGCTACAGTGAAATGAATGCTTCATTTTACGATGTTCCACAGATTTTATTCGAGATATTATTAACTAAAAATAAATTTTAATTGTACAGAATAACTTGTTTATAACTTGAATTGAATTTCCTATTGTAGTCTTGCACGTGTGGCGGCGCGGCATACACGATCGTTGACAAAGAAAACAAAATACACCGTTCATTTTGCATGGAATGTGCCGCCTTTAAAATAATCGTCTAGCGGTCATATTTATTTAGCAGTGCCTCGATTTTTTTGCTGAATATCAAATTGATATCATACGAACTCTAGCTCCAGTATATCTGATTTGAAAATAATGATAAATGATGTAGATAGGGGAGTTTTTTTGGAATTACCTAAGTCAAAAAATAATGAAGGTGAGCTGATGGCGCAGCGAGCAAATGCTCGCCTCTCAGGCGGCCGGCCCGGGTTCGATTCCCGGTAGATACTATAGATGGATTTTAAAAATCGTACGCTCCCCGGCTACCACGCTAACATCTGTGGTAGTCGTTAACCTTGAATAAGGGAACTCTTCCTCAATTTCGACGGGCAAGGCTAGCCACCTACCCGGCCTAAGGGCAAAGAGGGCTCATAGAACCACTTTGTGGTTATAACAGGCCACTGGCCTACAATAAGAGGAAGAAGAAAGAAAAAAAATAATGCTGTTATAATATTTAAGATCATTTAGTAGCTTATTTGTGTATAATGACGTTTCTTTTACGCACAGTAGTAAAGGGCTGGGTTGGATGTCTTTTGTTGTCGGACGGGTTAAATCTATCCCAGATTTGCCAATGGTCCGTTTCCTGTTTTAAGAGACACTTGTGAAATGTGTTAGATTTTAAGAAGCTGTAAACAAACGGAGGAGGTCGAGGTCGGCTCAGGGAGCGATTGAAATAATAAATGTTTTATTGATGTTACGGTGTTTTTTAATTTCTCACAATTAAAAACATTTTTCGAAATTATGCACGCAATTATGAAACTACAGTAAACTAGAGCTGATATTTACTTGATCACTCGATATACTATAATCAAAGAGCACTCAATGCTCTTTGCTATAATGCTGACAAAACTAATATAGCTGATTTTGTGAGGCCTGTGAAATCTGACACTTTATGTGGGTGACCGCCCGACTCTGTTTTGGCTAAGAGACAATGGGAAATTTTGTCTGCGTTTTGTAACCCAAGTTACTTTCGTTCGAAGGTTGTGTTAACCTTGGCAACACCGCACTTTAGTTTAAACCAGGCGTCGGCAACCTGCGGCCCGCGGGCCGCATGCGGCCCTTTGCAACTTTTTGTGCGGCCCGCCAAAGCACCAATATAACTTTAGGAAAAATCAACAAACTTAGAGCGCAAGCGTGCCGAAATGTGGCCGGTGACAAAAATGCGCGACAAACAGAAGCATAGTGGGAAACCTATTTTACTGCGCAAGTTTAATCCCCACTCCCCAGCGAATACGACGTCTCGCTTAGCAAGTGTAGCATTCTTTCTAGTGATGGGCATAATCGGATGATTTCAATAATCGGAATGTTCCATTTCGGAATGTTTATAAAATCGGAATATCATCCGATTATTTTACATTCCGTAAATGCAAGCAAGGGAAAACGAGCGAAATAACAACAAGCGGAAAGAAGATGAAGTGCGTGTAAATTTACGATGAGAGCACTCGCCGTCGCGCCGTAAGCCTTTATCTGCGTTGGCATCTATTGTTTGGGTTTGTAGGACGGTCAGTAATAGCTATTTACGTTATTAGACCGGTAGCACCATTTTTATGACCGCGCCAGTACTTTACAGGTCGAATCGTAGGGCGAGACCTGTATGTTTGGCAATGCTAGTTAGCAATGCAGTATCCTAAAAAACAATTTATGAGTTTGAGTCGCACAGTGGGATATGAGGAAATAAAATATTTTTTCAAATTATTACAGTAGTTACGTTAATAGACTTTCGGAAAATGGTAGTGATATTTTAAAGTTTAATAGCAAATAAAGTACATAATAGATAGTATAACACAATACTTGAATTTGAAGTCTCTAGGTGTACTATCTAATAATTAATCTATGAAATACCACTGCCATTAGTGCCATTCACGTGTCATACACGTGCGCACACGGCGCGACCCGTCGACATTCGCCAACCAGCATATAGCAGTCAAGTGAGTCAATAAAACATTCCGTATTCCGTTCAGTTCAAATTGGCATTTCGATTTCTCATTTTGTGTTCCGAATAGTAAAATAATCGAATTCCGAAAGTTCCGAATTCTGTGCACCGAACAGTAAAATAATCGAATTGCGAAAAGTTCCGAAATAATAGGAACCTTCCAACTTTTTGAACGATCGGAAACTTTCCGATTATTCATTCCGGATAGGCCCATCACTAATTCTTTCATTTCGCCAGTTTGCTACTGTATGTTCATATGTGCGTTCATGTTGACAGCCGTATGACGTTTCACTACAATATTTTATATTTTTTATATTTATATATTTTATATTTACATATTTATACACATTTAATTGGAATTGTATTTTCTTTTTTTTCCCTTTTAAGAATTGTAAAATTTTTGTTCTCTAACATTATTGTTATTATAGCATGTCAATAAAAAATAAATTTTTTCTATATTTATTTTTAATAATATTTATACTCGTATATGATATAAAAGCACTATTTAAGTTACATTTGAATGTGCGGCCCGCATAAAAAAAATTATTTTGAAAATGGCCCGCCGTCCGAAAAAGGTTGCCGACCCCTGGTTTAAACCAACGAATTCTAGAATTATGGTTCTGCTCTGAGCTGTTTAACTGGGATCCCTCCTGCCAGAGGGATAAGACCTGGGAGCCTAGCGGGCGGGAGATTTTAAGCTATACGCTAATACTGCCTAGCGCTGAGTCTCTTCTCATTATATGCTCTTTGGCGAAACGTAAATAACTTGTTAACAATTAATATGTGACGTTTGAACCAACAGGAACAAAAACACAACCATTTTGATTAAACATTTTGGCTAACAATCTCCTATAGAAGTTTTATTTCTCTGAATAATAATAAAAAACTATAAATTATAATGATAAGGATTATTACTTCCTACTTCTCTACCTACCTGTTCATCAGAAAAATCTTCAATTGTATCTACAAAATTATCTAATTTTACAACTTGCTCAGATATAAAACGTTTTATTATTTCTTCTGTAATTTCATCCTCAGCTGAATCAGAAGAAAAGATTTCTGACACGGATACACTGTTTTTCCATACTTTTAAGGTTATGTTACACAAATTGCAAAGTGCTCGCTGTTGATCTGTCTCGCGAGCCAGAGCAACGTAGATCACTCTCAGAGTAGCCTTTAACGGGGCGCTAGGTCTTAACGAACACGCATATCGCAGTTAGAGCAAGTTCCGTGAATGATTCGAACACAGATTTTGCTCCCGGAACGTTCTGAGAGTGCTCCAAAGTGGTGGATCGAAAACGCCATAAAACTATTCAAAATCAACAACTTTAGATGCTCTTTTTTTTCTCACAGTAAAAAAAAAACGTACTCTTAGCTTGTTTGAAGTTAATACTTTTTAATTTAAATTTTAAATGTCAAGTATAAAAATGGTTTTAAACTAATACATTCCTCATATTCACTAACTACATAGGTATTTTTAGTTAAACAAATAGCATACCTTTTAAAATATAATTATTTTCATTGTGAATTCTTTTCATCGACTTATTTTTATTTGCATTGGTAAGTGACAATTTTTGTAATAGAAAACGCTGTACCTATATCAAAAACATTTATTTAAAAAAAAAGTACACCAACTTAATATTTATCAGTTCTTTATAAAAATGTATTATCACATAGTGACTACAGCTGAAAAAACCATATAAGTAATGAATAAATAACGAAAAAAAAAAACTATTTTAAACTTTTAGTTTGGTTTGCAGCAGTAGAATTTTTTTCGGATCTACTACTATTTGTAGACAAAGCATCCTCAACAGTATCAAAAAATTCGTCTGCACTTTCAGTACCACTCGAACTACCAGCGTTGCTCATAACAGGAGATTGTAGATTTTCAGTATTAACAGCCTGTGTTACAGACGCATTTTGTTCTTGTGCTACATCATTGGCATCCTCAGGTAAACTTCCTACATCTGCTTCAGATACTGTAGGTACTGCTTCAGCTGCATCTACAGTATTGGTGGTAGTATTACTGCTATTACCAGTACCGCTGGCTGCAGTGGATGAACTATCGGAGTCTGAGCTTGTATTTTCTTCTTCAAAATCGCCATCAATAAATGACGGATGAACTCCTAAAAGAATTGCAGTTGAACATTTAATCTCACTCTATATTTTAATGACAGATGAATTCTCGCATACAAGTGGTCACTCTTTTTTGTAAAATAGAAATATATTAACTTTAAGAATTCAATTTACCTATTCCATCGCCTTGGCAATAGAAATGTGGTTCATCATGATGTTGATCTTCATCAGCAAAATCTGTACCTAACAAATGTAATAACCAATGTGGAAATGGTTCAGCATCAATTGGTATAACTGAAAATAATAGATATACAAATACTCAATTTAAATGTCAAATATAAGGTTCAAACGGAAACGCTAATGGAACACCACAATAATAAATAACAATGTGTATTTTATAAAATGTTTCCTACAATTAGTATTACTACAGTGCCTTACTAAATGTTCAAACGTTTTTGAATGGTCATTATTTTGGCGCCATTTATTTATGTTGGTGGTACTGTAAGTGGTTATCAGGTTAAGTTTTCCATCAGTTTTTTCACAGACTGACGCAAATCCTAACCTGGTAACCTCGAATTTCACATAGACTTACAGTACCACCAACATAATAAACGGCGCCAAAATAATGACCATTCAAAAACGTTTGAACATTTATGAAGGCACTATACTACTACTACTCTTTACCCTCTTTACATACCTGGTCCAACATGGTTTTCTACAGAACCACCACCTAATGAAATAACAATAACATTTTGCGCAACAGCTTCTTCAAGGTTTTCTATTACTGAATCGTTCTGAAGACCAGGTTCATCAAAGTTTTCCAATAAATCAACTAGCGAATTCGGATCAAATAAAGCTTCTCGACTAGCATGTTCTAAACCAACTTCAACAGCTGGTTGAACACTGTCAAGACAGACACTATCAACTTCTGGTTCATTGTTAGCTTCGTCATCTTCTACATCTGCATTTCTGTTCTCTATATCTTCATTTCTTTCATCTATCTCATGAACTTCAATAATATTCTGAAAAACTAAACTTTAGATCAATTTAAATATTACGTATTTTTGCCAGAGAAACTATATTAGTTTTTTACAAATGAATACTTGAATATCAACGGAAGTATTAGTTATTCACATTTAAACTGGCTTTGTTGTATGTACAAAATAGGTAAGAAAACGAAGCAGATGAACGTATGTGATTTTGATCTAATAGAACTGCAAGATTACTACATATGTCGAAGTTGTAATATAACACTTTTACTTAATCGGAAAAAGTGAATTTTGCTTGTAATTACTTAAAAAGGTATTCAACAGATCCTTTTAAAATATTGACAAAAGCAAATGAAGTAAACATATAAGCAGAACATTTTATACATAAGTTAAATCAGTTTAGGTAATTGGAGGAATCTTTATGCAGTATTTAGTATAAGGTGAGATGACCTCGTGTGCTTATTTTAAAGATAAATATAATTTTTTTAATCTAATCAAATTTCTATCTTTCCCAATTTCAGAGATCCCCATCCTGTTTTTGACACACTATACACACTAAAGAGTACATTATAGTTCACCCCGGGAAACGCTTCCCTGTTGTCATGGGAAAAGGGAAAATATTTCTAGGACAAACTATATATATGTGAAGAAAAACAGTTTGCTTACCTACATGTTCATTATCATTTTCTTCATTATCATGCTGTGCATTAGGATAATTGTTTCCTTCCAAGTCTCTATTGTTATTTGCTAAATCTCCATTTTCTACAATTGGTTCTATTACTTGAACTGCTTCAAGAGCTTCATGTAGAATGTCCACTTCTCTGTTTTCTCTATCATCGATTCTGACTTTCACATCGACACCTTCAATTTTCAGACCATTTACTGCATCATCGTCACTTTCACTCTTTTTTGATTTTTTCCGTCTCTTTGATTCTGATGTTCCCGGTGAACATTCCTTGGAAGCACCACTTAATGCCGCTCCTGGGATGCATTCCCGAATATTCTCCTTAAAACTATGCTCTTTAGTATTATTACAAACAATTGCTTTATTTATAGCCACTTTGAGGGCTCCTACTGCTGCTGCAGATTTCACAAAAGATGATTTATCATCACTGCTGTCATGAACATAAAAATTCTTGGCATTATTATCAATATGGCACCTGTCTGCAGAATCTAATGATATATCTTCTGTTAAATCTACTGCATCAGCCTTACGTTTGTGGCAACTTAGTTTAAAATCTTTACAAAAAACTGCATGCTCATTATCAGACACTATGTTAGCTGGAACAACTGGCTTCTTGTCGCTTGTATTCACCTCTGAATGTATGCTATCATCTAATAAATCGGCATCCAAAACATCAGAGCAAGACTGGGGTGAAGTAGTTAAATTTGTATTTGATTTATAATATCCTGAGTCGTACATCACATTCGTTAGATCATAACTACTGTCTAAACTATTGAATATTTTTCCTTCCTCTTTGTTTGATATGCCTTCGTCGGTCAAGTGTTCTTGAGCTACTAAAGCAGAGGCTCCTTGAGTAGATGTTAGCAGTTCTACGTTATTGATGAGATCATGAACAATTTGATTTGCACTTTCTAGAGCTTCTCCTTGCATTTCCTGATTAGCGCAATTCACTATCCATACGCCTCTCTGAATGTCAGTATCTACTTCCCAATCTGACATTTCTCCTTCTGTAGTACCCGCAGTCCACTCGGCATAATACTCCCTATCAGTACCCGAGTCATCTCGAGAGCCACTTATTGGAGTAGAACTGCGACTTTCCATCTCCTGCTCATATATTACACAAGTTTCTATTTTCTTACACACTATACATTCTTCTATTTTAAAGCCAGCCTTTTCAAGGAGTTCTCTGAAATAAAGATTTTTTTGTAGACATGTATACGGACAAATAACTTGAAAATTTTGAAAGATGTGACATTGACTACATGTTCTGTAAATGTCAGTTTTTGTTTTATTGTTTTATACACTATTTGAAAATGTCAGTTTGAAAGCAAGGTACACAGAAAATTTATATGTTTATACATAAAAGCCCAAACACAAGATATATGTTTTTTAAATGTTATCACCATTAACCCCTTTGTGCTGGCAAAAAGTACATTCCTACATGTAAATGGGGGGAGCAACTTTTTTTCCGACGTTTACTTACAGCAAAACTATTCTAGCTTTGCGGTCGAGGTAAGCTATGGCAAACGCTGCGATCATAACTAATGCCACTAATTTGGTAATACATAAAGTGAAATAAATGTCACATATATAAAGTTTGGTTATGTTATAACTGTCAAGAAATCAGTAGCGGCAATTGCAGGAATTAGTAAAATCTGTCTTTACACTGCAATGTGTAGTATAGGTTTTAGATTATTTGAAGAAGTTTGTTTTAAGCATCCCGTTGCAGACAATTTACTGTTACTACAACTATGTTTGTTACTTTAGTGCGCAAAAACTCTATTCTTTAGCATAATTTCTTAAATTTAAAAGTTTTTAGTACGCCACTGATGTATTTTGTCATTTTATCTAAATCAGGTTAGCAAGTTAATGTCAGTTTGAGAGCTGTCAAACGTTGTTGCCAATATGAAGCTTAGAAATTACTAGATTCTAATATTAATTTTGTTTTTTGCCGCCCGCAAAGCTTCAATGGTTCGGCTGTAAGTATTTAATTGTTTGTATTCAAGAGTTTGTGTCATAGCTACTAACAGTGGCATATTACTTATGAGTTATCACAGAAGCCCAAGAAGCTGAGCCTTGTGGCGTAAAATTCCCAGGGGTGCCAAAATGGAACATCGACAAAAAAATTGTTTCACCATATTTTGCTTATGTATAATACTATAGTTTGGGCATATCCGGTGAGGCAAAACAAATTTTTATTTAGCAAAAGCGAACAGTAAAGCTTATTTTTAACGTACCGCCATGTCAATCTCTTAGATCTACTTTTAAGGATAACAAAATATTAACTCTGGTATCATTAATCATTTATAAATATTGTATATGGGTAAGAAATAAAAAAAATCATAAATGAAATGCCGATGTACATGAACATAACACTCGATTGCACACCAACATACACATATACCAGTATAATTATTCGCTATTCAAGAAATCACCAGCCGTGACGTGTGAAAATATATAATGCATTACCAGAATATATTAAACAAATTTGTGGAAATAAATTTAAAATAGCTATTTATGCAACAAGTGCTAAAAGTTGAGGTTTATGCACGAGTTGCATACAATATTTTTTCTACGACCTTAAATTTACTGTTATTAATCCATAAATGTCAATTTAACAAAGGTTTGCATCTACGACAGATAATTTATGTCATAATAAACAGTAGGCCTTGACGCGCAGGTGAATGTCTGTGGAGCCAGTACTGTCAAAGTCAGTTATCAAAGGTAATTATTAATACTACACATCTGACTGTATTCATTACATAACACTTTAATTATCTACAAATTGTGCAACTATATGAAAAAGTGCCTCCTAAGGAAGAAATTCGCTTTGTGCACAAATAACTATTTCGGTGCTCAAGAGGGTGGAAGACTATTGCAGATCCACTGCATGCAACACAAAATTCAATGCGTTAACAATAATGTATATTGACGAAGAGAAAAATCCTCTCAATATTTATTTTGAAATATTAGGTTTAATTGTTACAGACTGAAAAATTCAAGGAGGAAAGAAGAACGGTTAATCTGTCAGGAAAAACGTTAGAGGAAGTGCTAAGCAATGACAGAAGTAACACGGTGAAATTAATGCATTATTTAAAACTTAGTGGTTTAACAAATAAATTGTAACCATAGATCCCGGGGCTAATCACCATAGTAGTTGATGCCCTGTAAATATTTGTAGTATGTATGTATGTATGTATTATCAGTGACCTCATTTACCTTGTGGTGTCGAGGCTGGTGCTATATGCGCTGGCATCTGGCGGTACAATGATCAACTTGCCCCGGATTCGGGATACAGAGTTGGATCGCGCCTTTGGTGCTTGCGCAGCAACCATTGTATGAAGTGTGTGTGTATGTGTTATGTTGACCTTGTTACTGTATCTCTTAGGTCTGTGGTTCTGAGTAGAGCACAGTTAATTTGGTGCCCAACTGTGAATGGTCTCACTGAGCCCGATTCTAATCACCAAGGATACGGAAAAATTCCGACCCCAGCGGGATTCGAACCGAGGACTTGCTTAATGCAAGCCTGGCGCTAACCCATCTGCGCCACGCAGCTTCAAATATTGTAGTAATAATAATAATAATTGTCATTATTGTATTACTATATTACTATTATTATTAAAAGCTAAATGATTTTTGGACTTTTCTAACACTAAGTAATATATGGGCGCAACATTTTATGGGGCTTCTGGAGGTAAGTACAGTTAATAATCCACTGGTTACTACGTACTCTTAAAATTACCATAATACTGTTTTCGTTGTCACAGCACTCTTGGATCTTTATAATAAATTTCTCCCTCACTTTCTCTTTCATCAAAACAGCATTGCTGATGTGTTGTGATTCAGCACTACATTTAACGTAATACTGCTACTCTTTATTTTCCCTATACTGGGCCATTTTCATAGTTTTGCGAAGTGATTTGTGTAGCACTCTTTTTGTTATGTCTGACCATCTTAAGGGATACCTCCTATTCTCCTTTTACAACATGGTTTTCCTTGAACAATTGTTTTCCCAATATGATGTTGAACAATGTGACCTAAGAACTGAGGTATTCTCATAATGTACTGGGCGCATATGTTAAGTGAAAAGACATACCCCAAAGTGACGCCATTTTAACGAGACAATTGTTGGATATTACACCATTTATTTTCACTATATCTTGCTAGCTGATTACAATCAGCAGAGAATTTTTACAAAGTGCAGTGAATGCCCATTTCTTTTAAAATTTTCTATGATCTGTTCCAGTTGACATTATCGAATGTCTAAAGAAATATAGCACTTGTTTGCTTTCTCGATAAACTGTCGGATGTTCAAAATCTGTCCGCAAGTACATCGCACAAAACCTTCTGGTTCTGAGTTATTTGCTAGGAGAAAAAGAGTTGAAATGTGCTTGCAGAATATACAGTATTATTTTGCTGGCATGTGAAAGCAATGCTATTCAGCGATGGTCACAGATGCTGAGGGAACTTTTGTTGTGTAAGGGAATAATGAGAGATCAGCCAGTCATCTGGCCATGCTACATCTGCAGTACCTACATCCTGTTTATTAAATGGTATCAGATATTAATATTTAGTATGATATGGTAGGAGAATTAATATATTGAAGTATCAAAAAAACATTTGTTTTTAATAATTAGCTATTTCTACTGCTTTTAATTGTTCAAATTTCTCAGTTTTAGTCTAATGTTGGATTTTATAATAAATTATAAAAAAGGAGTACCTATTAATATTAATAAATATACTAGTATTGTTAACACTAAAACCTAATCTTTTGTAAGATTTAAAAACAATTCAACAAGCAAATTTCAAATTACAGAGTATAATTATATTTTCATGTTCTCATACACAGCACGTTCCTTAAATATTAAGTTAAACTCCTTTCAAACTATAATTATTCTGAATATATCAAACTTTCTTGTTATTTACACATATATATCAAAACTGTTTTCTTGGTAACTTATTCTTACATGGCTATATATTTCTTCTGTTAATATTTTCATTCAATTACGTTAGTGTTTTCATGTATTAGATTAAACAATGTTGTTTTATAAGTGGGTAATAGTTAGCTATTCAGAGTATTAATTACCTTACTCACTGACTGCTATAGCTATATGATAAAACTCTACTAGAACTTTGCTGAAATTAAAGACAATTTAACAAAATATTTTACCTTGCTTCTGTAACGGTAGTAAAAGTCGTGTATTGGTTAAATATAAGTTCAATTATGGGAATCTCTATTCTGTTCTCTTCTTCATTATAAAATCTTCCATTTATATTTCCCATTAACTGTATCCTATACTTAAGCTCATCTAATATCTTTTGTTCTGTAGGTCGTTCATCAATATCGTATGGATATTCTACTGATGCTATTGTTTTGTAATGGTCATCTGCATTTTTCGTAACATCTCCATAGCTTTCGTGTTCGAGCATCAGGGATATATTAGAAGATTGTGAATTTTTTTCTGTATAACTAAAGTATTTACAAACGCCTAATGACACTGGAAGCTCACAATTTTCATAATTACAAATTATATCTACAGAGTTTTCTCTTTGGTATTTTATATCTGTTATTTTTGGAACACATTCTTTTACAAATACTGCCATTTGAGAACAACATCCTAATTTTTCTGTTCCCTTAGGTCCTTGTCCTATGCCTTTAAACGATACAGAATAATTTGGAAACCTCTTGACGATATTCACAGCCCTGTAAAGAAATTAACCATAAAAAAATGTGTTAAAACAGTTCGAATAAAGTATGTGGGCTCCGGCATTTGGTTCGGTTGCTTAAGTTAGCTCAGATTAAGTTTACTTAAGTAAGCTTACTTTTGGGTTCCTACCCTCCTTAAACCTCTCATTTGCAAATTTTAAGTCTTTTGTTACCCGTCTGCTTCTAAACATATATATTTTACAAAAATTCAGTAGTTCTCAAATTATTTTCTTAAATTTTTGGTGCTGTTTTATATGATATTTGAAGGAAACACCATAGAGGAATTTTAAACCTCTTTTTATGTTACAATGTATCATGCTGTATATGAAGTACCTACACCCCATATAGTGCATATTTCCAGGTACCGCAGCCCATATACTATAGTACAGCTACTAAAGTTTCTTATCAACAGACTTACCATGATTCAAACTGTTCTCTACTCCATTCAAACTTGTGATCATAGTGGCGAAATCCTTTAAAGTTTGGAAAAAGCTGATTAAAGTCTGCATTAGGCGTCGTAAAAATGGCTATTTTTGGTGTAATGACTCCAAATATATTATATGGCAATGCATCCAATGTATCAGGATATAAATGTTCTATTCTGAAAAATGATAAAATAATTAACGTTAGAAGCATAATAAATATACATATTATGATTCAATCTACCAAATAAATACTAATAAATAGTTATTTAAGATACAAGTGCAAAAAGGCATTCTTTATTGCACGAATACGTCAAATTAGAATGCGAGCATCAGCGAGCATTCTAAGACCTATGAGTGCAATAAAGAGCCTTTTTGCAAGAGTGTTTTACAACGTTTTATCTACGAGCGTGAATAGAAAAGAATTTGTTCAAATAGATCCTGTCCTTTTCAATAAAAAGATAACTGTGATCTGTAGGTAAGGCGGCAATGACGGATACGTTAGCAACCAAATTATCAACAAGTAGCCATTTCTGTTTTTCGATTTCTGTTAATTGAGTGGCAATGTACACGGGTGTTATCGACGATCCTCCAGAGGTAGCAGAGGCTGCACATGTGGCAGTTCTGTCTCTGCTGCCAGAAAAATCTAAGAGTCAATATGAACTTGTCTATAACAAGTTTAAAAATTGGTGACAAATCTTTCGTTGACATTTCTGGGCAATAAAATTTTTATGGCACTAGTGCCATAAATGACAACTTTCACAACAGAAAATCGTTTAAAAAATTGTCACTTTTTACACGATCGTAGATAAAAACATTATCTATTCATAAAACTCATTTAAATGATAGGGAGGTGATCCATCATGCTTTTAGTGGAGATGCCTTGATATGAAGGAATAAAACTCAATAGTCTTTTCCACGAACATCTATATATTTAAAACGTGAAGCGTTTTCTTTCGACATCTATTTTGAGACTTCTACCAAGCCGATTTCGATAATTCTTTTTTTAAATGAAAGCCGTTACCGTGTAGATGTGCACAAAAGTCCTAAATTGAAAATAAATGGATAATTTTAAGAGTAAAACCAACATATTGTAATTTTCAAGTGGCTGCAGCCGGCCATGCAGTAGCAGTAAACCAAGTGTATTCTCGAAGTCAGCCTGCAGCGTTCTGCTGATTTTTTGCAGTGGGCTACTGTAACTACTAAATGTTTATTTGAAATCAACGGTCTGTTGATTAGTGAGACAAACGTCAAAATACATGTACAATGACAGTTAACGAAAATATGTATTGCTCATACGCTGTAAGGTGTTTTTCTGCTTATTATGATTATGTGGATGTGATTTACACACTGGTTCATTGGTTTCCCTGTTGCTACAAGCATACGTATATTTTTAAAACGTATTTCGACGTTATCCGACACCTGTTTTTCATACTCTTCCATCCTCACAGTTTCTTTCGTTTAAGTTGCATTCAGTCATCGCTATTGTAATCTATTATTTCAAAATTCTATTCGGCTTTCTCCTAGCTCTTCGTTCTGATACCTTCCCCATTTTCGCTGTGCGCCTAGCATGTACGATGACATTTAATAAACCACAAAGACAAACTCCTGATAAAGTATGAATATATAATATTCGTCACAACCAGTATTTAGCTATGGTCAAGTGTATGTAGCAATGTCACGTGAGAGTAGTTTTGAAAAATTAAAAATTGAAATTTTACTTGATGGATGAGTTAAACATTGTCTACAAAGGAGTTTTGTAAATTGCAAAATATTTTTCAACGGGTTATATTAATGGTTTTTTATTTACTGTGGTTTTATCAGCTCGACGATAATATTTAAATGGCAGTTGTTCTCAAGACAAATACGTGTTATAATAGTGATTTTTTAAAATACAGTATCCCTACAATAAGGACATATTGTCTTGAATTTACATAAGGGTTCACCTAAGAGTATATTCCAAGGCCTTTCATTCGGAGGAAAAGATCTATCAATCAATTAACACTGTGGTGGAGGCACTACCACATTGAGTTTCTCCACACTCTCTACCCTCCCGCACTTCTTCCCAATTGCCTGCCTTTGAAAGTTAGAGCACTTATACTACTGAGAAACGTGAGAACTGCAGGTGAAAGCTTCGCATCGTAACGTTACTGAGGCCAAAAATTTCATGTGTTTTGAAGAATAACTCTTACTATTTCAGTCTATTCTTTTCAATTTAAGAGACTGCAATTTCCCGTAAAAACCTGCTTTGCCATGACGATCAATAAGGTGCAGGGACAGTCTCATTCTTGGGCCATAATGATCATTAGTAATAGAAGCACATGTTAAAATTGATGAGGTTAAGTTTAAACGTTGAAGATGAGGTAGAAATAATATTAAAAAATACACCACATTGGAGAAGAAAAATTAATTTACCAGCAAACTACGTTATAAAGATCGTTATAATACTGGTTAATACATCAAAATATAAAAATTAAAAAAATTAAGCAAGTAAAAGAGTAGCTGTCATTGAGGACGGCAGCACTCAAACTCAGACTCAGACTCGTAGTGTGAGTGCTACCGTCCTCAATGACAGCTACTCTTTTACTTGCCTAATTTTAAATGTTTATATTTTGATGTATTAACCGGTATAACGATCTTTATAACGTAGTTTGCTGGTTAATTAATTTTTCTTCTCCAATGTGGTGTGTCTTTTGATATTATTCCTACCTCATCTTCATTGTTTAAACTTAACCTCATTTTAACCTTCAATTTTAACATGTGCTTCTACAACTAATGATCATTATGGCTTGAGGATGAAACCAGTTTGGTTTCGAAATATGTCACCACTAAAAATAAATGTTCGTGGAGAAGACTATTGAGTTTTATTGTCCCATTAAAATGATTGTCCAATATGCAAACTTTATAATAAACCTGAAAATATTTTTTGGCGCTACCAACTTATTTTTACTTGTTTTCGGGTTCGTTATCTGTGACGATAAGGTCAACTTCCCATATCCTTGTTGGTTGGTATGACAACAACAAAATAACAAGCCCGTAATGAAGACAACAGTCCTAGGACTGTTATAGTACATTGTTTTGTATTTAGTTACTATAGAAACAACAATCACCCACTTTTTTTAGGCAAACAATATTTATCATATTGAACGGTATTTTTATTTTTATTAATTGATAGCGGAAAAAATGTTATACGATACCCGCACCCGATTGTTAAGTGCCTTACTGGAACAGTCTTCAAAAAATAGCAAAACTCATTCTAACTTTTTTCGTCCTGTTCTAAGGCTCTTACCGATCTTGTAATGTAATAATGTAATGGCTAAATTAAATATTTTTTGTATTCGTAATTTTTTTCAATATTATAAATAATTTTTCTATTAAAACGTATACCCAAATATGGTTAAAAATGTGCCGCAAAAGATTCCCTAGTTGTGAGAGAAATGGAACGTTGCCACACAACCGAACCACAGTTTTTGTAAAAGCAATCGGTGACCAATTAAGTAGATTCCGAACAACTCCTTTAGTCAAAATTATGGGAAAAAATATGAAAAAAGTTACGATCTTTGTAAATGCTACAATAAAGAAAAGTTATTCAATGTGGAGACTTCCTCCACGGGTTAAAATTAACATGTATTTCTGATACATCCTGTATAATTCGGTTAAGTTATTTTTCCTGTGAACAAGCACATGCCAGTTGGAAAATTATATTAAAAATCTGTAAAACGCTTTACCCAAAACTTCCCTCGTCGACATTGTGACACTGAATAATTTTAAAAATCAAATTAAGTTAGGAGCAAAAATATCTTCACGTTTCTAATAAATTAAATAAATTTTGAAATAAAAATAAAATATCCCGCTGGAGTTTGAACCCACTGCATCTGCATAGCAATCGTAACCGCATCTGTGTAGAAATCGTAACTGCATCCACAAGTCGAACTGCGCCATCGAGGCTATTTGAAATGAGTGCAGCACGCGTCTCTATTGAAGGGACCGGTCTTATTGTTGAAACGTTTCGATTCTTGTGACATTATCCTGTATCTGTTGAGTCCTATTTTCGGCAAGTGTAAAGCCTGACCTATGTGAAAGTTATTACTTCCTTCTATTTCAAAATGCTCTACAAAATAAAATTCCGTTTAGCGAAATAATATATGAACAAATTTTTATAAAATCTCTATCAGTTTAAAATAACCAGCACTTCACCTGAATACTTAGTCCACTTGTCTTTATTTATGGTCCTTAACAGAAGACACCAGAAATAGTTGTCATTATTAATTCTGAGAGTTTAGGATGGTGTAAGACCTTTTGTTATTTGTTCAGTAGTGGATTATATCCAAATCTTCGTTTAGTTAAAACTTAAAAACAAAAGTTCAGTTGTACATGCAACATCCTTCGGTGCATTTATTTTGGGTTGTAATTAAACTCACTTTAAAAAAGACTAAAATCGCTTTAAAAAGAAATGAATAAATATTAAAAAAATATTTCAAACTTTCATTAAAGGTGATGCACAAAAAATAATATATGCCACATTTGATAGACAAAATGCACTTTGAGAAAATAACATTAACTTCATATCAAATCTGCTACAACATGAAAATAATAGCCATAACTTATTGTAATAAATTTTCGACTTTAAAGAAACTTAATCCGCTTTAAAATATTGTATCAAGCTCTTTAAATACGGTTTGCATAATAAAACGATACATAGCACTTTGAACCGTAAGTATGTGCAATGAGTAATACAGTCGAACGTGAGCGAAATACGACGTATCGACGATGTTTGCAGTTCGGGCTTTGGCATGCACGTGTAGACGCTATGCATTCAGTATTAGTTATTGTTTTGTGCATCCAGTTTCCGACAACGTGTGTTCTGTACCACGTGCACATCTTAACCTTTGATAACGGTGTGTAAAATTAAAGTGAAATAATGAGTATGTGTAAAGAATTTATCGTCGATACGCAATCGGATGAATCTGAATCTGACAGCGACAGTGCAATACCTGCAAAGCGTAAGCCCGTGAAGAAGAAAGTTTGGCGGCAACAAACGACCTCTAACAGGTAAGTCAAAGTGCGAATCTGCCATTTTATAGTTGGTTTGTCCAAAGTAGAGTTAGGAAAAATTGTCAGAACTGTTTTTTTTCATTTTAGTGCAAAAGACGCTGAGGACCTTATTGAAAGGGAAAATATTTGGAAGAAAATTACTTCATATAAATCAATAGAAGGATTAAAGGTCACCTTCAGATGTACAGGTGGTAGATACAGAAAGAATGAATGTCCTGCGGGAAAATATCTATTGTATCACTCTGAGTGCATGAAAGTGACTCTTTTTGAAACAGAAGATGAGCATGCCAATCATGTAGCCAACAGTAGGGGGCTTTCATCGTCAGCAAAGTTGTTAGTGCGTCAGCTCTATAACGACGGCATCAAAAAACCCAATGCCATAATTGCAGCCTTCCGTAGTCGGAATGAACAACCACCTGTGAAATCGCAGTTAAAAACGTTTTTGACTTCTATACGCTCAAAAGCCCTTGGATCGTCTACTATTTCTGCAGGAGAACTGCAGAACTGGTGCAGTATTAACTCAACAATGGACCAATAATGGACTGGAATCCACAAATTCATAAAAAAGTCATAAAAAAAGAACAGACCCTAAGAGAATGACTTCCTGTGGGTCAGTTTCTGGAAGTTTTGAGAGTTTCTCTGGTTGAAAAATGGTCGTATGAACGCAATCCACAAAATCCCAATAACAAACCGTTTGCTACAACTATAAGATTAACAACAAAAATTTGGACAGATGCTATCAGTGGGTGAAATTAAAACCGAAAATGTTTGAAGAAAAAGAAGATGAAAAAACAATTTTTTATACAAAATCAAGAAATGATACAGAAGTCTTGACCCAAGAAGATGTACAAATTTGGAAAGATACCCATTTGAAATGGGAATGTTTTGATACTTTTCGTAAATCTCAGAAGATAGTGAAAATAACGTTATATTCTGAAAATGATAAAGTGACGTCTCGCTGCACTTGCTCAAGTTTTTTGAAAGAGTACGTATGCAAAAATTCTCTAGGTTTGTTAGTCATTATGAAACAAGCAAAGGTGCCCATCGAAGCGAAAAGTGTACCTCTCGGCCAAAAAAGGAAGAGAGGACGGCCAGCCATAGCAAAGAAGGCTCTAATAATCCAATAGTATTTTTCCTGATTCACCTGTATTTGTTTTGCCATACTTTTTTCGTTCATACATAATACATAATTATGTAACAATGACAATACTTGTTTATTTTTTTTAATTTGTTTTGCCATACTTTTTCTGTTCATACATAATACCGGGTGGCCATAAACATCTGAGATCCCGGTAGCCATGGAATTAGCTACTTATAAATGTTGGTTAGCATTATACATATTTCAATTATAATAAGTATTGGTACAAAATGTAATAAAATACAAATAATAGGAGGAGAATGTGCCCCAGATTCTGCAGTTTAGCCTACGACTCGATTATAAAAATCTCCTGTTCTAACTTCATTACTTATTGCAATCTGTAATAATTTTTGACAGATATGAATTTTAATTGTGATGACATTAATGACATTTAGTTTAGTTGGATTCATCACTTTAATAAAGCGGTGTTGTTTCCAAAGGTAATGTGATATCAGATATTTATGGCCACCCGGTACATAATTATGTAACAATGGCAATACTTGTTTATTTTCTTAATAAAAATATGTTTATTTTGTTAATAAAAATATAGGCAATATATAAATGTGTACTTCTCTTAAAGTTTACTAAGTGTTCCAAATTCAGATCCAATCCAAAGTGCGATTCTGTTATTTTATAGTGGGTATGTCTTAGGTTTAAATGTACCTATTCCAAAGTGCGATTGAATCATTTTATAGTGGGTAAGGTTAAAAGTTAAAATGTACCAAATCCAAAGTGCGTTTGTATCTTTTTATAGCGATTAAGCTTAAAGTGAAGATTTAACTAATGCAGAGTGCAAATCTGCAGTTTTATAGTTTGTAGGCACAAAGTCAGAAGAATTTGTCAAAAGTGCAATTATATATTCCCCATTTATTTTTACGAGTTTTACGCACTAGTATGTCAAAATAGGGAATAAATCACTCATAGATAAAATGCTGTTTTTTAAACAACCAGGTGCATTTATTATGCCATTTTAAATGATATTCTGTTTTATAAAATTTCCGTTTATGATTTTCTTTCTTGGATTTAGCAACTTTGTTAAATAGAAGTTCTACTATACAGGGTTTAAGCTGCCACTCGCCAAATCGCCAGATTGCTAAATGCAATAAGTACTATCTGGCGAAATTAATTTTTAATTATTTCGCCAAAAAAACGAATCCAAAAATTATGCAAATAATAAAACTGAACTAAATTACCCTCCAAATTAAAATCTCTCCAAAATAGGATTTTTCCTCCCATCTGCCAACACTGTGACGCCATTAGCATTAGTACGTGATTCCCCAGCAGTACCTAACTGTGTTATTGTCGGACGTCGTCAATAACTAGTCATGTTTGTTTTGTAACAACCCGCAAGAAATTGCGTTTATAATTATAAACCTTATAAATTTTAAGTTGTCATGAGGAAGAATAAATCGAAGCCGCCCCTGCAAAAATTTCATTTACTAAGCACGTAAAAGGTTACATTGTTATAATCCAAGCAACGGTTGAATTGCATCCGGGAAGTCAAAGAAATTCGATATTAACTTACTGGCAGAGTTTTCAAAGAATCGGGCTGCACCAGCAAACATGCAATTTCTGTACTGAGAGAACTGATGAGTCAGTTTGGTTTCATGCAGTACCAAGAGCCACTAAGAAAAAAGCCATTTTGGCAATTTGGCAAAACGGGAACTCCCGGCTCTTCACGAAAGAAAATTACCTTTTGGGGAACGCGAACTGGACAGGCAGTCTTCCCCGGATTCCGCGAGATAAATGGAGTTAGCGCTAAGGTGCTTCGGCGCTAAAAATTCGTAACACTGGCGCGAGCCGCCTGCCCCGCGAAATAATCGAAGTCAAAATTGAAAGTTCTATTTAAAACTTATGTGAGCAAGTGTTGTGCTAAGCCACTCAAAATTCAAGGAATACCAACCAGGGGATCTAAAATCTAGCCGAACATATTTAAATTTCCTAAGTCAACTCGGGCGTACCGCAAATAAATAAAATTAACATTCACCCTCCAAGTTCTAGCAACGGCATCTGGACGAAGGTCAGTCATTTATGGTATTTATTAAACCAACTACAAGCAGGGCTGCTATGTTTATTCTTCCCTTCCAAAGTAAATTGATGTCATAAAAATTAAGCATAATTTTGATCAACCTTTTTACGAAGCTACAGTTAATTAACCATTGATCAGATAGGGTAAAATTAATTTGTACTTGATCCAAATTTTTAAGTTCTTTTAATATAAGTTATTTATTCTTTTGTGGGTGTTTTATTTAACCATAACTCAACAGTACAACCCCTACGATTACTAATCGTGGACAGCAGATGAGTTACAATCCCCTACTTGCAAATAGTGATCTACGGGTTCAAACCAACCCCTATATCACACAAACGTGGCAGCACGTAAAACTGATAACCCGGGAGTAACAAAACAACCCCCTGGGTTACAGTTTACTTTTTACGTGATTCTTACCAAAGATGACATCCCTAACAAAGTGGCTTGGAATAAAAATTAAAACAACTGAACAAGAACTACCGCCACCTAAAAAATGCCAAAAATAATGGAAAGCGGAATATGAAGCAAATAGAAATAACGTCTCAGCAAGTTTTGTTAAGAAGTGGGAGTTTAATTATAAATGGCTTGAAGTATCCTGGAGTGATAATGGTGTCCAACCTACTAATTTCCAATGCAAATATTGCAAGAGGGATGGAAAAAAAGCTTTAACAAAAGGTAAATAATTAATTGGCTTTCTTTCATGCCATCATTTACATTTACTGTTTAATTATTATTGTAGGAAATGTATCAATAACAAAGGCCGACGTTTTAAACAAACATGAAAAAACTGAAGAACACAGGTCTTCAATGCAATTCTTCAGTAATCCCACATCTAATGCTGTAAAACACTGGGAATGTGCAATTGTCTCTGCCAACCAAAAAAACAAAGATGCCATAATAGGTTATATGAAAATAATTTATTTTGAAGCCAAGGAAAACCTAGCTACACGGAAAACAAAAACATTAAAGGAACTGTGCATAGATTTAGGTGTTGATTGTTTAAAATCGCTACATGTAAATACCAATACTACATATGAGTAGTATGCGGTCGTATGACTCTATTTGTGAAATCAAAGAAAGTTTATGGTACTCTATTTGCATCGACCAAAGTACAGACGTTTTTGTGACTCAAATCATTATAGCTTATATTAAATATGTTCGTTTTGGTCAGTTGTCCACAAAGTTTTTAAAACTGAAAAAATTAAGCAGTGCAACTGCTTGTGGCATCTTTGAAGCTACAGTGGCTGTTCTAGAAGAATTTCACATTAACTTAGAATTAACTTCGATACTTGGCACTGATGGTGCAGCTATTACGTTAGGAGAACGCAATAGTGTTGCTGTGAAATTTAAGGAACTCAACAATTCTATATCAATTCATTGTGTAGCACATCGTTGGGCATTAGCCAGTGGACAGGCTGCTGACACTATTCAATGTCGACTAAAATTTCAATAAATACAAATAATTATTGATGTTGCCTAAAAAAAATGTGTTCAAGTAAGTCATACTAGATGGTTACTTTCAATAGAGCTGTAGAAGCTCTAATTCCTAATAGTCGGGGAGGCAGTGAACTTTTTCGGTACTTATTTTCCCAGTCAGTATTTTGGGTTGTTTTGGTTTAGTTAATGGTGCTTTTTGAAGATTTGCAAGTCTGGCTATTGATTTCTGAAGGAATCAATAGGTTAGGTTAGTGACCTAGGGATACTTATTTTCCCAGTCATGAAACTCGTACTAACTGTCGGTAGCATGAAAGTCAGTAAAAAATTAGTCTGGCTGATCTGCGCGTATGGAAAGTAAGTCTGGAATGGCATTAAAAAAGAAAAAATAAGTACCCTAATTGGACTTGCAAATCTTCAAAAAGCATCATTAACTAAACCAAAATAACCCAAAATACTGACTGGGAAAATAAGTACCGAAAAAGTTCACTGCCAACCCCGACTATAACTGTTCATCTCTTGTGACATTACTGTTAAATGATCAGTCTGCGGTAGGTCAAGGTTTGCTAAAATCAATCACAATTCTGGCTTGTGCACATTTTTTGAGTGACATTCTTTATTTTTTAAATCAGATGTGTCTAACATTTCAACAGTCTAATCTAGATTTTGACAATGTCATTTCAACAGTTGAGTCTCCTGTGGAAGAAATAAAATCTATTTTGTTTTGTTTTGTTTGTTATGGACAAGGCCTAGGCATGTGGAGTACCAGGTACCTTAGACACAGACTGCTTTGGTCATATGGTCAAACTCATACTTAGAATTTTGCCGAGACTAGGGAGTTCCAACCCTTGCAAGGGATCTTTTACATGCTACACATCGTAGTAACATGGGACCCACGGCTTTACATCACTTCAGAATGATGGCATTCTGCAGAGGTTTTTATCCACATTTTTTTATTTTTAAAACCTCACCGGGACCGGGAATCGAACTCACGACCCTACAATCAGTAGCCAGGATGCTTACCACTGAGCTACCAGCCCCGGCCATAAAATCTATTAAAAAATTTACTAGTAACTCAGTATATGGTGTTTCTAGAAAAGATAGAAATAACTGAAAAGAATACAGTCAAACCTCGCCGTTCGCGGGGGTTACATTCCAGAAGAATTCCGCGAAACGCAAAACCGCGATGCGCAAGTAAACACAAATGAAAAAAACGGGGTTAGGTTCCATTAACTAGATTTATTTTTACTATGCAACCTCAAAAAACCAAAACTTTACTGCGTTTTTTGTCTGGCAAATCTGAAGAAGAAACTTTACGCTTTGACGACATGATTTTCCGTGTTTTAAAAATTAAACTCAATTGAATTTTCGGCAGAAACGCTCGAGAAGACAGTAAAGTTTGAACTAAAATTCCATATGTAACTTAAGTCTGCCACTTGAATCTAGAGCTCGAATGTCCATTTGTTTATTCAAGTTATAATTTTACAATTTATTTCAGGTCCGATTTGGTAATAAGAGATTCAAAGGAATAGGCTCGATAAATGTGTTTACAAGTTCGTGATAAATAAGGTTATTTAGGTGTTCATGACATAAACCGCATACGTCTGCTTTATTTACTTACCTTATGAAGGTCACTAACCTAACGTTAACTTTAAATCGCTGTTAAAATAAACAAAAGCTCATCAAAACGTTGGCGCTTATGACATAGTATTCATTAGTAAACAAATTTTTATGTGCTTTTGTTTATTTTAACAGCGAATTAAAGTTAACGTCAGATTAGTGGCCTTCATAAGACTGGCCGTTAGTGTGTGAAAGTTGAAAGAGTTAACGTTGGCAATTCCATCCGCGAACGGCAAAGCAAATATCCGCGAACGGCAAAGAAAAGGGAGCACAAAAGTGCCCCGCGTAAAATCAAATCAGCGAACCGCAAAGCCGCGAACGGCGAGGTCTGACTGTAATTGCATTTTTAAGGGTCATGCAATTTAATACAGTTTACAAGTAAAAACCGACTTTGAACAATTTACTTCAAAAGTTTCTGGACACTTTACTTTCTAACCTAGATGAGAGATTTTCAAAATTAGAAAAAGTAAAATTTTATTATCAACTTATGTGCCAGATTCAAATGATATATACATTTTCTTGACTATGGAAATACTGATATAAGAGAAGTGCATCAACACTTTATAAATCATCCTTCAATTTTGGGTAGTTGTCATCTTCAATATCTACTCAATGGAAATTAAAAAAAAAAATTATATTCTGTAGGTGTAAAAATATGAAACCTAAGGGACTTTGCAGTCTTCTTACATAACAATGATTTCCAGGATATTTATCCAAAAATGATAGAATTATATTATTATTTACTGTCTTTGTCCATGTCAACGGTCGATTGTGATTTGTGAATGTGGCTTCAGTGCTGTTAAATTGACAAAAAATCATTTGCGCAATAGATTAAGTATTGACAATTTAAGTGATATTTTATTTATAAATATTAGTGGACCCAATAAGAAAGATTTTTGTTTTGACACTGCATTCCGCACTTGGTGCAATCAAAAAGAAAGGCGACTTTCTTTCTAACAAATAACCAATACTAATAATATGAATTGTATATTGTATTATTGTAGAGCATGATTAAAACAAAGACTATATATAACTATATTAAATATCAAATAAGAATGCAGTAAGTAGCGCTCTAAACTCAAACTCAGCAGAGCCAGTGTATGTAGGAGGGCACCGCCATCCTTTGATTCGTGAAAATTCGGCCATCGTCGTCATTTTTACTCCAATGTTAATTTTCATTCATTGCGATTTTTTTAAATGCTGTGTTCTTGTGCAGTAAATTGCAGCAAAAAATGGTGCAAGATTATTTTTACTACCTCAAGAGATTAAAAAAAAGGAGAGAAGGACGCTAATATGTGTCTCAAAATTTGGATTGTGGCTCTACCCTTCACAACAAGTAAGAAACGCTTAATAAGCTATGTCCACAAACCAACGCTGCCCGAGATGTAGCGCTTTTACTTAAGGATAGGTTTAATTATTACAATTCACTTAAGTTAAGTCTAGTATGTGCTTCTCAGTTATATGTGTCGCATTAAATTAGGTTTGCTCTTGTTGAAATGGACGAAGATTACACGTATGCGAAGATGGCTGACATGCATTTGTGTTAGGGCCGTGCTTATGGTAGTGCGCGACGGGCACGTCGTATCTACCATGAAACATTTCCAAATCGTCAAATTCCTTGTGAAAAAACGTTCACTCGTCTTGATCAACGTTTAAGGGACCACGCGACATTTTCAAAAAGTACTGTTGATTCTGGTAGGCGTGAGTCGATTTGTACTACGCAGTTAGGGGAGAGAATTTTAGATATCATCACTATGAATTTAGGGATGTCGGTGGTAGTGATGTTAAGTTTCATGAAACTTATAATTCTGAAAAGTTTCGTGAAAAGTTTCATGAAAACCTTGAAACTTATGAAACTCATGAAACTTATAAGATTCCTGTACATTTAAGTAGCTTTCAGCATTTTAAAGTATCTAATACAGTAATACTAATATATAATATTTAATCAGAACATTAATTTTACTTCAAAGGGGTTACAAATTATGAAATTACAAGACACAGTTTTTAAAAATAACATATATAAACCTATTTTTATTCATTATCTTCTAATTCCATAGTCATCAGTTGTTACCTCGTCACTACTAACTTCTGCCATATTTATTGTATAGTCTCTCATTAATTCCTCATCTTGAGATAGAGAAGCAATCGATTCTTCTGAGTCTGTAAATCTAAGTTCTTCTTCTTCATCGTCATCAATTTCATGTATTTTAGGTTGCTTTGTTTTGACTTCACTAGCAATCTGTAATACCGACTTGAAACTTATAAGAAATTTTTGAAACTTATGAAACTTTTGGAAATTTTTGAAACATGTGAAACTTATAAATTAGAAAAGTTTCATAAAATTTGAAACTTTTCACTGAAACTTTTCATGAAACTTTTCAAGCTCACATCACTAGTCGGCGGGTACCCGGGCCGACCCAGATAATAGTCAACCCAGGTATATTTTCAGAACCCGGGTACCCGTCTGGTAAATTATGTAATTTCCAGAAAATCAGCCTTTTTCGGAGAAGATAAAAACTTAAAAACAATAGGAATAAGCTCTAAAAAACATAACCATGCAGTAATAACAAGAATCACCCCATCCCATATCACATAATGTTGTTTCTTGTTTCATATAAGGCAATAAATCCGCTTCATGGAAATAGTCAACCTATCAATAGTACTATTAAATCGCGTCAGAATGGGATCAAGTAACATAAACATCCTCTGTGTGATGTTGATGTTCAGATGTACGCTAACATTTTTGTTATATATTTCGGATACCCGAGAGTACCCGGGTATTGTTTTTGGGTACCCGGGTTTGATTTTAGACCGGGTACGACATCCCTGCTAGAAATCCTGGGACAAACAGTCGGAGAATTGTTGCAGCGGAGAGAGTTAGTAAATGCACTGTTTGGAACGTATTACATGATCAGATGCTTTATCCGTATCATGTACGTCTACAAACGACAGATCACCAACCAACAAGAATACTTTATCAACGGTTTTTGAGAATGTCTGCTGAAAATCCACAATTTATTTCTCATGTACTATTCACAGATGAAGCGAAATTCACCAAAGATGGAATATTTAACTTTCACAATACTCATGTCTGGGCTGACGAGAATCCCCATTTCATAATGAAATCTAGACATCAGCACAAGTTCTCTGTAAATGTTTGGGCGGGCATCATCGGTGAGATTTTCTGATAGGTCCTTTCTTTTTGCCTAACAAATTAACGGGATCCTTATACCGAGATTTTTTGGAAAACTCACTTCCAGAATTACTAGAAGCTGTTCCCTTAGAGAAAAGAATGCATGACGGCGCTATGCTGCATTTCAGCATTACAGCTTGCCAGCAATTCCTTGCAAGATTGACAGGTGAGGTGGACCGATGCCATGGCCTGCCCGCTCTGCTGATGCCAATCCCTTGGATTTCTTTTTATGGGAATATCTTAAACAATTGGCTTATCCTCTTCTGTACATAATGTATCTTTAAACGGGTAAGACAATCAATGATGCATCGTGCTAATACTTGCATAGCAGCCAATGGAGGACACTGAAAATCTTTTGTAAAGTGAATTATAATATTAAAAGCAACCTATTTTATTTAGCTTGAATAAATTATATTTAATTCCACTATTTATTTTCTTTAAGTTTAAGTGCTACATCTCGGGCAGCGTTGGTTTGTGGACATAGTTTATTAAGCGTTTCTTACTTGTTATGAAGGGTAGAACCACAATCCAAATATTCTACAGTTATGCGATCAATATGAAATAGAGCATCCACGCACAATTCTTGCTCCAAAGTCCGTAACTCCATTATCTCAGATATAAACTGATTCAAAGTTATCAGCAAAAGCATCCGCTGTTTCTGTGTTACTACTAAAATATAAAATTATTAACGTGCATGTTCTCAGCAATTGATTTTGCCGACTGCTTGCTATAAACGATCAAAACTTTCCAGGTTCGTTCAGAATCGACTCTTTGGCGAAAGTAAAAAATTCATTAAAAGCATGGAAGAAATCCTACGTAACTTGTTTTCGAAGCTCTATATAATGACGGCCTTTTTTTCAGTTTTTTTTTTACAAACAATGTTTCTTTTTTATATTTTTATAATATTTAACGCAAACCATGAAGGATATTTGTGTTTCAGTGGTTTTGTTTTTGGTAGTGAACCAGTAAGAGAGCTAAATTAAAAAGATTTTAGAACTTTTTAACAGCTAACTTGATAAGTAATAGATATTAACGATACAAGTTTGATTATGAGCATCTTAACCAAACGAGTTTGATTGCCAAAATGAGGCGGTGAACCGAGTTTTGCGGCAATCATACTAGTTTTGTTATGTGCCATAAGCAGACTTGTATTGTTCAATATTTTATCTTCATCAATAAACTCTGATTTGATGTATTTTTTTATATAAAAAGAGTTCGGCTCTTAACGATACTAAAATTAATTTGGTTAAGAGTCTATAACAACACCGATGAAGATAAAATTATTTAAAATGTTCCAGTTAGTGTTCCGCAATTTGTGGTAAAGCATAAAAAAGTCGGCTTTTTTCCAATTGTATTGCTTACCCCCAAATACATATTCAGATTATATTGTTGTGCACTGCAAGGAACAGTCAAATGATGAATGAAGTACATCCTCATTAACTAAAGGATATTACAGGATATTCCGAAAAGAATTGGAAATTAAGCAGATAGAGTCAAAAATATGCTCCGTTACGACGTTACAGGGCCAAGAACTATTTTGGGATATTCTTCAGAACAGATCAAGTTCAAACTGGGCATGGTGTAGATTCATTCATTTTTTCAAATTCTTAGCTAACCAAAGTTAGACCTAAGTGTGCGGCACACTGGCTGCCAAACTTCCACCTGACATTACGAGTGATAGGTACTACGCAAAAACAATGTAAATTGTAACAAAGCCAAAAATGAGTAATGTAGGTCGATAAATACCTTGAGCAGAACAATGTAAATGAACGTATTTTATGAGTCCGACAAATGTACCTCTGAGCCTGTATGGCCCTTGTTGATCTTTAAAAAAATACCGTTGACATTTCCCATGCCGGCAGACACACTGGAGAAGAATTAAACATACAAAAATCTATTAAACTAGGTAACAGTATCACATTAAACCGCTCGAGTGTAATCGAATCAATTAGTACCCAAAAGTTATAACCTCAATTATTTTACAGGTTAATGTTAATGTTAGTATATTATAGGTAGGTATACGAGTACGTATTGAAATTCCATTTATAGTGATTTTTTTTAGTTAATCTAAATTGCTTCAACATGCATTTTCAAATATTTTCTAAAGGTAATAATTCTTACATTTCAATTCCAATAACAACATCGACATCGAGTAATCGTCTATCGGGATCACTTATGCTTCCGCACAATGCATGTACCGTTAGTGGTTCAGTTCTTTTACAAAGATAGTCCACAGTTAATGGATAAAGTCTGAAAATGTTCTCTTGTAGCACTACTTCATCGATATCCACTTCGAAAATGTGTTCAATTCGAATTAAGCGTTTCAAGAACAGAAATAATTTGAACTCCGCACATCCAAAATCCACAATTTTTTTAATATCTTCCTTCCAAACATTATCGAGAAGAATGTTTTGAATTTCACCATATCTCTGTTTATATACTGGGGGATCGAAAGTAAGGTTTTCTTCAGTATCAACAATTTCTTGAGCTTGTAAAACATCATGGTATGAGAACAGCGGTGTCATAATATTCTCTAACCTCTTTCTATTTTTAAATATTTTCAATCCACAGTTTACCACAATATATAACGAATGAAAAGCAATAATCATTGTTAAAGTAGTTACTTTTATCTCTTTGGCATAAAATACTGAAATGCTTTGAAATGAAGTGCCTCTTCGCAGCCATGTTTTGACATATGCGTGGTTGTAAACGTAAACGAAACGGACTAGCTATTATAATCCCCATTGACTATACAGTACCGCTACTACCAAGTGAACTAATACGTCAAATGTGCACTGAACTATTATTAATTATTTCTACCATGTGCCACTTTGACGTTTTTATTAATCCAAGTACGAAAAGTATCGTTGCGCTAAACAATGGATTAATTGCATTGATCTACGACAGTGTGTAAAATTGCCTTTTAGTTGGCACTTTCAAGTTTGTAAAACTGTTTAATAACATGTTTTCATTAGTTTATCTCGTCACGTAGTAACGTGTTTACAATATTTCATTAGCCAGGTTGTGGGTAGCAACGTGTTTTAATTTTTTTTTTCGACGACTGACATCGAAAGTAGATTTTTCTCACTGTTATTTGACAACAAAAGTTGACATTTGCCGATGAGCGTGCGTTTTCATCTTTTTGCCGCTCGCCGAGCGTTTTGGGTTTCCGCGTGAACAAAATAGGTAGCCACGTCCGAATGTTTCCTTGACAACGCCCGTCATTTGTGGAAATAATCGCGTCACATGTCATATAGACTGCGCGAGTAATGTTAACTTGATTGTCAATTAATTTTTGCGATAAAACGAAATTTGATATTTTCCTTTAATAATATGCTCAGTCGTCGAAAAAATAGTATGTATATTTCGAGCTAAAAGTGCGCTTGCCGCTTTTGCACGATTGCTGGTTTCGACTTCGTCTCAACCAGCAATATTCATGCGCAAGCGGCAAGAATGCACTTTCAGCTCTTAACGTACAATATACTATTTTATTATACCTGCATCAGAATCGCCGTTTAAAGCACGCCTGAGCGTGCAAAAACAGGCGATTAAAGCTCGCCGAGCTTTAAAGGTTGTCAAGGAAACGACTGAATGCAACAACGGACATCGACGCTACAAAAACGTAAATAATTCTCGTAACTATAGTAGCAATATTATTATGCCCTCTCCATTTATCACAACAACAATTATTTCTAAGTTTTTAGTGCGTAATTTATTTCCAGTATTGGAGGTATAATAAAAAATAGCGTAAAGTATTCGTGGATAACTGGTCTTTAAAACACTTGCTCTATTTCGAGCACTCCGGCTACGCCGTCGTGCTCGAAAACTCGCGCGTGTTTTAAAGACCTTGTTATCCACTCATACTTTAATATACTATTTTCTAATTTGCTGTCTTAACAAAGCCGTTACCGCATCCATTTTGAGTGCGGCCATGAACCATTGCCAAACCCGAAATAACTTTTTTTCGGTTGGTGACATTGCACGAAATGTCAGTGTGAGTTTAAGGTTATAGCCAATGACACTAATGACAGTAAATTAACCGTAGTATTTTCGGCAATTTGCCGTATTTCTGGCAGAGTGCATGAAATTTGAAATTTCTGAATTCATTGTGAAACACTAATCCACACTAATTTTACAATTTCACGTGCGAAAGCTTGCAAAAAAATCTGGTGTGATACACTCACACAACTTCCTTTTACAGTGATCTTATAATTAGTCAAAAATTTCATTTTTAATTTTTAACCATTTGTTAAAATTTTTCAAAAATTACAAATTCTACAAAAACGGTACAAAATCGAGTGTTAGTTGAAGAGACAAATTTTCTCTAGAATTTTAAGGTGAATTCAAAAATGTAATAATATACCGGGTGTTTTATTTAAAATAAGAGTTAATAAAAAAAATAGAAAAAAAAACAAAAGAAACCCACTTTAGAAGTATTCAACTGGAAAATCACCTATCTCACATCAATACACATTAAAAATGTAAGAAAAATGTAAAGTTTAAAAAAAATCGTTAGAGCCGTTTTTGAAAAAATCGAAAAAAACTGAAAAATCACAAGAGTAAACACCTACTTCCGGTAATGCGATTTTCTTCAAAAGCTTGCTGTCTCATCTACATAGTACACAAAACTTATATATGAAGTTTCAACGCCATACCTCTTTTCGTTTTTGAGATATTCTGTTCACAGACAGACACACAGACAGACAGACACACACACAGACAGACCAATGAAAAAAAATATGTTTTTTGGGTTCAGGGGACTCTAAAACGTGAAGATCTGTTGAAAACTCAATTTCGAATTTTTGGGGTGAATCCAATACTTCCTTTATAGTAAAAGGAAGTAAAATGACATTTATGGTGAGCCTACTTTATTCAAATTTAAAATTTTGTTTTAAATGTATGCTTTGCAATAAAACTGTTACCAACTGTTACAAAATTCCCTAAATTACCAAAATTGATTTTATTTGCAGTAAAACGGTATCTAACTTGCAAATTAGAAAAAAAATACATACAAAACTCGTTTGATAAAACTTCTGAGCACTCGTCCTTCACAGCACTCCTGCCTTCGGCGTTGCCTTTAAGAAATAACCCTCGGCTTCGCCTCGGGTTATTTCTAGGCAAGCACTTTCGGGTTGTTATTTGTCAAAATTATTGCGGGTGATTATCACTGCCCTTGGTAAATTATAGCTGATTATAAAAACTCTTTATTCACGATTAAACATGTTTAATTTAATATTTGATAGTTTAAACAACTCGACTCTTCTACTATTATAATATAACTGTCATGTTTAAATTAAAAACTTCAGAAGTAATAAAACACATGACTTAGTTTTTCTAAGCTAAGCTTGATTTCCTTTTCATTTGCTCACATGTTATAATACAAGTGCTGTGAGTTTTGCCGACAACATTTGTTATTCTGCTGTGACGAAAATTTTTAAGAGTGCAACGCGCGAGTGATTATTTTCCAAAAACGAGCAACGAGTAATGAATGAAGTATTGAGCAAAACAAAGCAAAAGTTGTATCGGAGGACAATTCAATGAAAAAAGAAGGTTCACTTTGATGTTTATCTGACATTAATATTGTCGCTAGAATACTCTTCTGCTGCTTTTCATTAGACGTAAATATTACCAAAATAAGAAATAATGACAGACGTTATTGTTTGACTGTTGGTAAAATTTGTTTGTTTAAGAAAACGTTGTTGCCTAGCAAAGTTGGCGAGAACAGTCATTAATCAATTTTATGCAGTTTGTTCGAGTCAGTTTTGCTTTAAGGCAGGAATGTGTGTTAAACATCACATTTTACCAAATAGAAATATATAGGTAAGGTCGAAAAAAAATGGGCAAATTCCAGAAATGAAAACAAAATAGTAGATTATGCAATGAGGGAGAGAAATGCGTTATTTTGCTGAGGTACAATTTCTGACTCGAAATTACACTGAAGCAAAGTAGCATTCTCTCCGAGTTGCATATACCTTTTTTTCACTTTTTTTTTAAACGTCATTTATTAACATTTTAGTTACAATTATTTTAAAATTAGTAGCCTACGGTAAATTTTAAAGTTGGTGGCACTGTAAGTCATTATGACAAGAGCTCACAATTATGTCAAATTCGAGGTTAGCAGGTTAGGTTTTGCGTCAGGTAGTGTCAAAACTGAGGCAAAACCTAACCTGATAACCTCGAATTTGACATAATTGTTCTGTCAGTCATACTGAAAACTCCCTAGGGAAATTTTTGTCTTATATAGTCTCTAGGTAGTAAATGTTTCACTTCTGTCACAATTTTGATGCTATAGAAATCAACTTCTACTTCCGGTCGTGGAAAAAATTTATTTGCCTTTAGAACAGCCGGTCTGTACTTTAAATCCGTCTTTGGCTATTTAACTTTTCATCGCAGATGTTAGTAATATTGAATTCGAACACCCTGTAGCGTAGCGTAGTTGCCCTGAGTTGGTAACATTTTGGGCTACCCTTTGAACGCCGATCCTTGCACGTGGCTGTCTGGGTTTAGTTCCGCAATACTAGTTTCAGGCGAGTTAAAAATTCCGCCTGTGGGAGCAACTGCGAGGGCCTCTAGTCTTCTCTATCGCTCCAACATTATTTTGTTTTACCCGACGAGCGTTCAGCTTTGCGATTGGCTACGGGGGTTGGCTTGATGACGCTTATTTTTGGCGCGCGTTTTTCTAACGGTCGATATTGGAGAGTCGATCCCAGGTCGTTGATCTGAGCGGTGGCTAGTGCGTTGCCGCGCGAGCGTTCCCTCGCGTTTTCGCGTGGGGGCGCTTGATTTTGATAAGGCGCTGTTGCCGCGAAGGGTGTTTGAATGCCGTATTTTCCTGCAGTCAGTCTGTGACGAGAGGGTTATTGTAACACAAGGAAGTTAAGTGGTGTCGTGATTTTTCACCGTTGGTGCGTGGGTGCTTGCGTACATGGATGGCCGATAGTTCTGCTTCATTATCGTAGGGTCGAGGTTGGCCCATTCCTCCCGATAAAAAGGGAATCAAACTCGCAGGACTCCTGGTTTCGTAGGCCTCACTGTCGCTTTGTCCAGCAAGGGGACGTGTTCCAGTTGTCGCCCTCCAGGGCGGATTCTTGCAAGCATCGCACTGCCTCCCACGCTTTCGTTCCGACGTCGAAACTGCAGGCATGCCGCCAGCAACGGTTTCGCCCACGCTCGATGAACGTTCATATTAAGGTAGCATGTGTAACGATTTGTGACTAATTACTTGTCATTGACATGACCGAAATTTGTGCTCGCTAATTTGATGTGCTTTGGTCGCAACCTTTGTAACTAATTACTAGTCATTGACATGACCTAAATTTACATACTGTGCTCGCTAATTTGAAGTGCTTTGGCCACAACCTTTGTAAATAATTACTTGTCTCTGTCATGACCTAAATTTACATACTGTGCTCGCTAATTTGATGTGCTTTGGCCGCGAACTTAACGTATTTAGATCATTGTCATTCCCAATCAATCATCTGTTACTCGTATGGCCTAAAAGATTGTTTTTGGTTCACGAATGTGGCATATTTAATTATTGTTTCGCATGTATTGTACTAGTGATAAATAGCGCCTCTCCAGCTGGGACCCTTTATTTAAGTGTAGCCTAATCTTGTAAATCACCCATTTATTAACGTCCGACCAATAGACGAATATTTGCACAACGGCCTTATCATTGCGGCGAATCTGTGCATGCTCTTTTAAGGATAAGTTTTCTGTGTAACGATTGATGTGCGACGAAGCTTGAGCGTTGGAGCGACACAGGTAGATTTGACGACGCCTGCCGCAGTGACGACGAGGATTGTGAGACCGAGATCCCGTTCCCTCGAAATAGTTATTCAAGTATTTTTCCCGAAGTAGCAATTCGAGTAGTACAGTTGCCCGATCATCTTCCTGACGTAGTACCCGGAGTACTTCACGTTCCGTCTAACCATCCAGGTCCGGTTGGACGTGGATACCCCGAGACAGGCCTGGTGGCGCCCTTTTACTTCGACACACCCTATATGTCACGCCACGCTTACCCGGTACCGTTTTAACCACGCCCGTCTCCCTGAGCGTACCAGCCTAGGCCTTTAGCCTGTTTTTGACGAGTCTCAGGGCGACGTGCCACCTTTTCCCGGACTTAACTAGTTTTTCGATACTCACATACTCACGTGGGGCCTTATTGCTTCTTTTTTTCCTCGTCAAGGTGTCTAATTTTGGCGCCATCTAACGTGCGGCCTTGTCTGTTTGGTCTTCTCGTTAAGCCCATCCGTTGTGCGTCTTTATTTTGGCGGCCGCCTCTGGGGCATTTTAGGCACTGTAGCCTTGTTTCGTTGTTGACATTGTTGTCGCAAATGTTTTTTTTGTCTTTTCGAAGTGGTATAGACTGGTAACCCGTTTTTTTTCATAGTAACGTATCATCCCGAGTTTCTTTTCTTGTTTTCTATTTGTCTTTTCCTGTTTTATTTTGTTCTCTATTTGTCTTTTCTTGTTTTCTTTATCGTAGGTGTATTTTTTCTTAATCGTCATTTGTCTTTACGTTTCTTTTCTTGTTTTCTATATGTTTTTTTTTGTCTTTTCTTATTTTCTATATGTCTTTTTGTGTTTTCTTGCTGTTTATCGCCTTTTTGAGTTTTCTTTTTGTGTGTTTTGCCGTATTTTCTTATTGTAAGTATCTTTTTCGTCATTTTTACCGTTGTTCCTTGTCCTTACATAGCCAGTTTATACTGCCGAGATGTTTCGTTGCACTCGGTGCAGATTTTTGTCCCGTCGGATTTAGTACCAGATGTCGTTGAGTGAAGGTACCGACCTTGTTTTTTTTGTTGAAGTCTTTTCGAAGTCTTAATTGAAATTTCGATTCCTTGTCGTTTACATTGTTTAGCCTTGGACTGAGTTGACACTTTTTGTTGTACCGTACCGAACTGACGTTCACGTTAGTGAGGTTTATCGATTTTGACGTTGATGATTACCGATTTTGATGTTTTGTTTGGTGTTGAGTCGCGTTGATTTTTGGTGAGCAGGTTGGAGTTCATTCTCGCCTTCATTACCGTATTTTGGTTTGTTGATAAGTTGTGGTTTGTTGTTGGTGTGCTTGGAGAGATTCGCTCGTGCGGTTATCAAGTCCCTCAGGCCATCTTCTTAGTCAGGTTTGGCGTAGTTATTTTCGTTGGACTTTTATCTCATTTTCATTGTTATATATCGCCCAACTTAATTTCGATTCCTTGTCGTTTACATTGTTTAGCCTTGGGCTGAGTTGACACTTTTTGTTGTACCGTACCGAACTGACGTTCACGTTAGTGAGGTTTATCGATTTTGACGTTGATGATTACCGATTTTGACGTTTTGTTTGGTGTTGTGTCGCGTTGATTTTTGGTGAGCAGGTTGGAGTTCATTCTCACCTTCATTACCGTATTTTGGTTTGTTGATAAGTTGTGGTTTGTTGTTGGTGTGCTTGGGGAGATTCGCTCGTGCGGTTATCAAGTCCCTCAGGCCATCTTCTTAGTCAGGTTTGGCGTAGTTATTTTCGTTGGACTTTTATCTCATTTTCATTGTTATCATATATTGCCCAACTTTGTTTACCGACTTCTTCGTGGACACCCCTGATATTTTTCGCAGTGTCCTGCACACTTACCGTTAGCATTTAACGAGTTTTTACCGCTGGTCGGAATATTTCGTGCTTGTTGACGATGTGTTGTCATTTATCGTACCCTAGTTTGTCTGATGACGTCATGTCGTCTCGTATCGTGTTATTCGTGAACAGTTTTGTTGAAACTTTTGAGCTTTGTGTGACACCAGGGCCCGGTTGTTCGCATGGGGCTTCTTAAGTGTAAAATATTCGAGTATTTAACAATTTTTGACTCTTCTTGTGTAGTGATGCCCTGTTGTTTTTTTTTGCCTATCGCTCTTTTACCGTACCGTTGGCCGTCGCCATTTTAACCACCTATGTGGGATTACATAAAGAGAACGTGTTTTTGTTCAGTTTGTTTCGTGCGGACCCGGTCGTAGTAAGGTGGTCCCTTTGGGCCGCATGGAGTTCTGAAAAGGATTCTTTGTGCATGCGTCATCGAACGCCTACACCCTTGGAGACTTGGTTCTCCCAGATTTTCTCTTGGTGTTCGATGTTGGAGTTATTTTCGAGCTCGCGTTTTGCGGTTTAATAGTCAACTTGGCTCCGGCATCTGTATCGATTGAGGGTTTCGGGGGATTAAGCTTTCCTAGTTTCGTTATCACCGATCATGACTATTTTTGACAGTTTCTGTCACAACCATTTTCCCTTTTTGGTTGTTCATCCTCTTCGCTTCGGTACTCATAGCAGTTGTGGGATCCACAGTGATAAATAGCGCCTCTCCAGCCGGAGCCCTTTATTTAAATGTAGTCTAATCTTGTAAATCACCCATTACCCGGCCGGGGGCCTGAAGCTGTTTCCAGCCCTTGTGGCAATTTCAAATTTCGATATTGTAAGCATGAGACAGAAATGAGCACGAGGCGATAAGATGTTCGAGAGCTCGATAGCGCTTACCGCAAGAGCTGATAAAAAACCGCAGAGTTGATAAGGACGTAGCGAGCGCGCGCGTAACCACAAGAACTGATAAGCGGCAAGCAGTACAGGATATGCCATCTATCGATTAAATAGTTAAAGTGTTTATAGTAATCTGTGTGGGGAGCGACATTTACTAACCACTAGCTCGTATTCATCTACTAGAATAGTATAGAAACCTGTAATATTGGAATTATTTTGTTAAAGTATAGCTAAGTTATTTTAAATTTAAATTGGTCTCTTTATGTAGCCCTGAAAAGAGCTGTTTTGTGTGTGTGTGTATGTGTGTGTATCTAGTTTTCTTTGTTGCACTTGCAGCAGCAGTGCATCAGAGATCCTGGTGAAATATTATGCACGTCGGGGAACGCATCTTGGAGTAGCCGCGTTTGTCGCCTACATTTTCCGTGGCGTGGTTTTAGTTGGAATCTGTTCCAAATGATTTGGTACATGGAACCAGGCTTGACTAGCATAGCCTCCATGTCACAACCAGTTATTTTGATGAATATGACACATCCACCAAGCCCATCTGGCAACCACACCTGTGTGAAGCCAGGATACAAAAGCGCAAACTGAGCTTCCACATCAACACCATCGTCGCCATTACCAAGCATAATATGAGCGGTGCTCAACGAAAGGTCCATGTTGTATGTTTGGAGAACAAGGAACAACTAAACTGTATGTGTTTGTAATGGAATGTCATAAGCTGGTAAACTGTTTATCAACGTGATAGAAACGTCTAATTAAAAGTAGATATCTCACCAAATATCCGCTAACAATTTATCGTGTTGGAAACCATAAACAGAAATCTCAACCGAGCATCCTGTTACAAATATCACAAAGTAAAACCTAGATAGTACTAATTAACCGAGCATCCTGTTGAAAATATCTCGCAGGAAAACCATAATCTTGCGACTGAACCGAGAATCCGTTGCACGCTATCAAAGAAAATTTAATTAATTTTTGCGGCGTGGAAGTTGCTGATAAGGTTTTTAATATAAAAGGCTCTAAGAAATTCTGTACTGTATTCGAATACTTCAGAAGGGTTTCACCTCTGGCGTGGTTTACACGTTGAGTTTTGAAAAGTTTATGACGTGTGACACTGTACCGTGTAGTAGCAATATATTTATTTTTAAAAGCGCGGTATTTTGGTGTTTTTTAACAAATAGTGTTTCAAGTGTTGGTAAAATCCAAGATGAACATAGAAAAAGTTAATGCGGCCGGCTTGATGGAGCGAAAACCAACATTGCACATTGTCGATATGGTGGTAAACCAAAAATATATTATTATGCATATGAAATCTGTAAAGACCCGCTTTGGCAGGTCAATTGTATGTGAAACAGTCCAGAACTCCATTTTGCTACCGAAACGAATGGTTGATGTAATTTCCGATGCAGACATTGGAGACGCCAACGAAAACAAGAAATTAGCCATGGTGTTGGAAAGTTTTATAGGTGAGGGTGAGAACGCAATTCCTCAAATTAAATTCATGGAGCTCGCCTAAATAGCATGGAGCAACAACAACAACTAATACATTTGGTAAAATGTCATATTTTAAGTTGCACTATGTGCAAAAGGTTAATGCACAATATTTTAAAATATTTTATACAATTAGTGATAGTGATATTGTTCTACGCCAAGAAACAATCGATGTTAATTTAGATTCAGCACAATTGCAAGTATACAATTGGATGCATTGAGTTGGGAAAGTTAAACATAAAGTATTAGTATGCTGTTATAATTTAGCAAGTAATAATTTTCAAAGTGTAAATTTTCTCAATCAAACAAAACTATTGAAATCTGTAACTAAAGTTACAAAATGTGTAATGCTATAAATATGTTGCAGTGCTACAATGATACCATTCAAATTATACAATCAGTGTTGCAACAACATTTGCTACAATATAATTAAATTGGAAAACGTGAATGAGTTAGAGTTGCCAGCATCTTGTAAAAAATATCTCCAATCGATATGGAAAAAGACGAGAGTAGAACAATTAATAACAACTAATGGTGACGCCTCTAACGATATTCTAGAATAACCATGGCACGATGTGGTTTTACAAAACCTATCGTTAAAACGAGTTCAAAATGCTCTTTAACCATCTTGAGGACATTATGCCGGGGTTTAGTTACGAGATCAATCACGTGTGCTTTGAGTATTGGAGTATAGAATCAGCGAGTGGGGAATGCTTAAATATTTGTAGAAAGTATTTCATCGCGTCTTGGTCCGTATCGAAGACGGTGGTGAACCGTGGTGGAATAAACAGGCAAGTTTTTTGGCGAAAAACGGCAGTTGGAAACTCTATGTGGACACATGAAGAGATATCAAAAAGTACTATGTAATCTTCATATCAACAAAACAGGTGCAGGGGTGAGAAAAGAACCTAGAAGTGCGCGAATAGTGTGGGAGGAGATGGAAAACGCATACAAATGCAGACTTCGGACCGGAGTGATTGTAAATTTAACACATAAGGAGCCGAAATTTGTTTTTACAAGATGCATTTCATTTATTCGCTTCGCGTATAAAGAATGTGTATAAAAAACTGAAAACCGTAATGAAAGTAAACACTACCTTTTGCGGGGAGTTTATTAAAAAAACCAAAGACGATGTTATAACAGACTTGAAATATTTTAACACGAAAAACAATTTAATTCTTCAAGAACATGTGGAGAATCATGCAAACCTAAATCAGTGGTATTTCGATAACGTGCAAGACTCTATTCTTAATCAAATAGAGAAATTTGAAGAACAAGAAAGTGGATGGGTGTTATCGGAGATTATATCTTTAGCTGTAAATATAAACAGCTGTACAAATTTGTTCCAGTCTTCTTCCTACATGGAACTACCGGAATATATAAAAAAGAAGCATGCTTGCATCAACGTGAAAAACGATGATAACTTCTGTTTTGCGTGGGCGATCGTATCTGCGTTGCATCCGACCAATAACCACAGCTATCGAGTATCTTCGTATCCCCATTACTCGGATGTATTGAATTGTGAAGGATTGGACTTCCCAGTGAAAATTTCTCAAATTCCGAGGTTTGAAAAAACAACCCAAACATTTCAGTCAATTTGTACGTGCTAAACAAAAACAGATACGAAATTAGTGTGTGCCCCGCGTATCTAACTTCCGACAAGAAGCAGAATCACGTCAACCTGCTTATGTTTACCGATCCCGCGAATATGATGGACACAAATCTTGATGAACTGTCTGATTTAAACCCCGGTACAGTAATTAGGGATCCCGAGCCAGAAATAAATTACCACTACTGCTGGATTAAAGATTTTAGTAGACTTGTAAGTAACTAGTTAACAATACGTAATCGTGCTAAGAAATATATATGCGATAGATGCTTGCACTACTTTTATAATCAGCAAAGGTTAGACGCCCACGAAATTGATTGTAAAAAATTAAACAATTGCAAAATTAATCTCCCTCGACCTCTGGTGAAAAACTAACTTTCGTTAATTATAAATATCAACAAACTGTACCGTTTATTTTACATAGCGATATTGAATTTGTATTAAATCCTGTAATTGAAAAGGTGGGGAGTAACACTGTAAAATATCAACGACATCAAGCCTTCACCATAGGTTGATATTTGAAATGTTCATATGATGATTCACTTTCCTATTATAAATCATATACGAATTTAGATTGCATGGAATGGTTTGGCAAAGAATTGTACGAAATTGGGTTAGAGTTAACCCAACATTTCAAGACCATAGTTCCAATAGAAGAGCTAAATGAATTGCAAGAACGCGAATATCGAGATGCATCTAATTGCTATATTTGCACGAAACCTTTTCAGGACGATGATATCAAGTAGTGATGGGAAGTTTCGATACTTTTGCGGACTCGTTCATTCCAATCCCATTCCGCAAGTGGATCGAGTCCATCGGATTCGATCCTCGGATCGGCATGGAAATTGAATGTGAATTTCAGACACCCGGGGTCCTCGATCATTCCGGACTCGGAACGAACAAAGCGCGTATCTTTATTTTGGTGAGTGGTCACGCAGTCGGTAATTCAGTATGTTTATATGTCTCAAACACCAATTGGGCACATACAATGCCGCCAAAAGCCATAAATCACTGATAACTGATAAAAAAGCAGGCAACTTCGGCCGTATCATCTGTCGCCTGTCGACGTCGAGCCTCTAAAACGAACACCATCATCATTTGCTGTTCCCCATCAACACATTGTATTGTATTCTATATTGAAAATATTGAAATGGATTGAATAACGGAATGCCAAAGGAATGAATGTCCGCGAGAATTGACGCCTCGCGACCTTTTCGTTCCTCGGAACGAATCCGGACCGAAACTTGGACTCGATCCAAATCGATCCTGCCCCGGATTCGATCCTTTGTATCGAATCCGACCGGATCGACACATCGCTAATACCAAGGTAAAAGATCATTGTCATTTCACCCGTAATTATAGAGGTCCGGCACATCAAAGCTGTAATCACTTATAATAATGCAGAAAACTAAAAGCCGTGTTTACACAACTAAAAGTACCACGGTTGCATTCGTTTATTTCTATTTTCGGGTTTTTGTAAACAAACTTCCCTTAACTTTTAATAGCGATATTATCACAGAAAACAATTATTTGTTATGCATATTTCTTGTGTTTTTTAAAACTATTGACTCAGCTTCGAAGGCAAGTCCACTTTGGTTAATTTTCATATCTGCTCATTGAACGCTCCTAAACTTGAAGCCGCACGCACGCGCTAAAAAGGCGTGTCTTTAAAGATTAGGTTAGATAACCTACAAATTTTCAGATTTGGTTACGTTTCACAAAGTTGTGGTGTTGTGTAGTTAACGGCCAAGTTTACGATACATTCCTTGAAGCTGCCAAAGAAGCCGGCAGGTATTTTACCTCGCAAAACTTTGAACAATTACAAAATATTACATTTTAGGAGATGACAAGTTACTAACTGCAGAAGACGTAGACAGAATTGTAACATCTCAGCTGTCATTTGATGATTTGAAAACCATTAATGGCCAAGTTCAAATGTTCAAATACACTGAGCGACAAAAGTCTGGGTTCACGAATAATTTTTCCAATTTTACATACTGAAAATGGTTTCTGGCGCTTAAAATCTGATGTCAATGTTTACGTATCAACAAACTTCAGGTGGATACGCAAGAACACTTTATCAATTGCATGCATCGTGTTGGTAGATACAGCCTGGAAAGACACGTCCAATCATTGTGAGTTTTTCGAGTTACAGATATCGGCAGGCAGTCAACTCTAAAAATCTCTCTTGAAGAATACCAGGGTTGTGATTAAGGAAGACTTGACGAGGGCAAATCGACAGCTGTTACAAGAATCCCAAAAAATTGTAGGAAAGGGGAAGGCGTGGACATGCGATGGAAGAGTTTACGTGAACGTAAACAATTCAGTTAAAGTAATTAACATTTAACTTTCATCAAGTTATAAGGGTAACCTACTAGAGTTGGTTTAAATAAAATGTCTTTGTTGGATGTGATTATTACATCGTCTTTAGCGTTAATTATGGAGTCGGGTGGCAGTCTACTCTAAAAATCTCTCTTGAAGAATACCAGGGTTGTGATTAAGGAAGACTTGACGAGGGCAAATCTACAGCTGTTACAAGAATCCCAAAAAATTGTAGAAAAGGGGAAGGCGTGGACATGCGATGGAAGAGTTTACGTGAACGTAAACAATTCAGTTAAAGTAATTAACATTTAACTTTAATCAAGTTATAAGGGAACCTACTAGAGTTGGTTTAAATAAAATGTCTTTGTTGGATGTGATTATTACATCGTCTTTAGCGTTAATTATGGAGTCGGGTATGAAAAACGTAGAATTATCAGATCACGAACTTGTGTACTGCCACATTAACATGAAACTTCCTAAGTATGCCCCTGCGGCTCATGTATTTACAAGTTTTAAGCATTTTAATTTGAGTAAATTTAACGCAGACTTAGAAATGCTATTATTGCATAAGATATATTACATGCATGATGTTAACGATAAGGTTGAATTTTTTAACAATCAATTAATTAATCTTTTTAACGAGCATGCTCTATGGCAATCCATTACCTTTAAATATAAACCTGCCCCATGGCTGACAGATAACATTAAATTGTTAATGAAATTAAGAGATCGAGCGAAAAGTAAGTATATAAAACAACGAAATGAGAGTGCTTGGGATTATTACAAGCTGCTCCGTAATTATACAAACTTAGCAATTAAAAATTAAAAACAAGCTTACTTTCAATTTAAACCTACTCATAGCAGCAGTAAAGAAATGTGGAATGAACTGAAAAGGTTGAATGTGGGTAGCTCAAATTCTAATAAAAATAAAAACAAACTGATATCCCGAATGTAGATGAAATTAATAAGTATTATATAAATAGTATACCTAACTTGCCAGTTGATGAAGATTTATATAATTTTTACTCAAATAATGTATTAGTAGAAGCATTTTTGGAATTTGAACCTGTGGCCACTGAGGAAATTATAAAAATAATTAATTCATTAAAAAGCAATTCAGTAGGACCAGATGGGTTAAATGCTAAAATGTTGAAGCTGTGTTGCCCTCACATTGGTCAATACCTGGCTCACATTATTAATACTTGCATTACGCAAAATGCATATCCTAATTTATGGAAATCTGCATTTGTAGTTCCCTTGCCTAAAGTTGAACGTGCTGTTGAACTAAAAGATTTCAGACCAATTATAGTAGGAGAGCTGGTGACATTTTTTGGTGATCATTTAGTTAAGGCCTATTTTTTGAGAGAATGTTGCTGGAGGCATGTATAAGTGTCAGCTGTAAGGATTCTCCTAGATAGCGGTATCGGAGGGAGGTAGAACACCCTAAATGTGCACTGTCAGTATATGTCAAATTCGAGGTGAGCCGGTTAGGTTTTGTGTCAGTTTGTGTCAAAACTGACGGAAAACATAACCTGCTAACCTCGAATTTGACATAACTTACACTAAAAAAGTCCATAAGGGGCGGCTGTGGAAATTGAAACATATGAATAATAGGTTGGTGGCATTGTAAGTCTATGTCAAATTCGAGGTTAGCAGGTTATGTTTTCCGTTTCAGTGACTTTTTGATACTTTTCATAACTGCTCAAAATCATTGATTTCACCTAAAAATGAACTAAATGAATTAATAACAGATTCATCCATTTTCAAGTAAGCTCTATTCTATGTGTAATGGTTAATTTATACAGCGTCCGGCAACGAAGCGGGGGTGGAAGATATTTCTAAAACTATGATAGTTGCATAAATATTGCGTATATAAAAGTTGTAGGTACTAAGGTGCTGCACATTACTAAAATAGTTTTGATTATACAGGGTGTCTCAAAAAAGTGTAGCGGATCAAACTTACTGTTTTTTAAATAGAATGCCATATATTTAGGTAGCTTAAAAGTTATGTATTGAAATACTCTTCATTTTCATATAAAGTTGTATGGGTCTAACGTCAACTGTTTTGGAGATATTAACAATTTTATGCAAAAAATTGCTGAACTTCAGGCGGCTGCTGTAAGCGACAGAAAACAATTGAATGAAGGAAAACGTTACCAAAAAATTATGATTTTTGTAAACTATCTTTCAAGTGTAAAATGGTGGATCTGGGTATTAATGTTATACAGAGTGCTCAATATTTGCAAATTTAATTTCTTTTTTTTTCAAATGAAACGCCCTGTATATTTTTGTATTTTTGAAAAGCCCTTTTAATGAACTTTCGTTTGATATGTTACTTCATACCTCTTAAGTTCCAACTGTTTTTCAGATATGCGAGTTTAAACATAAAAACAATTTAAACCCCTTAAGATGCTTTATTTCAAGGGATAAAAAACAAACGCCTTTATAATAATGATTTAAACACTTGAATTCTTCAAACAAAAGATAAAACCAAGCTTAAAATACAAAAATTGAACCAGAACTCAAAACTAGAAATAACCAATACGAAAAAAGCAAAAAAAGCAGGAAAAAATTAAATCTGAAAATCGACCGAATTTTGAGAAAGGAAATGAAGTGGAAGAAGAAAGCTCATTAAAAGTACTTTTTAAAAATACAGGGATATACAGGGTGTTCCATTTAAATAAATCAAACTAATTATATTTGCAGATTATGAATTCTCTGTACAGCTTTAATACTCAAAGCAGGAAAGGAGAACTATTTGAACATTTAGTGTAATTGCGTATAAGCTTTTGGTGTATTGGCTTTTCTTTTTTTTTATCTGATTTAATTTGACCGTGGAATTAATTTATTCCTACATTTATCGTTTTTTTTCTTGTTTATAATTTCCTGTATCAACACTGACTGAATTTATATTTTCTAAACCTGGTTTTGTGTTTTTATTTTTAGAGAGATCATGCGTTAAATATCGAAATTATTAAATTTGCAAATATTGAGCACCCTATATAACATTAATACCCAGATCCACCATTTTACACTTGAAAGATAGTTTACAAAAATTATAATTTTTTGGTAACGTTTTTCTTCATTCAATTGTTTTCTGTCGCTTCAGTCGCCTGAAGTTCAGCATTTTTTTGCATAAAATCGTTAATATCTCCAAAACAGTTGACGTTCGACCCACACAACTTTATATGAAAATGATGAGCATTTCAATACAAAACTTTTAAGTTACCCAAATATAGGGCATTCTATTTAAAAAAGTAAGTTTGATTCGCCATACGTTTTTGCGACACCCTGTATAATCAAAAATATTTTAGTAATGTCCACCACTTTCGTACCTACAACTTTTATATACACAATATTCATGTAACTCTCATAGTTTTAGAAATATCTTCCACCCCCGCTTTGTTGCCGGACTCTGTATTTATACAGTACAGTAAACATTGCGCTTCCATACTTTGACCAAAATTATTTAAAAAGATATTTTTGTCAACTACACGGAAAAATTGCATATTCAACACATTGAAAAAATGATTCTTCCATGTTCACGTAAAACTTTTACATTCGCTGGAAAACTCTCACTTTTCTTAACTTGTAGAACAATCTACTATTAATTCACTAGCGATTTAAGAACAACTCGCTAGCATATAAACATTATAAACAGTTACTTATGGTTGCTATTATAGAGTTAATAATAATGTCAGTTTAAAATGACAAAGAAATAATTAATCGAGTTATTTAACAATAACAGTAACGGCGTAACTGGAGACTTGAGTTACCGCATTTATATTTTTATGACGCTCAACGGCTTAAACCTGAAAAGAAACACAGATTGCAAGCAGCTGAAAATTATTTCGGTGGCACAAATAATTCTCACATATAATCTCATAAGAGTATTAATTCTTTCCTGATTTTTTTTGACTGCATCTAACAACGTCGTATTAATTAGGACGCCTTCCAGAGGCGAGCGTTTCCTTTCCAGAGACTTTCCATTTGAAAATATATTTTTTGGAACTTTTCCTTACTGCCAATCTCTAGCGTGCTTTTAAAACTTTCTTTAGTGCAACAAAAGTTATTACATTTGTCGTACATTTTAAATGCGGCATATGCCGCGGGTTTCAGCTAGTTTAAATTATAAAGTCGATCGAGTAATACCCGCTGTTTACCATAACCTTAGTGGTTATGACAGTCATTTCTTGATAAAAGATGTCGTTACAGCCTTTCCGGGTAACATTTATGTTTTGCCTCAGAATAAAGAGGGGTATATTTCTTTCACTAAAACTCACGGTGATGGCAGTAGTTTAAAGTTTAGATTTATGGATTCATTTAAATTTATGAATTCTGGATTAGATAAATTGGCCTCTTATTTAAAAAAGATTTCAAAATTCTACAGGCATAAAACATGCAATTAAGTGAACATCAATTATCTCTGTTAACACGTAAAGGTGTATTTCCCTACGATTATATAACTTCCTTTGATGTATTATCAGAAACTAGATTGCCGCCAAAAGATAAATTTCACAGTAAGTTAAAAGATGACCACATTTCAGATAAAGATTATGCACACGCTGTTGAAGTGTGGAACGAGTTTAATTGTCAAACTATTACAAATTATACGATGCTATATTTAAAAACAGATATTTTGCTGTTGGCTGACATTTTCGAAAACTTTCGTGCGAGTTGTCATAAAACATACGGATTAGATCCCGCCCACTATTACACATTACCTGGATATACCTGGGATGCCGTATTGAAATATACACAAATAGAACTAGCACTCAAATCCGATATACATATGCTGTTGTTTATCGAGCGAGGTATACGTGGCGGTATTAGTCAATGTTCGAAGCGATACTCTAAGGCAAACAATAAATATTATTCAGCGGGCTACAACCCCACGCAACCCCGAAGGTACAAATTGTATTACGACGTGAATAATTTGTATGGATGGACGATGATGCAGTACCTACCCTACAACAATTATAGATTTTTAACTCGTACAGAAATGAACTACTTTGATGTTAACAGTATCAGCGATGAGTCAGCAAAAGGGTACATTTTAGAAGTAGGTATCGAGTATGCAAATAATATCACGCTACACAATCTTCATGCAGATATGCCAATGTGTGCCGAACACTCTGTTCCTCCAAATTCAAAATTACCAAAACTAATGACAACGCTTAACAGGAAAGAACGATATGCGATTCATTATAGGAATCTGAAACAAGCTATAGCTGCAGGTGTAAATTTTACCAAAGTGCACCGCATACTATCTTTCGATCAAGCTCCATGGTTAAAATCATACATTGAGCTAAACACTCAATTTGAGAAAAATCTGTTCAAATTAATGAATAACGCGGTTTTCGATAAAACCATGGAAAATGTTCGTAAACACAAAGTGATTAAATTAGTAACACGATGGCATGGAAGATATGGAGCTAACCACTACATATCCCAACCTAAATTTCACAGTCGAACAATATTTAGTGAAAATCTTGTAGCCATAGAATTATCAAAGCTTGAAATAATGTTTAAGCAACCAATATATGTTGGCATGTCCATATTAGATGTAAGTAAAACTTGTTTATATGATTTTCACTAATTTTAGTTATCAAGATTGTAAGCTGTTGTATTATGATACGGAGAGTCTTTTGTATAAAATAACTTGCGACGATATTTATAATGTTATGAGGCGTGACGGTCTCAAGTTTGATACAAGCGATTACCCCAAAGACAATATCTACAACATCCCATTGGTGAACAAGAAAGTTCCTGGACTTATGAAAGATGAGTGCAACGGTAAAATAATCACAGAATGTGTAGGCCTAAGATCTAAAATGTACAGTGTGAGGGTTGAAGGTTAAGATGCTGTTAATAAAGCTAAAGGTGTCTTGGAAAATGTAGTTAAAAACAAAATTTGCTTCGACGATTATTTGGAATGTTTGTTTGATATTAAGGATGTAGTAAGAAATCAAAATTTAATTACAGCTAAATGCCATACTGTACACAGTGTAAGTCAAACGAAAGTGGCTTTTACTAGCGCAGATGATAAGAGATACATTTGTGAAAACAAAATAGATACCCTTCCTTGGGGACATTGTTCGCTTTAATATGTACGCTTTGTTTGCAATAAATGATTGTAAAATGTACACCTGTGTTTTATTTGCTCATTTTTTATTTACTTAGGTTTACATGCATGCTTAGATGTGGTAGTGAAAGTGAATAAGCCGAGATGCCATTATGAAAGGTAAGAAAAAATACACATGTTTATACAGTTTTTTATTTTATTTAGCTATCAATACATTTCAAACTATTAAACTATTTCAATCTTATTTATCCATTGATCGTGTGATTTATCCATATTCAACCAGCGTACATACAGTTAATGGCCACGTTTTCGTAACACTTTTTCAACAAGATACACATCAGAATGTTTGGTTTTCTGTAATTCGCGTTCATAGAATCCACCAGCTATGGGTTGTCCTCGCATATCTTCAACTAAATATACAACCGGGTTGGTGATGCAAACCTTTGCAATTGTAAATAACTCCGTTGACTAGTTGGGTGCGTAACCTTTCGCGAAAACATTCTTAAATTTGCTTATACGTACTATATCGCCGACTTTTAAATGATGTGAACCGAAGATCTTTAGGTTATTGTAAGTAGTTAATTTTGTATTAGCAGTAACTTCAGAAGGTTTCATTCCAATGGTTCGATGTTTTCTATTGTTATATTCCTGGGTCACATCGGCGAGAATATCAATCCATTTATATTTCCCGCGCAGACTGAATGTCTTATACAAATTGTTTTTCAAAGTTTTAATTGCTCATTCGGCTATGGACGCCTTCTTAACACTATACGTGGAGTAATGGTTTATATTAAATTTTAACATTAATTGTAAAAAGTATATTGTAAAACTCTTTACACTGATCGGTTTGCAAATTACTGGGTAAGCGGCCTTGAGCTTGTTTTAAAATTTGTTTCAGCGATTTAACTATATCGACACCTTTTTTCGATTTAAGAGGCTGGGTTACAACTAAAATGTACTTATAACCCTTATTATCTCTAGCATATGGAATAAATTCGGCTAAATCAGCTTGCCATAAATCATCGAATCCTGTAATTATAACCCGTTTTCTAGAAAAAAATCGTCTCGCTTGTTTATGCAACTCCTCAACGACCTGTTTTTTAGACATTTTTTATAGTTCGTAATTTATGTCGCCCACATCACCACTCGATATGTTTAATCGTGTTCGCAAAGCAACGATGTTGTTATTAATAACAGTTAATTTTGTTGTTATTTCTTTTATACAATCGTCAACAAAATTTTTGTTTACATCATCATCACCGTTGACAGGCTTATATAGATTAGCAATACGTTTTCCTTGAGAATCAAAATTTAACCCGTCAATTTTTAAAAATTTGCTATGGGCTTTTTCAGTAGCTGCATTACGCTTTGTTAATTCTGTTCTAATCAAACCCAAATGTTTGCATGTGTGTTGTAGTACCCACTTCACGAATTTTCTCATCAATATAGTCTTTATTAGACGCATCCGTCCCCTCAATGGGGGTTTGTACATTAACTAACCTCTCGAGCTTACAATCATTCTTAGTGCTCAAATAATAGTTTAAATTAATGGCGTCGTAACTATCTTTCGGGTTTGCGATGTTAGTAATTCTTTGATTTCGTGCATCGAAATAACATTAACACGTTTTGTTTATTAACAGCATCAAAGTTATCAATCAGATTTGCTACGTAGTTAACCTCTTTCCTTCTAGATTGAAATCGCCATTATCGGTTAACTTAAATCCTACACCAGGAGGACCGATAACGTGTGAATGATGACGATACTGATGACGTCCGAACTTGTCATAACTCATGACTAGGGCGCGGATTTTAGGCCGTTAAAAAAATTAAAATAGGCACTTTATTCAGGCCACAGAAATGCCAGGTTTAGGCACTAAAAATCTAAAGTAAGCTATTTAGTCTGCATGGCTTAAATTAGGCAAAGAATGCTGTTTTGATTTTCTGCTTAAAACGATTGGCTAAAAATGTTGTAGGTATTAATTTTTATTAATTGTAAAGCTTAAACATTCAAATAACAAATAATAGATGCTATGGAATAAACAAAAATAAAATAGTGGAAAAATAATATCTTACTTAGTCATGCTAACTGATAAAATAATGATAATTTGATAATATACAGTGTGTTCCCGGATAGGTGAAACGACTCTTGTGAAAGGTAAAAAATTCTCGATTTAAATTTTCATTTTTTGGGGTTCAGCCCTGCTTGGTTAAATGCGAATTTCTAACATCATTTCAGTTTTGAAAAATCAAGTAAGTACGCCTTGGAAATTTTCAAAAAATCTATTTTTCTGTAAGGTAAAGTACCCTTTTTGTGGCAAATACGACAAAAATTTATTAAGAAAAGTTGTTTAGAATCAACACATAGGCCCCTATACCAAACAACTTTTCTTAATAAATTTTTGTCGTATTTGCCACAAAAAGGGTACTTTACCTTACAGAAAAATAGATTTTTTGAAAATTTCCAAGGCATACTTAATTGATTTTTCAAAAATGAAATGATGTTAGAAATTCTCCTTTAACCAAGCAGGGCTGAACCCCAAAAAATGAAAATTTAAATCGAGAATTTTTTACCTTTCACAAGAGTCGTTTCACCTATCCGGGGACACACTGTATAATATGTATATGGTAGTTGATGATAATATAACTGCAATATTAAAAATACCGAGCATTTGCCTGACACTAAATATTGCTCCAAATTTTCTGATAAAAATCCACTTCGATTCTCAGTAATCACATTTTGCAGCATCGAAAATGACCGCTCTACATCGCAAGATGTAATAGGTGCGTATTTGTACATGCTCCAGTTTATATCAACATTTTCTATTTCTGCTTCTTCTCCGCTCAATAATTTCTTAAATTGGTGTACAGTCTCATATCCAGGATTTTTAGAAAGTACATTCTTAAGTGTATTAAAAGCTGGTTCCCTAACTGGCCTAGAGTTTGCTTTAATGCAATGCAATCTAGTTAACAACAAAATGCCCACAAATTGCAGGCACTGTTCAACCCAAGACGAAAAAAGCGGGCTGCGAGATTCGGGATTGGGCAGATTTGAGGTTAGGTTTTAGATTGGTGGCATAGATAAAGAAAGCGTCTTTGTGTAGTTCGGGGTTTTCCGGACGTTAGGAACTATGGTCACATGGTTGGTGGGTCGGTAATGTCGGGATTGTTGACCAATAACGGCATCGGCAGGGTGCGTTCAAAAACTTCGCTCGAGCGTTGTGGTCATGTAGAAAATCTTGTACAGATTCACTGAAAACCGTTCATAAACGCATTCTAATAAAAAAATACTTAAAAGCTTACGTTCAGGGACTTTGTTTCAAAAATTCTTCATGCTTGGAGAGGGCTTTGAGATCAAAAGTAAACACATAGCTCAAAGAAAAAGCACTTTCATGAAAGTGCCCAAGGTTTCTGAACCACTAAAATTCGAAAAACAACCAAAACCTATTTTAGGTAGTATAAAAAATTGCTTAGGCGTTTATTTCACATTTTAGGCATTTAGGCTTTAATACATATGCATTAAAAAACTTGTTTTTGTACGAAACAAATTTCTGTCGTAGCCTCATACATGGGCCTAAAAAAATGGCAATTAGGAAATTGCCCTAGAATCCGCGCTCTACTCATGACGATTGTCGCGATTTATACCGCCTACACCTATTTTTATAGACTAACTAGAAAACGTTTACTTTTCGTGGGATCTTTAATGTAACCGGCTTCGTACAATTCTTCTGCAATGGAAATGATTTCGTTACGATGTCCCATATGACCGGCTTCTTTTTCAGCCCATTTCAAATGCAGATCGTCAATTAATTCGTGTATATCATCCCAGTATCTGAATTCTACAGGTTTTCCTACTTCTTTGAATAGTCCCCTACCCGAGACACCTTAATTCTGTGAGTAGTGGTGCTGCTGCTGCTGACCGGATTGCCAACTTTAACTTTCACACACTAACGGCTAGTCTTATGAAGGCCACTAATCTGACGCTTCTTTAATTCGCTGTTAAAATAAACAAAACCACATAAACAATTTGTTTACTAATGAATAATATGTCATAAGCGCCAACGTTTTGATGAGCTTTTGTTTATTTTAACAGCGATTTAAAGTTAACCTTCATAAGACCGGCAGTAAGTAAATAAAGCAGACGTATGCGGTTTATGTCATGAACACCTAAATAACATTATTTATTACGAACGTGTAAACACACTTATCGAGCTTATTTCTTTGAATCTCTTATTACCAAATCGGATCTGAAATAAGTTGTAAAATTATAACTTGAATAAACAAATGTACATTCGAGCTCTAGATTCAAGTGGCAGACTTATGTTACGTATGGAATTTTAGTTTGTATACGCACGTTTATGTATTTTAGAATTTTTTGAAGTTGCATAGTAGGGATGTTCCGAATACTCGTATTCGTATTCGTATTCGCGAGTATTCGCTGTATTTTCAATATTTGTATTCGTAATCGTATTCGCCAAAATTAACACGAATATTATACGAGTATTTGACATTAAAATTATAGAAATATAGATAAGAATTTTAATAAAAATATAAAACAGGTATTCATACATTAAATAAAACTTTTTTTTTAAATATTAACATTCTATAACATTAAATAAAAAACAAAACTATTTTCCATACTATTTCTAAAATTTGCAGCGCGTACAAAAACGATGTTGAAGTTGATATTATTCACTCAAGGTCATGTATTCGTATTCGTATTCGCGAATATTCATAAGAGTATTTGTATTCGGTATTCGTATTCGCGAATACGAATTTTTGTATATTCGGAACATCCCTATTGCATAGTATAAATAAATCTAGTTTATGGAACCTAACCCCGTTTTTATCATTTATGTGTTTACTTGCGCATCGCGGTTTTGGGCTTTGCGGAATTCTTCTGGAACGTAACCCCCGCGAACGGCGAGGTCTGACTGTATATTCTTTTGTCCAGGAAAATACTGAGCCCTGACTGGCCAGTCGTTAACAATGTAGTGGGAATTTCTTGATCGACTGTCCTACTCACAAAGAAAACAGCAGTACTTTGTATACCCTAGTTGTAAACCGAGTAGAGTTGCTACAACTTTGAGGTCTGCGCTGATATGCCATTTGTACATTTTGTAATTAATTCTGTCGAGAAGGCGAGTCATGTTTTCATACAGAAACTCTTTCATGTGGATTGCTTGGTCAACGGGGATGGATGGGTAAACGTTTCCTATGTGAAGGACGGCTTTCAAACTCAATTTCGAAGCATCGACAAAAATTCTTCTGGATGGTGTTGGTGACGTAATGCCAGCATCAAATCGTCCACATTATTGCAGTATGTAAGAACCTTGTCGGTTGAAAAATACTCTGATCGTTTTTTCTGACGATTACGATACACAGAAAAATGTGTCTCTGGAGCTAACAGTTTTCATCCTTGGAGTCTAGATCCTAGTATTTATGCTTTAGTTTTTGACAAATTCAGATTTCGAATAAGATCATTTAATTCTAACTGATTTATTAGGTGTGGTCCGTCCTCTTGAGATGGCAAATATTCATCATCACTGGTCGGTAATAATACTGACTCGACACTTGGTTCTTCTGGTTCGGTAACAGCATCTTCCCTCGAAACACCTGTGGGTCTTGGTACCGGCAAGGCTTCCGAATGAGGTACTGGACGAGTGGCAGAGGGCAGACTAGCATAACTAATAGTTTTCTTATTTTTGTTGGAAAACCCGGAAGTTTTCGTTCAGCAAAAGTAGCAATCAGTCGAATGGTCCGTTTGTTCACGCCAAATCATAGGTCTTGCAAATGGCATAGCGATGTTCTTACCGTTTGATCAGCCCCTCAGAGTAACAGCACAACATGCACAGCAAATGCTGGGAGCCCATGGCTTGTCTTGATGTGTAATGGTTAAGCCAAATAGTGAAAATATAAGTTTTCTAGGTCCCGCGTGGTGTAGCTTGAACAAGCGTCCACGTACGATCAGTAGAGTTAAGCAACGCTCTTTCTGGTCAGAACTTGGATGGGAGTTTCACGGCTGCTTCTCTCGGCGCCTCGTGGTACGGCTGCCACGGAAATAGTTGGTCCCGGATGTCATAATATCATGACAGTTGTAAGTGGGGTTGAAAGTCCCTATAAATTGTACAGCGACGCCTATAATTGGCATAACGGATGTTGGCTGAGTACAAAATAAAATTTAAAAAATTAAAAAAAGGTGTAATATTACGCTTATGCTGGTGGGTAGTGAATTCTCCACATACATAACAGAATTATTTATACACATATGGGACATTATGAAATAAAAAGACGTTCAGCTATCACAAACTGATTTACATTGAATCGAAAGAGCCGGTGTAGCGCTTTATACAGTGTGTCCAGGATAAGGAGGGCCAGTATGGGGATCTCGGTATTTGTAAGAGATACAAACTTCGTTAAATGGGAAGAAAGTTGCGCTATTAAAGAAGTAACAAAATGCCGCCTAGAAATCCTTGATATGATTTTTCGTTTTTGAATTATCTCAAAAAACCGATTTTTTAATTTTTTATTTTATTTTTTCTGGCGTTTATATTAAAGTTAAAGCAAAACTGATTAAACTTCTTTGTAGCATCTTTTAGTGGACTTAATGATTACGTTATCAAATTTTTTATCCGACGTTTCGTCTTTGATAAACCATCAACTTAATTTTTTTAAATGCAACCCTGGTTTTTTTATGCCAAATTTGTGAAGCCCTTTTTATTCTGAATTCAACAATGTACCACATATTATGGTTTAATTACATTTCGAGCTTTTATTGATCAACAAAAAAAAAATTAAGATACGGACCTGCATTTCTCATAATTTTGTAAAAGTAAGTTCATACAGTAAGTTAGGCATTTTTAGATACCGTTAAAATATTAAAATACACATCATAATGTCATAATTCTAATACATTAACTTAATGAGCAACCAATAACTATTAACAATAAACAAAAAATAAATGAACAAAAGATAGACAGAAAGAATTAAAAAACGAACATTGTACTTTACATAAGGAAATATTGGTAATGAAAAAAATGCTGTATTTTACACAGGATGTAGGAAAGATTTACGCTACTTCGCACTTTGCTACCCTCGTTCCCTTCGCTCACATAGGCATCAAACGGTCCTCGGTAGTGTAAATCTTACTTACATCCCTTTTAAAGTAATATACTAATTTTCCACCACAGGGAGTAGAAGTTGGTTTCTATAGCATCAAAATTGTGGCAGAAGTAAAGCATTTACTCCCTAGAGATGAAATAAGACAATTGGCCTAGGGAGTTTTTATTTCATGCCCAATAATTAAACAAAATTTAATTCTTATTTATTAACAATGATTATAAATGTTACATTCTCACAACTATTGAAATTAATATTCGAAGAAACTTCACTAAATGAAACATTTTCTTTACTCAGATTTATAGTTTTTTGAACCGTAGTTGCAGCTTGGAGTATTTGATTTGCTATATTGGTTTTGTTTTCCACCGAATTGTCAATGTACCCCTCAGCAACTGTCGTCGACTTCCAACCTCCGTGACGTTTCATAGTCGTGATGTCTGCTCCTACATCCGCTAATAGAGTTGCTAGACAATGGCCAATATATACGAGGTTGGATTTGATAATCTGTTATGCTCATTTTGTCGTTTTACATGCAATAGTTGAAATAATTAATTAGATTTCGCGATTGGCATTTATTTCGTAAAAATACAATTTTCACTGAGTGGTTAGGCAACCCTATTAACATCATTCTCAATTTTGAATAAACTACAGCTATATGCTTATCCGCTCAAACCACATTCTGCATTCCTCAGTTTTTCTATTGGACAACTTTCAAATTTTTGGAACTTTGATAAGCTGAATTGGGCTATTTTTCAGCCATTTCCTGGCAGGTCTTGCGTCGTGTAAGTTTGAATCGCTTCCTTTTGGGCACCTAGTCTCACGGCTTTGATAGCCATCTTCATTGTTGGAAGGATATGGAGGCTTTGTAACCCCTGTTGGAATGTCCCGGAGATTTGTGTTTATATCCCAGGCATTCACTTCATCACGGACGGATTTAATGGGACGTTCATTCTTCGCACGCTTGACTGTACGAAATGGCTGCATTGCACCGTAAGGTTCGTAGTTGATATTTGCCTACGGTCTCCTGTCTATCTGGAAAATTTGTATTTTTAGCCATTTTTGTCGCATCCTGGAGATGATTTTATTCCACCCTGGAAATGAGTTGTTACCTGGAGTGGTTCTATATGTATTTGGGGCAATTGGTGCTTGCATTGCCTACCTGCGGCCTGTTCACTGTCCCCCCTGCGTTACTCGCTTCGCTGCTGGAAGCTGGCGCCTTTTCTACTCCCTGTGTCCTTGACGCACTAGGTGTCCCGGAGAAGCTGGTGGCTTACGTTTGGCCTTGGCTAGCCGAATCTGTGTGAATCGTACGAAACATTTGATTTGAGGTGTGTATATATGCCAGCGAACTAACCGCATAGATAAGTGTAGCGCATTTCATTCCGTACATGTACTAGCAAATTAATTGTACAGGTAGCATTAGGGCATTTCATTCAATACGTCTCGCGCCTTGTGTATTTGTAGTTTATTCTGTGTTAGCCACGCTAGTTATTTCTTGGCATGAGATTTTAGATATTCGTGGTATTGAAAGCTACGTTTAGATTTGCTTACCCTTGGCCGGCGGCAAATGTGTTGAATGTTGTTTTTGAATTGGGCCCCCTGTAACGTAATGTAAAATTCAGCTATTCTATTAAGCCCTATGTCCCAATTGGGAATAATGGATTATTATTATTAAGCCCTTATAGGACATTTAAACTTACTTAGGTTACGGCCTAGTTGTATTTAACGACGGAATCTGCGGCTAAATGTTTGTTTAGGCCGATGCCCTCAAAATTCCGCTGTGAAGGTTAATTTTATAATCGCTATCTTGTATCAAAGTAAACGCTAGTTGTCTCGCCACTGCCCCGCAGTAATTTAACGCTCAAATTTGGATATTCGTAAAGCGTTTTTGCAATGGGGGTTTTTTTATAACTTTGTCAGGAGCATATTTAAGCCGTCGTTTGAGCAGTCATAAAAAGCATGATGAAGTTATGACAGAAATCGCCTCGGTCCTGTATGTTCATACAACCGTAAAGGGGTTTCAACCCTTTAAAATCTTGAAGCTGTCAGATATAAGTTCGAGATAACATTCGGGGTAGTAGTTAGCCTTTTTGCTTGCATAGCTCTGGTTTTTCCGCGCTCTGCCTCACAGGGTGCGTGCGAATTTTTGTATCTGCGTTGCCAAATGAGTAGCAATCTTTTTTTGCGGTAGCTTACAGTTTAGTTTGGTTTATTATTGGTTTATGAATGAAATTGTTTTACAGATTATATTGATGCAGTGCCCTTTGTCGATTTTAACGTGTTTTAGGTTGTTTATTGATTTGTGTGTATATTTACTATTGCTTTGTTATCGATTTTATTGTATATTTGCGATTGCTTGTGATTGTCGATTTGCCTGTCCATGTTTGTCTAGTCATTATTATGGTGTTGCACTATAGAACCAATTAACCAAATAAATGCTGTTATAAGCTATTGCTCTTTGCTAATTGATTTGCTGGAGTTATCCTCTACCTTGAGGAGGTCCGACTCAAGGACTTGGCGCCCTCTCCCTTAGTTTTCTTTTTCAGCGTAGCTGGAACCCCGACCCTTCTCGGCGAGTTAGCCCAATAAGGCCGATATTTACTAGCCGGAAAAATATCAAATACAACTTTCGCCACCAGGTAAGGCTAACCCTTTAATCCTCCGTCACAAATCCTAGGTAGGTGGCTATTACATTTGGGACTTTTCCAAGTGTTTTTGCCAACTTGCTGTGTAGTACATTTTCCTGCCTTATAAAATACAACAAATCGACCATGACTGGTGTAAGGGAGACGCAGTGCGGCATATTTAAGGTATAGATCGAGTAAATTTATGTTTCCCTCATTTCTGGTTGCTACAAAGGTTCGGGATATTTTAGTCTTTGTATTAGGTATTGTTATTATTAAAGATGATCCCACATCTTCAATCTCATCAACTTTTAGGTTAGTTAATTCGTCTCCAGGACATGCGCCTGCAATTTCGAAGATCAACGCAATCTAGAAAATAACAAAATCTTAATGCATAATCATACCTAAGTAAACACTTTAATATCATTAAATATTCATCGTCATTTGCTTGCGATAAAAGAGTCAATTTGGTCTCTTCAAATTTTTTTATTTTTTCGCTTTATAACCATCAGAATTTCTTTTCAAAAATGCCAGCTTAACTCACCTGCTGGGGCGCTATTTGCTAGTCCTCAGTAACCTGCAGTGCCCTTGTATCAAATTCAAGCTTCAAGAAGCAATCTTGAATGGTAACACAAATTAATAAATACGGTTCACAACCTCGTATGCGGCGGCCAAGTTCAACTGTGTAATTTCACTTATCTCCATAATCCTGGGGCACTGCAGTTCATCCCGAGCAAGAAACAAATGAAGCACCAGGTCCCTCACAAAAATTAAGAGCTTAACTCACCTGCTGGGACGCTATTTGCTAGTCCTCAGTAACCTGCAGTGCCCTTGTATCAAATTCAAGCTTCAAGAAGCAATCTTGAACGGTAACACAAATTAATAAATACGGCTCACAACTTCATATGCGGCGGCCAAGTTCAACTGTGTAATTTCATTGATCTCCATAATCCCGGGGCACTGCAGTTCATCCCGAGCAAGGAACAAATGAAGCACCAGGTCCCTCACAAAAATTAAGAGCTTAACTCACCTGCTGGGACGCTATTTGCTAGTCCTCAGTAACCTGCAGTGCCCTTGTATCAAATTCAAGCTTCAAGAAGCAATCTTGAACGGTAACACTTTAAACGTTGTGAACATATTCCTTAATTATAGCTTCCTATTTACAATGTTGAATTACTACTGTGTAATTTTCACTACATGTTGATCAATTATTTTAAACCATGTAAAATATTTTTTTTTTGCCTTTTCCTCGTTGGGTCTTAAATTCTGACCTGCTCAAGATTAAGGACTAGTTTTAAGCACTTGTATCGTAAAGAACTATTTACACATTTAATATATTTTTATTCCTAGAAATAGTGTTTTATTTGACAAAAATTACGTATCCAAATTTTCAAATTACGCTGCTCCTAGTCAAAACTTAATGCACATGGCCTGCAAACATACAAACTTGACTCAAGAAGCACACTTACATTCAAAATTTCATCAGCATAAAATAGAGTTTTATATATTATAATATTTATTTTTAACAATTTATCAATTGGAATATTTTATATTATTACATTATTATTACAAACTATGTAAATTGCATAGGTATCATGTAATTATTGGAAAGGGCAGAGAACTCAATAGTATACCATTAATTTTATATATCTATTACATACTTATTATTGTCTGTACATGCCTATGACTTTCCTTTTTTGTAACGTTGTCTTGCTTGTGATTTTGTGTATCTATGGTTCACTGTTGTTTTCCCTTCAGTTTCAGCCTTATCAGTTGGTTGGTCATCTTGAACTAAAAAATACATTATAATTATCAATGTTAAATAGTTCAACGAAAAAAATTAAATATGTTCATAATTATTAAATTCACATTTTTAAAACTACTTGATATACACAAAATTGCAAGTAAGTAAAGTATGAATGCGAAAAAAATAGTTAAAAATGCAGTGGTCTACTGTAGGTCTACTTATAGATACAAATGATCAGAAAACTGTAAAAGTAGCCGTGGAGAATTTCCTACAAAGATAAAGTGGAAATAAAAGCAAAAAAGGAGAGAGGTATAAGATTCCAAAAACGAACGGAAGGAACAGGGAAAAGGAAGCATTGATCAAACTAAGGAAAACGAGCAAACCAAAATAAGATAGGGCAAAAAACTAATGGGAGGGCAAACATGATGACAAAATTGGAGTGGAGTGGGTTACATCAATGAAACAAGAGAATGCAGGAAAAGTTATGGAAATGAACAAGTATAGCAAAACGGATATGTCAAATGAAACGAAGAGGAGGTATAATCAAAAAGAAATGCATAAATGTATAAGGTATAAAGTTCAGTAGAAGAAAGTGTTCATAACGAAGTGAAATGTGAGAGAAACTTTTGAGGGGAACAAATTAGCAGCATTACAGGAGACGAAAGAGAGAGTAACAGAAAGTGAATTATTATGTTTTTTAATAATAGCAGAAATGATAAAAGAAGAAAAGTGCAAACAACGATGCGCCACAACCCTGTTTTACTCCTTCTGTGACAGGAAAATCCTCTGGCAGTTCTCCATCTACACAGAATCTGCATTTCATTCCTTCATGCAGTTGATGTATCATAGATAGAAATTTTTATTGCAGCCCACTTTTCTGAGCATCTATAGGGCCTTTCGAGGCACACAATCGAAAGCCTTCTCTAAGTCAACGAAGTACATACTCAGAGGCTGATACTTGATACTGTTTCACAATCTTCTCTTGAAGTTGGCGTATGGTAAAAATTGCATCCACCGTGCCATGACCAGATCAGAAGCCACACTGTGACTCTGGCAATATCTTATCCGCCAAAGATTACCTATAAACAGTTCAATAAGACTTTTGCCAGAACCTTTCCAGCTATGACAAGAAGACATACACTCCCTATACGAGTTACAATTGGAACAATTGTCTTTACCCTTGTAGATAGTGCAGATGATTGACACTTTAAACTCTTCAGGCACAGTTTCTTCCTTCCACATTTTGCATATTAGCTGGTGCAGTTGAATCAGCAGTGCATCCCCACCGTTCTTGAATATTTCTGCAGGCACACCACCGTACCCTGGCGTTTTATGATTCCTCATCTCCTCCAAGGCCCTATTAACTTCACTCACTGTAGAAATTTCATCTAAGTTTTGAGCTGGATTCAGATCCGTCAGCCCAGATATGTACTCAATGTTTGCCGTGCTCTTGGTGTTTAGTAGATTGCTAAACTGGTCACGCCATCTGGATATGATCTCATTCTCTGTGTGACACCTTCTATCCTGTGCATCCATAGGGACATTTTTTCTGATTACTGGTTCACATTCCTCTCTAATATTTTCGTAAAACAATTCTATTTGGTGACTATCTACTAAAAGTTGAAGTTCAGCAGCTTTGTCGTGCTACCATTGCTCCTTTTAAAGTTTGCGTCAATTTTTTTAAATCTGTGTGTGAAACACACATACTCGACCATAACCAAAGACGCGAGAATATATTATAGTGGATAAGCAGTTGTGTTGGTACAGATCCACTCTTTAACCTTCCAACTTTTTTGTTCGATGGAACAGCAACTGCTACAATTGGAGAAATCTGTAGGTATAGCCTATGGCCACCATGTACTTCCGATCGCTGCTGATGCCCTGAAGTCTTACGGCAAGACTTAGCTATGATGCCATATCAGTCAAATGCTGATGCCTGATGCACTTGCGGCGGGACAACCGCGAAACTGCCATTTCCGCCAGTTGCTCCATTGTGGACTTCATCCATATCCCTGGACAAGGGACCCTTTCAGGTGCTAACCTCCTGGGTCAGGAAGCCCCTGGAATGTACGGTGGGCAGGGTCGATTCATTTCCATGAATAGAAATATCCCTTAAGGGGGCTCCTATTTGCTACCCGAAGAAGAATATAAGCATATTATCGAAGGTCACAGCAACATACAATAATGCATAGATATGAATTACTAGTAGATTTTGCTATAGGCAATGGCTTGAAGATAATAATTATTTACTTTGAGAGAAAGGGGACATGAATGGTACTAGCGTCCAGGTCCAGATCCATGGTAAATCATATAGGTAATGTGCTAATAGAAAATGGAAGAGAAAGCATGGTCACACGTATTCACAGCTATAGAGGACGAGATGGGGGATACAGATTCTTTTCTAGTTATAAATAAAACAAGAAAAAATATCTCAAACAATAAGCAGGTGAGAAAAACTAATAAAAGAAGAACAAGCCTGAATAAACTTTTCTATTATATGTCACTAAATTCGTTGGAAAATTCGAGGCCAACCTTCATGCAAAACGAGGTGTGAATTTACTCTAGATACGGAAGGAAGTACTGCCCGGAGATGAGTTGGAATTGCTCTAACTGAAGCTTAGATTGATGGTATACTGGTTGATGTTTAAAGGTGCTTAATAATAAATACATTGTATACAATTAAAAAATTCCCTTTTTTCAAGAAAAATTGTAGTGACATTTACTGTGGCTCATGGTGTAAAAAATACAAGGTGTAACGTTCCGCAGAATGGAGGCATTGTGGGCGGAGCCTCAAATTCAACCAATAAAAAATGTGCCTACAAAGGGCACGAATGGTAGTACTGAAGTGTATTGTTGAAGATTTATTTATTTATTTATTTATTTATTTATTTATTTGGTGAACATTGGGATACAACGGGTAGGAGCCCAAAAGAGTATCCGCAAAATTACAAACTATTACTATACAATATACAACAGTAAATTAAAATTACCGAATTAAACTACCATACCTATATGAAAAATGAAAATATGCATAATACATAAAATATTTAAAAAGCCAGGTATTATTCAACGCGATCCCTTATAATTTTCTTTATTGTCGCAGGGGACATAATAAAAATATCAATTACATCGCAATATAAATTAGTAAATTTTGTTATTCTGCATAACGGAGAATTTTGTGAACAACTGGTATTCCTAAATGGAATATTAAATAATTCATTATAACGAAGATTAAATCTAGGCACATTTATACTTATTAGAGATAACAGTTCAGGATTATTATACAAGTGGTTAATGACTTTATACAAAAACAAGATATCTGTAATAGTTCTTCTAACAGTTAGTGGCAATATATTAAAGTGCTTTCGAGCCATTATAAGATTCTCTTTAGGATTATTGTATCGAGCTTTAAAAGAAATAAATTTAATAAATTTGATTTGTATATGTTCCAGTCTATCTATATACACATCATATCTCGGATTCCAAATGACACTACCAGAACTCAACCGACCAAGAACAAAAGAATTGTACAAGCAAATAATAGATCTGATATTAGAAAATGTTGCACATCTTCGCATTACGTATGCCAACATTCTCGATGCTCGAGTAGCAGTCAATTCTATATGCATACCAAAAATTAATTTAGAGTCCATCATAATCCCCAAATCTCGAACGTGATCGACCTTACGGAGTGTGGAATTGCCAATTTTGTAGTTAAAAGTATGAACAATATAGTTTCTTGAGAATGTGATAGTTTGACACTTGCTGAAATTTAATAACAGGGAATTAAGGTTACAAAATTGGACTAATCTATCTAGATCACTTTGAATAAGTTGGCAATCCTTAATGCTTTCTACAGTTTTAAAAATTTTTAGGTCATCTGCGTAAAGCAAAAATCTGCAGTTTTGAAAACATGACCCAATTTTGTTTAAGTATATAATAAAGAACAGCGGTCCCAAATGCGATCCCTGTGGGACGCCTGAAGTGGGGGTAAGATGCTGTCTATGTCAAATTCGAGGTTAGGTTTTGCGTCAGTTTGTGTTAGACTGACGAAAAACCTAACTTGTTAACCTTGAATTTGACATAGACTGACAGTGCCATCAACAATATACAATTGCGGCCATGGTTACACACAATTGCGGCCATGATGAATTTCCTAAGTAGGCGCATTGGGGATTGGTTAACATCTCCCCTCTACTTTCTGAATGACTGTGCATCTCCGGGTACGTTTTACCTTGTATTCTTTACACCATGGTGTGGCCCAAAACGTTGCAACAAATGAGAAATGATCTAGTAGGTTGACCTTTGTTTAATTTTTATTTTTCCTTAAATATTTCCATTCCAGTAAGTTAAAAAAACCATTAAAATTTCCAAGTTAATTTTAAATTTAGATATTAATACTTAAAAAAATAATTATTATATCACTACACTACTTACTTAAATTAATCGGTGTGTCTAATAAAGCATCCCTTTGACACTTTACATAGTATCGGCATCCTCGAGCTATTCCATATCCTATCATAGCAATAGCAATTGTCATTATAGCCATCAGAAGTGGATGCTACAAATTAGAAGCATATGATTGCAAAGTAAAATAATTAACACAACAAAACTTACGGTGAGTGTAGGTTTGTTGGTACATACATAATCGGCAATAACAATAATTACTCCAAGTACAATACCAATTCCTGCTCCAACCCAAGGTATTTGAGCATCTGCTGCTCAAGAGAAAATTAAATGTGTCAAGAAGAATAGAAAACAGTCATATACCTATAAGTCAATAAAATAAGTGTGATATATGAATTGATAATTGGAAAGTAATTTTCATGCTAATTGCCTGCAAAGGTAGATGATCTTTTTTACTCAAATTGTGCAGTGTGTATATACAGAATGTTTAAAATGATCTATGGAAAACTTGTTTAAAAAGCAATATATTTGCTGATTTCTAATAAACGTCTTTCTATTTAACTTTTTCCCACTAATCTGGGCCATAAAACTTGGAGTCCCTTAATATTTGGAACTACAACTCAACTTTTTTTCTAAAAGACATATTGATCTGAGTTGCTGCCTTTATGACACTAGACTAGACCAGTAATTGACTTAAATCATAAAATTTAAGTGATGGTAACAAACTTAAAAAATTATTTTAGTGAATGTCGTAAAGCTCTAAACGCAGCGTTATCGACTGCAAGAGCACCATTTGAATACACGTTTCGTCACTTTTATTAACTACATATTGAGTATCTGTGTAGCCATGACATGTATACATTAGGTTGCAGTCTCAAGAAGTAAGAAGCTGTAAGTTTCATGGCCCACACTGTATATGGTGGGATTTCATTAAGTTTAAATAAGATCAATGAAGTATATTTGCAATAAACAATTGAAGATTAATAGTGATTTAATGCTAATACCAATTTCATCTGTTTCGTCATATTTGATATGAAAAGTTAGCAATCACAAGTTTTTTGGCAGTATCTTGTGCTGTTATATCATCATAGGATGACTTAATTGGCTATTAGGAGGTGCAATTCAAGAAATCAGCACAATCACAATACCAGAATTATTTAAACACGGCGATAAAGCAATTCTAAGTACACATGTTTAATGGAAAGACCAATACCAAATGACTAGTATGACGCCCTAACTATATTACTTAAATTTAAAAAGCGATTTGTAGATAATGAGAATGTAAATCGAGCAGTGAAGGAACTGCTGGAGGGAAAATTACAAGTCAAACCACCATTCCAGGAGGCATTTAAAGTAGGAAGAAATAATAGCAAGTAATAATAGCCAAAATGGAAAGCTGGGATGCCAAGAGAGAAATGATGGAAGGGAAAACGAAGTTAAAAGGAGCGAAAATAGTGATCAAAGACGATATGACTTGGAGAGAAAGACAAATTCAGAACAAAATAAGGAAAGTAGCCAAAGTAGAAAAGAGAGAAGGCAAAAGAGTACGCATAAGATATCACAAGCTAGAAGTGGAAAATGAGTTATTTGCATGGGACAAAAATAAAGAGCAACTACAGAAAGTACAACGACAGTCAACCTACCCAAAATAGTTAACAAAGGAATAATTGGACAGTCACATGGTAACGACAATGGCGATGAACAATGAAGGGAGCAATAAAAACAAAAAGCTACAAAAAACAGAATTAGTAATAAAATTAAACAATTGACATTGACATTTTCGGAGTTCAAGAAACAAATATCAAAGGTGGGACAAATACAAAAATAAAGGATTATATATGGAAACACGGAGGAGGAAAGGAAAATAGATATGGAACAGGATTTGTAATAAGCGAAAAAATAAAAGACGAAATAATTGAAAGGAAAAAAGTAAAAGTCTCTTACGATTAAGAGGACAATATAGGAAACTGACGATCATGAATACATATGCCCCAACAGAAGTAGCAGAAGAAGAGCAGAAAGAAAAATTTTATGAGGAATAAGAAAAAGTAATTTTCTATATATAAAAATATGACATGAAGTTGATCTTGGGCGATCAAAACGCAAAAATAGGCAAAGAAAAGGAATACCAAGTAATAGAAGGTAAAGAAAGCCTACGCGAGAACACAAACAACAATGGAGAACGATTAATCAATCTCGCAGCAAGGAATAATCTAGTAATTAAAAGCACAATGCAAAAAAGAAAAAACATACATAAAGAAACATGGTGCAGTCCAGATGGAAGAACTAGGAACCACATTGATCATGTATTAATATCCAAACGGCAGGCAAATACAATTAAAGTCACACAGGGGAGCAGAAATCGGATCTGACCATTTCCTGGTTAGAATGAAAACAAAGCAGGTTAGACCAACAATTACAAAAAAAAGCCAACCAAAAGGAAAGGATAGCCACCACTATAAAAAAGAAAGAGAAATAGAGAAAGTACTCACAAGAGTTAGAGCAAAAGCTAAGCAACAACGAGAACGACATAGAAAAAGAGTGGCAATACCTAAAGGCAATACTAATAGCATGCACAAAAACAATAGAAGAGAAAAAAGAAAATAAAAACGAAGACTGGTATGACCAAGAATTCAAGGAAGCAGTAGAAAAAAATAGATTAACGAAACAACAGTGGTTACAGAAACATACAGCAGAAACCGAACACCAATATAAGACAGCAAGAAACAAAGCAAAAACAATATGTAGAAAAAAAAGAGGGAAAAATAGGGAAATTTGAAGAATCATACAACAGGAGAAACATAAAGATGTTGTACAAAACCATAAAATGGGAAAGAAAAGGATACCATCAACAAGCAATAGGATTAAGGAATGAAGCAGGTGAGCTATGTATGGAGGAAGAGAAAATAGCAGAATTACACAAACACCATATAGAAAAAATATTTACGAACGAAGGAGAAAGGAAAATACAACAAAAATGGAAAACAGAAGCAGAATCAAAATTACCGAAGTGGAAAGATTTTCAAAAAATTATAAAGCGAGGAAAGAACGACAAGAGTCCAGGAGCAGATAATATACCCATGGAATTAATCAAATACAAGAACGAAAAAATGGGAAGAAGAATTGATAAAACAAATATAGATAAAAAAGAGATGCCCAAAGAGTGGGACAAAACAGTGATATGCCCAATATTCAAAAAGAGAAATATGCAATTGACAGAAAATTATCGCCCAATATCACTCCTGTGTGTAACATATAACATCTTAGCATCACTAATTACCGAAAGGGTTAGAGACGAATCGCAAGGGAAGATAGGGGAATATCAGGCAGGCTTTAGGACCGGGAAATCGACAGTAGACCAAATATTTTTGATCAGACAAATTCAAGAAAAATGTATAGGAAAAAATATACGAATCCACACTTACAACAGGCGTTCGATCGAGTAAAGCGAACAGTTATAACAACAGCTATGGAAGAATTACAGTACAGCCAAGAACTAATAGCATTAATAGCAATGACGCTAGAATGAATGATTAATAGGGTGAAATATAAAAGTGGCATATCAAGAGATTCGAAAGTAACATAGGGTTAAAGCAGAGGGTCCCCGTATCGCCATGTCTATTCAATATTATCCTAGAATACATTATGCAGAAAGCAGACATCGACACCAACAAAAACGTAGTAAACGGTCCATTTCAAATAATGGCATATGCAGATGATCTTGTAATAATGGCTACAACAAAGGAGCAGCTTAAACGGATTGTGGAAAACTTTGGAAAAGAAGCAGAGAAGGCAGGGTTGAAAATAAACACAACAAATCAAACTACATGATCATGGGTAATACGAAACAAGACGAAGATCAAAAACTGTGTATCGAGATAAAATCAATAAAAGAAAAGTTAACCTTTAAAATGGCAATTAGCGTAACATATCTAGGGGTAGAAGTAAATAGCCAAAGCAAACAGGAAGAGGAAATACGAAAAAGAATAATAAGTGCTTCAAAGTGCTTGGGTGCCCTAAATTTATTTTTAAGTAATAAAAGTGTTTCAAGAGCCGTAAAAATTCGCCTTTATAAGACTGTGATCAGGCCAGTATTAACATACGTGGGTGTTAACAAAAGCTGAGGAAAACAAGCTAGCAACATGGGAACATAAGATATTGCGAAGAAGCTTCGGTGGTATTAAAGATGGACAAGTGCGGCGCAGGAGGACAAACAAAGAATTAGAGGCCTCATATAAAGAAGCAAAAATAAGTGTGGTATTAAGACAAAATATGTTAAGACGGCTAGGGCATACAATGAGGAGGGAAGACAATAACCCAATCAAAATAATAGTAAGACAAGAACTGAAAGGAAAAAGACAAATCGGAAAGCCACGGAAAACATGGTGGCAGCAAATCGAAGAAGATCTACAAGAAACCGGTATAAGTAACTGAAAAGAAGAAATCAAAGACAGGAAGAAATGGAAGAAGAAAATCCAAGCCATAGGCCAAACTGGCCTTTAGTGCTGTTATATATATATATGTATAATGAGAATGTGTTGAACAGTGTGGAATTAGAGACAACAGTAGAATTCACTATCAATACCACTTTTACCCTTAACAAAACATACAGTATGTCCCCGGATTCAGCATATAAAAGAGAAACAAATGTTATTGGTTTTACATACAAATGTTATAGGAATTAAAATTCCTGCTTGGTCTGAAACGACCATTTCAGTTATTAAAACTTTGATTTATTTATACAGGGCGCTGGCAAAATAAAAAAAGTTTAAGTCTTATTTTGACACTTACTTAGTTACAATTTGCCAGAAGAATTTAAAATTACATTTTACAACATTAAAGAAAAATAACATCATTCAAACAATTCCCCACTATTTTCTTCACACAGTTCAAGCCTGGTACGGAACTCCTGAAAACTGTTTCGGATTTCTTCAATAGTTATTGATTGCCTCTCGTATGCAATTTTTTAAATTTTCAGTATTATTTTCTAATGATTGGCTGTAAACAATCTGTTTTAACCGTCCCCATAAATAAAAATCTAAAATTGTCAAATCACGACTTCTTGGTGGCCATAAAATTGGTCCATTCCTGCCGATCCATCTATCTCCAAACTTTAAATTTAGCCAATTAATAACAATGCGAAAAGAATGAGCCGGACAACCATCCTGTTGAAAATACATTGAATTTCGATATTGCTCAGGCAATTCGTTTAATTTACTGTTAAAAAAAATTGTAGCATATCCAGATAAGCATGTTGATTTACATGGTTTTCGAAAAAATATGGTCCTATTACTCCTTGGTACGAAATGGCACACCAAACATTTGCAATGACAATCTTTTGTCGGCATTTCAAGGATAACAATACTTTTAAAATTGCGATCTGTACTGAGTTGTACTACATTATACATACCAAATTTTAACTTTTTACATTTGTAATACACCCTGTATAAATAAATCAAAGTTTTAACAACTGAAATGGTAGTTTCAGACCAAGTAAGAACTTTAATTCCTATAAAATTTTTATGTAAAACTAAAAATAAAATTTAATTCCCTCTTATAAACTCAATCTGGGGACATACTGTATACAGATTGTCCGAAATCCGTTTTGAACGGGAAGATCAGGAAGACATAAACAAAATGAATAGCAGGACAAAGATAGAATGTAATCATGGCTAGGTAAATTGTTAAACTAAAATTAAGTCAATGAAACACTTCTGTCAAATATTTTATCTGTCATTAAGAGTATAAAGTGAGGTTTAAATATACTATGGTTTACTATTCACATAATTATTTCAATTATTTAAACCTCACTTTATACCCTTGATGACAGATAAAATATTTGACAGAAGTGTTTGTTTGTTTCATTGACTTAATTTTAGTTGAAAAATTTACCTAGTCATGATTACATTCTATTCTGTCCTGCTACTCATTTTGTTTATGTCTTCCTTGTCGCACTCATTAATTTCCTAACTATGTTTAAAACGGTTTTGGACAATTATAGTCCAAAAGCCAGCAATGGGTTTGCTTACAGTATTTTTAACAAGCGTGTAACTGTTATGGAAGGTTCCTTTGAATATACTGAGAAGAAAACCCGAAGTCTGGAAAGCCTGTGGTGGTGGTTTTGGCCCCCTTACATTCTTGAAGGATGGAAAAAATTAATAAGAAAAAAGTATAATAACAAGTCCGGCTCTTGGCTATGTTGAAGGTAATCATATCTTATGTAAGTAAAAAGATCGACAAACGCTATCGCGAGTGGTAAGTTTACCCCAGATTCACATAAAGTTGCATAATAAACTTAACCATTTACTGTAAAATATCGAGAGATCCAAAAAAACTGATCGTCAGCGGGCTGTGGCACTGTAAGTCTGTCAAATTCCAGGTTACCAGGTTAGGTTTTCCGTCAGTTTTGACACAGACTGACGCAAAATCTAACCTGCTAACCTCCAATTTGACATAGACTTACAGTGTTACCAACATATTATACCTAGGTTTTGTGTCAGTTTTGACACATTATTTTTTTCCGCCCTTCAAGGACGCAAGGGGGCTAAAACCACCACCACAGGCTTTCCAGACTTCGGGTTTTCTTCTCAGTATATTCAAAGGAACCTTCCATAACAGTTACACGCTTGTTAAAAATACTGTAAGAAATCCGTTGCTGGCGCTTGGACTAAATTTGTATACAGAAGGGCAACAATGACCATGTGACGATGAAAAGAGAAGTAAAGTCCATTTCCCTACCACTATTTATTCAAGTGCTGGAAGATATATTAAAAAAACTCAAAGGGATAATTTGGGAGTAAATATTGATGGTAAAAAACTAAACCATCATAGATTGCTTAATACAGTGTTTTAATTGCAAACCTATAAAAACGATAAACATTTGAAGTGCGTTCAAAATAAAAAATTTAAAAATAAACCTAGAAAATACTAAAACTACAACAAATACAGAAGACCCTAGGGATATAATCTCAAATTTGATCTTATTCTACGGGTACGAAGTCCAAAAGTCAGGTAAAAATAACCGGCTGAACAAAGATAAGCGCCCATGCACTTGCCTATACAAACTAAGTAGCTAGAATAAAAGCAGTATAACTATAAAAGTGTAGTGGTAGTTAGTATGTACTGCAAAGGGCCACCTGCAAAATAAGATCAAATACGAGTTTAACAGCAGGAGACCGAGAGTAAGTCAATATATCTATTTAGGGTAAACAATGAAATGAAATAAAGCAAATCCAGCGTACATACATCAAACAAGTAGAGACAAATGTTGAAACCTGTCTAGAGTGCCTGGGACAGTAACTTGGGGGGTATTTCTAAGCTTGACTACCAGATGGCAGAACAAAGTTCGACCAATCAGAGCCAGTTACTAGCTCTGCTACCAATCATAAGTGATAAAGTAGTGGCGCCATCTGTTAGTACTATCGGAAAGTACCCCCTAGGAGCCGTTCAAGGTCATCCAAATCGGAATTTTGACATCAAAGGAACCGACAGTGAGTGTCTCTACTTGTTTGATTTATGTACGCTGGCAAATCTATCAGCTGAAATTATCAGAACTAAACTACGGCAGCATTCAGCAAATTGTAATACATTCATTAAATCTTAGACATCAAGCTTTATTACATACAGAACCCAAACTTGAACAAATTCACTAACAGTAACCTTGATACACTAACAATGACACTAAGAGCGATGGAGAGGGCAATGTTAGTCCTGAGTTTAAATGACAAAAAGAAAAGGTTAGATCAGCGATAAAACTAAAGTCATAGATGCTGTAGAACAATCTGCAATATAAAAATTTCGCAAGACAACAGATGAAACTACTTAATACAAAGATAGAGACGTTAGTGGCGAAAGAGAAAGATGGAGACAGCAAATGGGATTGGCAGCTGATTTAAAATCAAAAGCTGGCCCAACTTGTAAAAGAATTGCTCATGGTAAGGATAGAAGGAGTAACATTGGAGTGCCCTACATCCAACAATGAATGAAAACGAGGTGAAAAATTGGCCATTATATAAATATTAGGAAAAAGAAACACCGCTATTGCTGCTGTTATGTGAAACTAGTCTAATAACGAATCAGTGTCATTAATGTGAAAAGTAAATTTGGATAGAATGGTTGAAGAAGAACTAAAAGCATTATTTGATGTGCTTGGCAATGTGTTTATTGTAACACTTGCTTATTAGTTATTGTTGTTTTTAGTATTTGCATTCTACAATACGATAAAAAAAAAAGATTCTGAGCAGGCCTTGATATGTGCTATACGTTTGGCAGTACTGAAGTGTATTGTCAGTCTATGTCAAATTCGAGATTTGCCGGTTAAGTTTTACGTCAGTCTGTGTCAAACGACAAACAAAACCTAACCTTTTAATCTCGAATTTGACATAGACTGACAATACACTTCAGTACTGCCAAACGTATAACACATATCAAGGCCTGCTCAGAATCATTTTTTTTTATCTCATGGTAGATGACTGGCATATTTTCAGTAAATTAAAAAAACTTGACAATAAAGTACCTATTTCTATACATAATAAAAATACTTTCCTTTTCTGCAGTAAATATGTACTTTGCATTAACCTTTTTTTATTACAAGTTTTCGTCAGATCTACAGTAATTTAACAAATAATCAAATATGCATGTACAGGGTGGTCAAATTTCGATGTTTTCATAGGGAATTCCAGTAACTATAACTATAGCAGACATGAAAAAATGGTCCCCATCCTCATTCTCTTTTTTTGAGAAAAGCTTAATGGTTCAAACCAAAATTGGCGTCGTCTTTTGTTTTAGAGTCATAAACAAAAATTAGATTTTTCGACTTTTTGTTTTGTGGCTGTATCTTACTTATTTATGAAAATACAAGATAAATGTAATTTTAAGTTCTTCCGGCACTAATTTGATAAGAATGCAGTGCCGTAGTCAGTTTTTCAAAAAAGGTTTCGAATTTCGAGTTCTGTCATCATGAGAAAGAGGATTTGTTGTCAATATTAGAATTAAATTTCGACTTAGACTGCGTCGTCTTTGTAGATAAACACCCAGCCTTTGTTGGGTTAAGGTGCCTAACACCTTAACAGGGAGGTGATCCATCATGCTGATAGTGGAGGTGTTTTAATAAGAAGTAATAAAACGCAGTAGTCTTCTCCACGTACATTTATTAACAAGCCTCCTCCTTCAGAGGATGGTTGCTATTTTACTTGCCGTTTTTTAATTGTTAAATTTGATGTAATAACCAGTACAACGATCTTTATAACGTAGTTTACTGGCTATTGAATAAATTTTCTTGTCCAATGTGGTGTTCTTTGTGAATTTTTATTACTACCTCGCCTTCAGCGCTTAACCTCAATTTAACCTATAATTTGGAACACGTGGTTTTACCTGTTTTATAACCAATGATCATTTTGGCCTGAAGATGAAGCCAGTTTGGCTTCGAAACATGTCACCTTGTTAATAAATGTACGTGGAGAAGACTACTGCGTTTTATTACTTCGCCTAACACCTTGTGAACTCAAGCAAGGGTTTGTGTAACGATTATGTTCTTTGGTGGCTTGCGAACTCTTGCAAGCCACCCATGATTTGGTCCATGTTATTAGAGTACCTTGTGAACAAGGATATTTAGTCATATTTGACATTTTTACTGTTTGTGCACCCATATAGACTAACGTTTCGCAAGACACTGCAGCTTGCATCATCAGAGTCAAATTTGCTCTAAGAGCTGGAAGATGGCATGGATGTATTTATAGTCCTCTGTGCCAGGTGTGCAGAACGGCGTAACGTTGATTGGTCGTTCAAGTTCAATGCACATTTTGAGGCAGTGTTAAGTGACTGGCAACCGATCGATGAATGGTGAATGACAGAAGTCCAAGTTTTACCAAGTCTAAAACCATCTTCCCTGTTTATATTATTTGGATGTTTTTCTATTTCTATGACTTCAGGTATCATCCGTGGGAAGTAGTGAGGTACTCTGGCAAGTAGTCTGGCCTGTTCGAATTCTAAGGTGTGCCCATTTGAAAAAGTATACTCAGCTACGGCTGATTTTGTAATGCATTTGTGTTTGCAATCGCCTTTATGTTCTTGAAGTCTTAGAACAATGAAACGACCAGTCTGTCCAATGTAACTTGGGCCGCAAGAACAAGGAATGTGATATACGCCAGCTGTTTTTAAACTTGATATTTTGTCTTTTACTGACCTGAAACCGTTACCCAATGTTTCATTGGTCGTAAACAGTTTTGACATTGCATGGTTTTAGGACACGTCCTATCTTATCAATTGAGCCTTTACTGTAAGGTAGGAAGGCTAAGCCATTCAGAGGTGTGGATTCCTCTGTAGCCTTTTGTATCATAGTTTTGTTTAGTGCTTTGCGTATGGCGGTGGTTGTATATCCATTCTTTTGTAAGGAGTCAAATAAATGTTCTTTTTCTCTCTCTAAGTTCTCTGAGATTTGAGATACGAACCGCTCTGGTCGCCAAAATTTTAAGAACTGTTGATTTTTGCATTGGATGATGGTGTGAGTTAGCATTTAGATATCTGTCCATGTGTGTTTTCTTTCGATATACTGCATGTCCTAATTTACGTTTTCCCAGAACATCCAGCAACGGAATTCTGCCATTTTCCTCCACTTCAATTGTGAATTGTATGTTCTGATGTACAGAATTCAAGTGTTTTAGAAACACAACCAATGTCTGGCGTGTGACCAGATGATAAAAGTATCGTCTACATATCTAAACCAGTACTTCAGTTTTAATTGTGATAGTTCGAGAGCCTTTGTTTCAAATGTCTCCATGTAAATATTAGCGTTTATAGGTGATAGCGGTGAACCCATAGCCGCTCCTTCGATCTGTTGGTATATTTTGTTATTCCAACTAAAGTATGTGTTTTTCAATAGTAATATCCCTAGTGCATGCCAAATTGTTGATAATTTTGTCGAGTGCACGAGACAAAATTAGAATCAATTTGGTATGCAAGAGGGGTATTTTGCAGATTATTACACAAAACCGTATACTAATTATAATTTAAAATTGATCTAATAATGCCAAAAAAACTCAAATTGCTTGTTTCTTGTATTTCTATTTCTAATTATGACACCATCTACGGGGTCGATAATTAGCACTAGGGAGCTTATCAGGTAATCAGTTCGGGATTGGTCGATTTTCAAAAAATGGGTGGTTCTTATTGGATAATATCAGTCATGTGACAGTTGTGTGTAATAATAACACATATTTCAACAAGTTCTACTTGGTCTGTAAGCAATAAGTCTTTAAGCATCACTAGGACTTCATCAACCGGCTGTTTCGTAAAGAGTGACACTACGTCGAAACTGACTAAGATATCGTCTTTCGTATACTGGTTAAATGCCTTGCCAAAGCATGTGAATTGATCACGCTGACAATTGGTCCTAACGGCACCCCCTCCTTATGCATCTTTGGTAAACCATAGATGCGAGGAGTTATTGTATTTCTAGGAATTAAGCGATACTTTAAGGTAGGATTGATACTATCGGAGTGTTTTATAGCGGCAGTTATTTTTGTTCTGGGAGAGGCAGTGGGATTGCGATTTAGACGTTTTATCATATAGTAGTACTTTCATCTTTGTGTTGTAATCTTTAGTGTTCATCACCACAGTAGCATTACCTTTGTTGGCTTTAAAAACGACAATATTTTTCTTATTCTTTAATGCTTTAGCTGCCTCTCTCTCTTCACTACTGATGTTCGAGCGGAGCGGTTTTGCTCTTCTTAAAATGCAAGATATATCCTGTCGGATGATTTCTGCATCTTTATGGGAAGTTTTTGAATTGCTGCTTCCACTACACATATTATCTTTTCCACTGGTATTTGTTTGGGTACTACGGCAAAGTTGAAACCTTTCTTTTGCAAAGATGTGGATTTATTGCCCATTCCAGTGATATACAGGGTGTAGAATTGGTTCACGCACCATAGGGATTTCAATGTTAAATTCTTAATGTTCAAATATTGGATCCCCAAATTATTTTAGAGAACAAAAATAGGTAATTGGAATCGTTGAAACAAAAAACATTGTTAGTTAACTGTAACTGCGTTCGGTAAGGTACCTCTGACAGCTCTGTTTCCTAGAAATAGTTCGTTAAATACGTAGCGAGCCAAGCGAGGAGATCTGTCGGCGTTCGGTAAGTACCGATGCGAGCGTTTCGATGTTCCTCGATTTGCTCGATGTATTTCAACCGAGTAAACAGAGGATTCGCGCTTGACAAGTAACAACAGTGGCATTATTTAATCTTTGAATATGAATAGTCCTCGACACCGAAAGTAAAAGAGGCTAAAGATTATAAATGAATGAATCAATGAAATTAACGTTTTAATTTGACATTTGCACATTTTGTGACAGGTGACAGTTGGGCGTTCGGTAAATACTTTCCGATATTCGATGCTCGCTAGTCACGTGACTAAAACTCGATCTGCTAAGGCTCTGCTCCGCGATGTACTTAACGAACGCAGCTTATCATGTTAGTGTCTTAAATAATAAATGTAGAAGTATTTGAAGTAATTCTGAGTTAATATTATGTATTCGTCGAATGAAAAGATCCTAATGGTAAAATGATGGTAATAGTGCACGTGCAGTAAGTGATATGTTTGGTATAGAATATCCAAATCAAAATTCCAAGCCACACTACTGTTGAAAGAATGATCCGCAAATTTGAAGCAACTGGTACTGCAAATAATAAGTGCAAATGTAATTAAAACGCCCTACAGAATGTAAGACATCAAGAAAATGCAAACGCTGTCGACGTATTACTTTCAGCAACTGAAAATCTTAATGTAAGTGTACGCCAACTTGCAGAAAATATTGAGATACACCACACTACAGTACAAAAAATTATGAAAAAGCAGCAGTACCGTTCCTACAAATATCAATGCCATCAAGAATTGCTGAGGGCTGAGTTTTGCTACACCATTATGGAAAAAGCAAACAAAGAGAAATTTTTTACGGAATGTGTGTTTTACAGATGAGTGCATGTTTACGATTAACAATGATTCAAACGCGCAAAACTGTAGGATTTGGGCTACACAAAATTCTCATAGTTATTTAGAAACGAGAACCCAATATCCTCAAAAATTAAATGTTTGGGCCGGTATCTTGAGCCATCATATTATTGGACAGTTTTTTCTTGGCGAAAATTTTACGTCTGAACGTTTTTTCCAAATATTGTCCGAAGAAATAACACCAGCTATAAATGAGGTTGCACCGGAAAATGAAGAAGTTTGGTTTCAAATGGATGAATGTCCTGTACATAACAGTCGTGTCGTGCGCGAATATTTAAATCAAAGCTTTAATGGCAAAGTTATTGCTTTCTCCTAACAATTTCTTTCTATGGGGAAATTTTAAAACAAAAATTTACAGTGGTAACCGTTTTGAAGATTTGGAATAAACTAGTATTCAAGATCACTGCGCAAGAATTTCGCCATATCAGTTAGCAAATGTCAGACGAGAATTTTGTAATACACTGGGTTATTGTTTAATAGTGGAGGTTTATTTGAACATTTATTATAGTAATTGTTTTTTCGATTAAACTGTAGAATTAACAATAGCAGGGGAATGTGCCCCGGATTCTGCAGTTTTCCCGTTTTTTTTTTGTGTTAATTCGTTAAATAAAATTTACTTCATGTTCTATTGCAGATTATTATTCTCATTATTTTAAAATTTTTCATTATGTAAGAAAAACGAGATTCAACTTGTCAGAATAACAGCGGCCCTGTTTTAATAGTTTATCAAAGCATAAATGGTTTTTGTTAAGGTGACAGTTTTTGTTTCCGTTTTTAAAACATTTATGCATTAAGGTAGATATGAATATGTTTTTTCCCAGAGGTTTACACAATTACAGACCGAAGGCCTCTGGCCCGGGGTATGTAAGTCAACCAAAGGTAAAGAACATGAATATCTCTCGTGGAGAATACAATATTTTATTTACTAGCATATTAAAAATGCCAAAAATACATTTAAAATAAAAATATGTAAGTAACATCAAGGATTGCCTCAATGTATGCTTGCTAAGACGTTGCTTCTATTTACTTGGTTACCATCGGAATGAGAGAGAAAGAGTTTCAAAACTCCCTTGGGAGTTAGGAGTAGCTTTTCATATTTTGTATCTATAACGAAAATTTGGTTAAACGCAAAATTACTTAAAATACATCTAAGTTTGTGACGATAGTTATTAACGACATAAGGCCGTTAGTAAGCATCTAACAAACAAGGATAAATTTGTGGCCGAGGCCCGCAGGCCGAGGCTAATGAACTTATCCGAGTTAGTTAGATGCGATAACAGCCTTATGTCGTTGAATATTATTCATAACACCTACAATAATAAAAATTTTAGAGCAATTTAAATGAAGAAGTTAAATACTATTAGTAACGGGGGTTAGAAAACTCGTCTCATCAGAGTCACCTATAAAGAAAAATACGTTTGGCAATACTGAAATGTATTGTTGGTAACACTGTAAGTCTACGTTAAATTCGATGTTAGTAGGTTAGGTTTTGCGTCAGCTTTGACACAGACTAACGCAAAACCTAACCTGCTAACCTCGAATTTGACATAGACTTACAAGGTCACCAACTACACATTTCAGAATTGCCAATGTTAAAATGTTACTGGCCTGTTATTTCTTAACGACCTAGGCTGTTAAATTTATAACAGCCATGGCTGTTATGGGTAACTTTTCAGTCAGGTTGACAGTTCTGTTATTGACAAATAACAAGTAGGTGTTATGAAATAGTTATTAACGAGATATGGCCGTTAGTAAGCATCTGACAAACGAGGATAAATTTGTGGCCGAGGCTAATGCATTTATACGAGTTAGTTAGATGCGATAATGGCCGTATGTCGTTAAATATTTTTCATAACACTACAAAAATTTAAATTTTAAAGCAATTTAAATGAAGAAGTTATAGCTATTAACAAATCTAGGAATGTTATGAGTATCATAACTGCCGCAGATGTTTTGAAATCCGAGCTCGTAGAGCGAGGTTTTTAAAACATCTAAGGCTGTTATGATTCATAACATCCGTGATTTGTTCAATAGTTTATCGGTTGCTGTGGGGTTATGGTTGCCATGTAGGGTAATATTCCTTTACCGGTTTCAGGATATTAAGCCTTTGTTTACATATACAAAAGTGGGCTGGTAACTAGGTCATAACTTATCTGTAGGGTAATGGAATATTACCCTACATGGCAACCATAACCATATAGCAACCGATAAACTATTGAACATATCACGGATGTTATGAATCATAACAGCCTCAGATGTTTTAAAATCCTCGCTCTACGAGCTCGGATTTCAAAACATCTGCGGCAGTTATGATACTCATAACATTCCTAGATATGTTAATAGCTATAACCCTACAGATAAGTTATGACCTAGTTACCAGCCTACTTTTGTATATGTAAACAAAGGCTTAATATCCTGAAACCGGTAAAAAATATTAACATGACAGCTAACTATCAACGGTTTTTTGTTTGAACAATTCCAAGACACCACCTAAATAATAATAATCGTGAGGCATTAACACCCCATGAAGGAGCTCGGCCTGCAAGGCGGAAGGTCAGAGCTTCTGTTATTTTTGCTAAACTAGTAGTTTTAATTTCCTTGATTTCCCCTTTGTATGGAAAGTAAAAAAATAAGTAATGATATGGTTGTATACAGTTTTTTTCTACAAAAAACATATTTACACTTTTTCTCTAAAATAATTTGAGGAGCCAATATTTGAACATTAAGAATTTAACATGGAAATCCCTATGGTGTGTGAACCAATTCTACACCCAGTATACCATGTGGGGCCGATTTATTAATTTGCACTACATTATAGTATAAACTCAGAATTTTTAAAGTTGTTTTTAATATGTCTTCATGTTCTAGTTGAAGGCTTGTGTCATTTAGAATATATGTAATTAAACAAAGTATCTGTCATTGCGTTGCTACAATACGGACCGTTTGATTGACAGAATTAATCATATTTGATTGTCGCTTATAATTGTCGCTTGTCGTCCATGGACACATGGAAAATTTGGATATTATCAATTTGGCAGAAAATGTTATTCTTAATACAAGTTGTTGCATCTTCTCAAACTAAAAATGCATTTGCCAAAATTTAAATATATCCTTTCGTATGCAGAGGAGGTTCGAAAATAACATTTTCTGATAAATGGATAATAAAAAAAAATCCATCTGTCCAAATTTATAACGGACACTGTATATTATGTTTTATACCGATGGGGCCAAAATTATTTATAACAACGAGATACATAAACAAGAAAATAACAAGTATTGCTTGAGTAAGAAAGAGATAAACAAAGTAGCAAATATTCGAGTAGGCTTGAAGCTCATTTTAATTATGACATAAATATGTCAACTAAACGTGCCTACTATAATAATTTTTTCGTATGGTCATCTCTTTCTTACTCAAGCATTCTATTTTGTTGTTCATGTTATCTCATTACTGTTATACACTCACCGGCACGAAAAACGGAGCACTTGCATTTTTTTATTAGATTTAAAATTGTATCCCTTTGTGATGTTTTATTATTACATTTACTATTATACATTTATTATACATTTAACAATATAACATGTATAATAAATGTATAATAATAAATGTAATAATAAAACATCACAAAGGGATACAATTTTAAATCTAATCAAAAAATGCAAGTACTCTGTTTTTCGTGCCGGTGAGTGTATATAATTTATGGCCCCATCCATATTATGAAATATATCACTGTAATGAGAAAAAAAATCCTCTTTCCCATGATGCTATAGCCAACTACATGTTCCATATAAAATAATACATCTTTATCGTATAACTCGAAATTCGAAGGTTTTGGAAAAAACTGGCTACGCCACTGCATTCTTATCAAAAAAGTACCTGTAGAACATAAAAATGACTTTATTTTTGTGCTTTTTAATTCTCTTTCAGATAATAACCTAAAATTTCAACAAATGTTACAGATAACGAAGTTAGAGTTAAAAAAGCTTTCAAATATAGGTAAAGTACCCCTTACAGTCAAGTCTAATAGTAAGCATGTATACCAAAATTCAAATCGACATCTCTACATTTGTGGAAATTTAACAAAAAAAATAAGAAATAAAAAATTGAACTTCGAGGCCCTATAACTTCTTACTGAAGGGACTTTGTACTAAGGTATATTACGTTTAATCGATTTATTATGACGTAAGGAATCTATGATTGATCGGTGTCCCATTATTTTAGGGACACCCTGTATAGCCACAATATCAACTCGAAGAATCAATCTTTTGTTTATAACTCAAAAACATAAGACGATAGCCCATTTTGGTTTAAACCATTAAGCTTTTCTCAAAAAAAGAGATTGAAGATGGCGGGGTTTATTTTTCCATCTCTCCTATAGTTATCCAGATTACCTATGAAAACATCGAAATTTTCCCCACCCTGTACTTTTATGAGCTGAGAAATAGTTCTATATTTGTAGAAAGTTAGGGAAAATTGTTTTTTATTACCATGTTTCTATGCGATATCTGTTAAAAATAATGCATCAGTTAAAGACTTGAGGCATCAGATATTATTATATCTGAAAGTGAATTATTTGATTTTGCACATAAAAAAATATACATGTCTACTTAATAGTAGAAATTATGATTTTACGTATATGCACTGCTTTAGAATAAATGAATTAATTTGCTTTAAATAAATGAAAGTCAAGTGCTTTTATTTTTATTTAACAGAAAAATGGAAACTAGTTCTTTGTTGGCAATGTATGAGTTGTGGCTCCATAGTGTTACCAGTCCAATATCTTGAATGTAATTGAATATTACTCCTTGGTTTACTTAAAATCAAGTAATTATAAGGAAACTACTATTTTTTTAAATTTTTCGTTAATTAAATATTGAATAAATGTTTTCCAATGTAAATTTGCCATTAAAAATATATAATATGGCAAGTTACTATAAATGCAAAAACTTTTATTTTCACATTAGCAATATATCGTGTGTTCCAAAAAAACTCATTTAGGGCAGGCCTTGGAAAGAAAATTAAAAGATCTAGTTATGTGTTAACTTACGTTTGTAGCTGAATGTCAAATTGCATTTTGTTTATGGAAACATCTGTCACTGTGACAAGCAAAAGTTTACACTGCATTAAGTTTACTCTTGTATCAAGCAAAAAGGAAAATAAGATGGCATTTACACAATCACAAGTGTATTAATCACAAGTCAATAAAAATTGTTTTTACTAAATGTTTTGTACATTTTTAGGAAAACAGTTCAAGGTCAAGATGTAATTTAGTTCTCTCTGACTTACGGTAGTTCATTTGCTTCGATCAAGTTATGGCAAACTTCAATTTGATCATGGCATGCTGCGAATGAGTTTTTTTTGAAACACACGATATGTACATTATATATCAGTACATTTATCTTACCACGTATATCTTTTTGCTGTTCTTGAAGAGACTTTGTCATAGCACCAACAATTCCAGTATCATCAGGTTTAAACTGCAGAGCTTTTTGGTAGGAATTAAAGGCATCCGCAAAGTGATATGTGGCAAACTCAATTTCAGCTTTTCGAAAATAGCCCTGCAATATATATCTATAAACATACATTTTCATATCTGATTTAGAATTTTTTAATTGATGAGCTATCAATATGAATAAGTATCAATATAATAAATACAATATGCGTGGGTGGGCTGAAAAGTAATGCACACATGCTTGAAGAACGCGAACGCAATGACATACAGAGACGCGCATGATTGTATTCGCAAGCTACATCCTTCCTTTATGAGCATGCCAAGTTTGAAGGAGTTTCGTTCACCAATTCGGTTTTTAGTAGCGAAAGTATGAACACGTGTTCTCGTGCTATGTCAACGCGACGGTTAAAGAATTTTTAACTGCTGAAAACGTGATTCCTACTGAGATTCATCGCTGTTTAAAGGCCGTTTATGGTGACGATACTGTTGATAGGACTACTGTGAATCAATGGGTAATAACATTTCGTGGTTGCCATCCCGGAAAAACCATAATTGATGACGAAAAACGCAGAGGGCGTCCGATCACTCGCTTTTAAAATTATGATTTCTCTTAAAATATACATACATATGCATATCATTGTCAATTATTATCAATAAATGCTTCAAATTCATTACGTTCATGTAGCTTAATAAATTGTAGTTAATACAATTTGACGGCATAAAATTAATTAAATCCGAAAACGAACCTTTGCCCACGTTGGTTGCAATTTTATCGTTTCATTTGCATCGTCCATTGCAAAAAAATACTGTTGTATTTTTAAAAAAGCTAGTGACCGATTGCTGTAGAGAATATGATTTGTAGGTTCCAGTTTAAGAGCATGTGTGTAATGTAATATAGCTTCTTCATACTTCTGATTTCGGACTGCTTCATTTCCTAAGTCCTTCAAATTCTCAACGGATAACTAAAATGTTTGAAATTGAAAAATAAACATGCAACATTTCAACACAAATAATTACCTCTTCACTCATATTTGTTATTCTATTTATCAAAGTTTCTATGCACAAAATTGTATATCATGACTCATTAGTTGGTTTTATCGTCTATACCGTTAGTTAACACAATGGTAAATATGAAATTCATGGCGATTTGCCTTGCAAGGTTAGCTATATTGATAAATTTTATAAATTCATAGGTTAGGTTACACTTTACAGTACAATATTTTTTATTATACAGCATATGTTAAAATAATTGTACCTACCTTGTTATTTTTATAGAAGGACCTAAAAAATGAAAGTGGATACAGGGTGTATCTTAAAGATAGGTCACGGTTTCGCGTGTGTGTAGTACCACTGCTCAGTGTTGCCGCTAGTAAATTTTGAATTGTACTGTAATATTCACAATAATTGTACTAGATTGTACTTCCTTATCGTAAGTTCAGTTAAAGATAATAGGGTTTCATGTATATACTTGTAGTGAGTTTTTCTAGCAAAATTCGTTCTACAAACATTGATTTTATTGAATCGTCTTTACAGCGTTATACACACTTCACCGATTACAGATGATGAAAAACTCATGAGTAGTTTTACCAACCCACAAATTGTACGCTCAGTACAAGTTGGAATAACAATGAAATATTGGAGGTTATAATTATTTACAAATTTTAATAAAGTTGTATTTATTAAAAGTTATTTAATACACATATCCACCTGAAAATAACTCCAAAACTTATTAATAAAGGAATATAAAATATCTTACAGGTATGTTACAGATAGTTATTGTTTAATCTACTTCATTAATAAAACACAACTACTGCATTTTATTGTACATTACAGCAATGGCGATTTAAAACCGTGCTGGTAGGTAATAGGTACTGGGAAGTATCGTAGTTGAATATATTTTTTCAACTTGAATGCCCCAGCGACAGATCCATTAACACAGAGAGCCTACGATTTTTAGATTTCGCGAATTCTGTATACCTAGTCTTATATTATATATGAACTTGCACGCCAAGTAGACGGATCATGTCAGGGGAAGTACATACCGACAAAAATTCTTATATTTGCAAATGTGACATGAAATGTCTAACAGAATAAAAAATAAATGTAATTAAGTGTGCATAACTGGCGGAAGAATAATAATTACTATATCAACAAAAATTGTACTAGATATTGACTAATTTTAGGAAAGGAGTACTAGCAAGCGATCTAACTAAAATTGTACTAGATCTAGTACAATTGTACTAGAACGGCAACACTGCCACTGCTTCCTACACTTATAAGTTATAAGCCATGTTTTTGGAGTTTTGGCAACGCTGCTGGTTGGCTAATTTTTGTACTGTTTATTTATAAATGTCCGTTCAAATGCGGCGTGTGATTAAATATTAATATGTTGGACTGCTCTAAGTTTGAAAAATAGTATATTATGTTATTAGGAGCAAAAGTCATATTTTATGTGCGAGGCTGGACGGGTTATCTGCCGAGCTTGCGAGGCAGATAAGTACAGCCGAGCCACATAAAGATACTTTTGCTCCGAATAACATATAGTATTTTTTCTTCAAACGTTTTTATAACAAATTATTTACAATTTTGTGAACAAAATTCGAAGAAAATTACTTGATCTCGTCAGCGGCAGATAATATTATCTGCCGCTAACATGCGGCAGATAAAGTTGTCAGCGGCAGATAATAACTTTATCTGCCGCTGACGAGCGGCAGATAAAGTCGTCAGCGGCAGATAATAACTTTATCTGCCGCTCGTCAGCGGCAGATAATATTATCTGCCGCTTGGCAATAAAGTGACAGTTTAGCATCATCAATCCAGCAGTATAATGCCATATTTTACTGCCGTTTGAAGAAAAATACATTTATTTATATTACTGTACTGTTCTTGATAAGTGAAAATAAAATTGCTGCTGGTATTTATGGCATATTATTAAGTATTTCACTGAAATCAACCGATTTAACAATCTAACCTCATATTTAGCGCATTTCTTGTAACTTTTAAGTTTATATTTAGAATGCCACGAAGACGCTGGGTACCAACCACGACAGTACCTTAAAAGAAAATCGTATGCAAACTATAACAATATTTTCTTTTCCAATTGAGGAGATCCGAAAGAAAGTATGGCTTTGTGCAATTATACCACGAAATACATTTTAATGGAAAAGACATTTGAAAACGTTAGAAATAAAAGCGGGGAACTGCAGAAGCTGATGCTGAATTATCCTCGATTAGCTGACAATGCTGTCCCAAGCGTATTTCCAAATTTATCAGAATATTCATTGCGCTCTTTCGGGCAATTTTCAAAAACTGTTCAGGGTGGAGCTTGTAATGGACTGTATGAATTTAATTTGGACAGTTGCAGGAATATCTTAGGGGTGCAGGAATTAAAAAGGGGTGCAAACCAACGGTCTCGTGCGGTCTCACACGAGATGATGTACCAAAAAAGACCTGGGGCCGTTGGTCAGCGTGACACAGTGAAACAAAAACTTCAAACTGTATGTTTATTGACTAGAATATTTTTCTATTTATACATATAAAAATACTGACTTAGCTTACAAAGTTTAATATTTGCCCTCGTTTCAGCTCGCATATGCACTTGCGTATTCAATTTCATAACAAACAACTAGCAGAGTGCAGAATTGCAGGCTATTCACCAGGTCATTCGAGCACTGATTGCATTACTGCTGACGCTTTGTTAAGCATTTTCCGTATGCAATATAATATGTTTGTGAAATAGACGCCTAATTAAATTAAAAGGATTAAAATTTATGTTTGGTTCCTAAACATTCTGCCGAGCGACAAAGGGCCGGGATGGTGTGGCTGAGGCTGTCTCTCCATCTTCTTCCTCAGGTGGCAGTGGTTGTAACCTGAAGCTCTCTGACGGGTCTGCATTTGGGCGTGGCTGCGGTTTCCTGTTCTTTCTCCAGTACTTCCATAATGTCCAGATGATACAAACTGATACCAAGATACCGATTGTAGTACCAGTGTTCACCATGATGGTATGTTGATGGTTCCACAATGGATATTCCTGATGTAGCTGCAACTCGTCTTCTTCTTCTTGTAGGCGTTGAAAATGATCGGACGGTAGCAACACAGGTTCCTCCATTTGCAGTTGAGGGTGGGTGCTCGTATTCTGCAAAGTAGTGTTAATAGTTACTTGCATTGGTTTATTGAACCCAGCTACGACAGGAATAGTAGTGAATAGCTGAGTATGCAAAGTAGTCCGTTTGGTGTATATAGTACAATCTGGGGATATTTGGATTATGCCAACATCTTGAATCTTCACATCTTCTCGATTCCCGCTATATTGTACTGCTGCTGTTGTGGGTTGATTGGGAATAAACAACCATGTATTTGCTGCGTACAGTTTCTTCCATACCAGTGTCTTAACTGTAAACTGATGGACCAAACATTTGATCTTGTTTAATCGTTGATAGATTTCGTCAATGATGCAATTAGGATTGTCTTCAATACTTCGAACGGCGGATGGCCTACATAGGTAAAGATGTTTTCCTATTGGCTCGATCTCCTTTAACTTGTCCTCTTGGATTGGTAGTAGCGACGTCGGATGGCTCTCCATGCTATTTCCTTCAGATGATGTTGCAGGTCTAACCGAGAGGGTTGTAAATCCTCGAAGTGGTTCGGTTGCTGCAACACTGGCTCCTTTGCTATTTCTGTAAAAGAGCTTTTGTGTTATGGTGTCGTTGACTATGTTACCAATTGGTTTGGAACATCCTGCCAACGTCCATCGGCTGCCTCTTCCTTTGGAGACGAACATTATATGAGTGAATACGATAATTAATATCACTCTTGCCGAGGTTAGCTGTTTTAGAGGATGCCGCATCGGTATTCCATATTGCGTGCTTTCGGTAAATTCCCTCGCAGACTTTAATAAGCCGTCTTCTTGATACCATCTTCTACGAGGGGCTAAGTGCTTAGCATTGTGTTTATTGTTTTCTGAACTTGTTGCTGTTAGTTCTTGAATCCACCTTCTATTAGGCGTAGAATATTTGGTTTCGGATTTTTCATTTTCTGAATTCCTGGCTGCTGCCATTTCTAGGTTCCACCCTACACCGGGTGCTAAGTATTTAGCGAACTCGCAGGTTTGCTCGCTTGCTGCATTTCTTGATGCCATTTCTTGATGCCATTTCTTGATGCCACCCTCCACTAGGTGCTAAATGTTTAGAGAACTCGGAGGGTTGCTCGATTGCTGCAGTTCCTGCTGCAACTTCTTGACTCCATCCATCGCTAGGTACGACGTGTTTGGTGTTTTCTTTTCCTGCATCCCCTGCCGACAAGTCTTGGTGCCGCTCTCCACCGGGTGTCAAGTTTTTAATGGTGTCGGAGGGTTTTCCATCTTCTGCAGTTATTGCTGTAACTTCTGGGCTCCGTCCATTACCGAGGGTCAAGTTTTTAGTGAGCTCGGAGGTGTTGTTGTTAGCAGCAGTTATTGCTGCAGCTTCTTGGCTCCATCCATCGCTAGGAGCTGCTGTGGAAGCATCTGGAGGAGTTCCAACGATTTTTTCGTGGCCTGCAATTTCTGGACTGCATCCACTGCTTGGAGCTGCTGTAGGAGTTTCAACGATTTGTTCGTGGCCTGCAATTTCTGGACTGCATCCACTGCTTGGAGCTGCTGTAGGAGTTTCAACGATTTGTTCGTGGCCTGCAATTTCCTTTCCTTTCTGTCCATCGACTTTGTGAATGGGAACTTCCTGAATGGAGACTTCGTGAACGAGGACTTCATGAATGAGGACTTTGGAAACTCCATGCACTTGGTGATTTTCTTGCGAATGATAAGATGCTATTTTTTCACATTCGATGATAACAGGATGTTGAACTTCCGTATTCTTTATATTGGCAGCTGCTATTGCTCGTTCTTCCGCTGTAGGATCGGTTGTTGATATTTTCTTCACCTGCTGGATTGTTACTCCTGGGATGGATCCATTTGATGCGGGATGAATCTCTTTGACTATCTCAATAATTTTTTCCTTGCATTTCCCTGGGCAAAAGTGTCTGGAGTTATATTTTCCTGTAGGCTTGAAGCAGTTTGAACATAATTTTTCATTCTTTATGAAGTCCCAACGTTCGGATATATTTAGATTGCTGAATTTTGGGCAGGATTTAATGCTGTGTGATCCTCCGCAGTGGAAGCACGATATGTCAGCAGTGTGGTACGTCTTCACTGCCCACCGATCCTGGCGACTTTCCCATGGTTTCCCAATTCCTTGTTTTCTGGGTTCGAGTTTGTTCCGTCTTTGTACAGCTTCCAGCGACTGAAATCTTGTTTCTAAGAAATTCAGTAGCTGCTCGAATTTTTGCACTTTTCTTGGTGCCGTTAGTGACTGCTCATACAGTCTGTTGGTTTCCTTGTCCAACTTCCGTGTCACTATATGACACATGATAGGCCCCCATGTGGCCGTTTCAATTCCTAAGTTCTCAATTGCTCTTAGGCATTCTGCAGTCGTGTCATGGAGTTTCTTGATCCCTTCTGCAGATTCGTTCGACAGGGTTGCCTGGTTGAATATGTCATCCAAATACTTCGCAAGTAGCAGCCTGGTGTTGTCGTATCTGTTCCTTATAATGAACCATGCAGACTCGTAATTGGCTTCAGTTGCCTCCAGGTGTTGCACTAACTTGCTGGCTTCCCCTCGTAACTGCGACTTCAAGTACTGCATTTTTTCCGCCTTACTTAGTCGTGGGTTTTCATGAACAATTCTTAGGAAAATGTCATGAAAGCTAGGCCATGCTTCGTAGGTCCCTTCAAAAACTGGAATTTTGAGAGCAGGTAACACTATATTCGCATGGCTGTTTTCCTTGACACTATGAACATCTTCATCCTGGATGTGCTGGAACAGGAGCATAATTATTTCGTTGACCATCTTCTTGGTCTCGTGGAACTCCTTGTCGTCGTAGCTACCGTGGGATAATATCTCCTCGTTTAGAGCTCTGATGTCATCCCAATCATCCTTGATGTTCTTAATGTTGTATTCGTAATACCTTTTACTGCATTCCTCATTCAACCTATTCCAGACTTCCTGAATGTCGCTTTGGAGTGAATTCACCTTGATCTGTAGCCTTCTTATTCGAAACTGTCCCTCCTTGTCAGCACGTGCGGTCGTATCTTCTTTTGGTCCAGCTGGCTGCTGTGAACTTTCACCTAGTGTGGCTAGATTTTCTTCGCACTTGTCGAGCAGGGCAACCCCTTCATTGTAAACGTCCTTGGTTTGCTGAAATTTTTTTTTTTTAAAATAAGGGTGTTCTTCCTCGACTTCCTTCGCCAGGTCTGAATGGTTGGCCTCAAATTCTTCCCAAAGTTGTTTTAGGGTGGATCTGCGAGCGGTGATATATGCTGCATTTTTTCTTGATGGGCCATCCTTCCTCACGTTGATAATCTGCCTGCGAATGGATTCTGCTAAATCTTCTTGGGTTGTAAAAATCTCCCGTCGCTGCGCCATCGTAACGGTCTTGTTCGATGAGGGCTGGTACGTTTTAAGGGATCACTGGACCAAATGCTAGGGGCAGGAACGTTGAAAGGCTCGAAATATCAAATACTAGGGGCAGGAACGTTTAAATCCGGCTCGAAGGACCAAAATGTTCAGGGTGGAGCTTGTAATGGACTGTATGAATTTAATTTGGACAGTTGCAGGAATATCTTAGGGGTGCAGGAATTAAAAAGGGGTGCAAACCAACGGTCTCGTGCGGTCTCACACGAGATGATGTACAGTCGCGGAATTAAAAATCCGGACACTTAAAATGTTTCAGTGTATATCTTACTTTACTTTACTTATCACGTTACCTGGTGTCAAAGTCAAAATATCGTATATGACAGCATACCTCATTTAAGAGTCGAACAAAGAATGCAAGTAATTACACTCATTGAAGAAGGGTGGTCGAAAAGAAGAACAGCCGAGAGATTTGCTGTGGGTAAAAGTACCATTCACGATATACACATTAAATGGCTGCAACGAGGAACTGTTGATAGAAGAATAGGTTCTGGGCGTAAATTTTTTTCGACCCCCCAACAAGACGAAAATCTAGTAGAATTTTTAAGGAATAACCCATTTGAAACCGCCGCAAGTGCAGTTCATGCAACCAATTTTCCTGGTTCTGTTCGTACTGCAAGAAATCGAATAAAGAAAACCAGTAAACTAAGAAATCGAGCGGCTGCTGAAAAATCATTTCTTACTTTGCAAAATAAGGAAGAAAGAGTTGGTTTTGCTCTACAATATTTACAACACAACTTAAATTTTTGGGAAAATGTAATTTTCTCAGACGAAAAAGTATTTCAGTCTTACCACAGCGGTTGCGTCCGTGTATATAGACTGCAAAATTCGCGATTTGAGGAGACTTACACCAAGAAATCTCATAACAGCGGTAGATTTTCAGTAAATGTGTGGGCTTGGATATGTGCACAAGGAGCAGGTGTATGTTGGAACATCGAGCAAAGATTTAATAGTGATTCGTATATCCAAATTCTGTTTCCCGAAAGAAACTTCGTATTTCAACAAGATAATTGTCCCGTCCACACATCCAGGATTACTACTCAATGGTTTCGCGAAAATAATATAATATGTTTACCATGGCCTTCCAGAAGCGCCTACATAAATCCGATAGAGAATGTTTCGGGATATACAGTATAGTGAAAAAAATGTATTCTACAAATTTTAGACCAGCAAATAGACAGGAACTATTCGATAAAATTCAAGAAAGTTGAGACGAACTATCTCCAGAATATATCTACTCTCTTATTTCTTCAATGCCTAGGCGTTTACAAAATTTAGTAAATACAAATGGAGCAGCTACAAAATATTGAATTTAGTTTAAATGTTGATATTTTAAAATTAAAATAACATCTTATTTGAGTAAACAGCTATTTATTTATGCTTCTATGGCAGTTTAAGGGAAAATTTGAAATAGCTTGTTGATTTCACGTTGCACTGTTTAACTGTCAATTGCTAACCTAGAAATGCAAAGCTCAATTTACATTACCCAAAAATTGCAAAAATCCTGTATAAGACTCGTCCGGATTTTTAATTCCGCGACTGTACCAAAAAAGACCTGGGGCCGTTGGTCAGCGTGACACAGTGAAACAAAAACTTCAAACTGTATGTTTATTGACTAGAATATTTTTCTATTTATACATATAAAAATATTGACTTAGCTTACAAAGTTTAATATTTGCCCTCGTTTCAGCTCGCATATGCACTTGCGTATTCAATTTCATAACAAACAACTAGCAGAGTGCAGAATTGCAGGCTATTCACCAGGTCATTCGAGCACTGATTGCATTACTGCTGACGCTTTGTTAAGCATTTTCCGTATGCAATATAATATGTTTGTGAAATAGACGCCTAATTAAATTAAAAGGATTAAAATTTATGTTTGGTTCCTAAACAAAAACTTATCGGCAATTTGACATAGTCTTGGGATCTTACTACTGACAGCGGTGCAGTGGAGCCGGGCTAGTTAAGGTTTTTGTAATTTCAGGGAAAATGAAGTGAAAACACTAAATAGGTTAAAAAACAATTATTATTTGTTCATACCACTTTATGTTAGCCTAAGTTAAATAAATAAAATGTCCGTTCATTTATACCTTTGTTTCTATTTTTACACCCACCACACGAAACTGGGAGATAAATTTGTATTAATAGTAATATGTTATTTAAAATTGATGTTACCTTAAAATGTTCAATATTACGAATAATTAACCTGATTATTACACACAACTGTCTTGTGACATCCAATGAAAACCATGCATTTTTTGAAAATCTACCAATCCCGAACTGATTAGCTTATAAACGCCCCTGTGCTACTCATCAAGCGATAAGCGCCCTAGTGCTGATTATCAAACCCTAGATGGTGTCATAATTAGAAATAGAAATGCAAGAAGCAAATAATTTCAGTTTTTTGGCATTATTAGATCAATTTTAAATTTTAATTCGTATAGGGCTTTGTATTGAAATTTTTTCAAAATTATTTTATGGGCAGGTCACAACAAGTTCAAGTTCTTAACAATATTTCGCATAGTTGCCAGATTTCTAGTGGTGTTCCGCAGGGATCAATTTTAGGCCCTACCTTGTATGCTATTTACACTTTTAATTTTCTCAGCTCTATTAGTCACTGTAAGTATCACTTTTATGCAGATGATACGCAACTTTATTTAAAATTTTCACCTAACAATGTACACATTGCTAATGCTCTTATTAATAACGATTTAAACAACTTAGTTTCTATTTCTAAAGATCACTGTCTCAAGATAAATCCTATTAAATCTTGCTTTTTAATCTTTGGTAAGAGGCATCTTAGGACAACACTGCAAAATCAATTAAATCTAACTGTAGATGGCAACAGAATAACCCCTGTGGAATCAGCTAGAAATCTGGGCTTAAATATCGACAATAACCTTCGTTTTAGTGTGCACGTCACGAAACTTATTCAAAAATCTTATTGCAATTTAAAAATACTTTATTCCGTCAAACATCTTTTAAATATTAATCTTAAAATTGTGTTATGTAACTCGTTGGTTCTTTCTCATTTTAACTTTTGTAGTGAAGTGTATGGTGACTGCTTGAGTTCTCTTGATAAAAGTCGGATTCAACGCGTACAAAATTCCTGTCTACGCTTCATATATGGTGTAAGAAGGAGGGAGCATATTTCTCATAAGCTGGCGGACGCAAATTGGTTGAATATGGCAAACCGACGGATTCTACAAGCTTCTTGTTTGTATTTTAAAATCATAAACAATAAGACTCCATCTTATCTCTTTGAACGCCTAAGTTTTCGAACAGACGTGCACAATTTAAATTTAAGATTTAAAGGCCGGTTAACACCTCCATTGCACAAAAGTTCTCTCTTTGAGAGATCTTTCTCCTATAGTGTTGCACGGGAATTTAATACTAGGATATGCAGCATAGAAGCGGCTTCTCCGACTACCTTTAAGTTACGGCTTAGGCATCTGTTGCAGCTACAACAACAATAACCACCATTTACCTAATTGTTTTTTTTTTTCACAAATATATAAGATTTAAGTTCGAATTGGCAGTGCTATTTGTTTTTTATTTACCTGTATTTATTTATTTATTTTAAATATTTCTTCATAAGGTTCACATGGAAGAGCAGAACACACTTGTGTTGTTCTGATTGTGAACCTTTTGGTCCCCACTAACGAGTACCTGGAATAATTACTCTTTTTTTCTTTTGTTTTTGTAAATATCTCATTTTATTTTATTTTATAAGTATTTAATTTTTATAAGTATTGAATTTTTAGATTATGTTTACTTGTGTACTTGTTAGTAGCCAATAAATATATATTATTATTATTATTATTATTATTAATAATCTTCAAAATTTAAACGCGTGCAACACACTTACATACCTATAATTTTGCCCGTGCCAAGAGTCACCGTGCTGGTTGCCCCTAGAAAACTGCTCTCGGGCAAGCCCTCGGGACAGTTTTCGTTGCAACCAGCACTCGACCCTTGGCGTCTGCAAAATTATCGGTAAGTATATTTCGCCCTTGTTATATTACTATTGATAATTTCAATTATTACTATAAAATACTGTACCGGTGCACACCCTGGTTACCTTTTTGCTCGTGGATGTGCCTACGTTGTGTACTTTTTACTGGTTCTTGTGGGTGATTTGACGGAGTTACAGGTGCTTCAACTAAGCGGCCGTACTTAGGCTAACTTTACTCAGTCCCTATAGGGGCTGGAAACCTCCAGCTCTTACACCAAAGAAAACAACATCATGGCAAGCGATCGCTCTTTATTAGGACCAAAGTAAAAGCACTACATTACTCTTACAATTATTGCGCTGTTTCGGAGCCTCACTGGACGACGGGCGTTGCTTATTATCTCACCTAGTGGCAAGAAGGGCTGTATGCCAGCCTGAGTCTGGTTACTATGGGTTACTGGCGGCGTTAAGTGAAGTAAGCGAAAAGCAAAGAATTGATACAAACGCCTCCGTACTAACAAGAAGAGAGAAACCTTTCAAATGTCGGGCTGCGCTGTACCTAGTGGAGTAAGAAGAGCAAAGAATTGATACAAACGCCTCCGTACTAACAAGGAGAGAAAAACCTTGCAAATGTCGGGCTGCGCTGTACCTAGTGAAGTAAGAAGAGCAAAGAATGGATACAAACGCCTCCGTACTAACAAGGAGAGAAAAGCCTTGCAAATGTCTGGCTGCGCTGTACGTAATGAACTAAGAAGAGCAAAGAACTGATACAAACGCCTCCGTACTAACAATGGAACCTTGCGATGTCGGGTTGCGCTATACCAATTGAAGTACCTAAGGGTTAAATAAGTTAGAAGCTGTTGTAATAGTTCTCCGTGTTACGCGTCGAACTACCAACTACACCAAACCTCGTCTTTCCTCCTTCTCCCGTCCACTGCCGAGTGTTTTATGCAACTTGCGAGAACCCCTCCATCCTGTGTCGTGGGGCGTCCCGCCAATGACAACGAAATCTAAATTTCGTTGCTATAGCGACGCGATGTTAATTGGTAGTTTCCCTTCCAAAACCCACGACGGTTTTTTAATTCTTTTCTGTCGCGTTTTTAAATGTTTCCCACGACCACTTTGGACACGTGTTTCCCTTGGCTGAAATCGTAAATTAATAAATTCTCAAACTAATTTAGCCGGCGGGTTGAGGGCTGTTTGTCCCTCAGACGCGGCTAATCCCCTGGCCATAAATCTAATATAGGAATTTTCGACTTTAGCGCCGATGCGCGCTCTACAGCTGCGAAACAAACGAAAGCTTTCGTTACGTGATAAAATTTTTACTTATACTATACATAAAATACATCTATAAACTATGGGTTATCATTGTCCTAGAAATAAAATGCCTAAAATAAAATGTGTACTTCCTAAAAATAAGATAGCTAAAAAAAAGGTCTGTAATTACGCGACCCTCACAATACTTAGAAAGTAGAATCACCGAGGATATCAAAAGCTCGACCGATATCAAACACAGAATTACAGAGCTAAAGCTATATTTAATAAAAAGAAAAATCTTCTTTGCTCGAATAATATATGTCTATGCCGCTACAAAAGACCAATAAAAACCTAATTTGGAGCATAGCTCTCTATAGTTCGGAGGACAATAAACCAAACTGATAAAAAACTTATAGAAGCTTTTGAAATGTGGTGCTGGCGACGGGTTCTGAAAATAAGAAAGACAGACCGGGCTACTAATGTGGAAGTGAAAGAATCGACGAAGAAAGACAAATATGGAAGACGACATATATGGTTAGGCTATGTTTACAGGAAGAGTACGTTTGCCGGTTTTAAGACCTCCCCCCACCACATTGTGGAGGGGTCAGTCAAGGTCAAGCTCATTTCCTCCTCTCACCACTTAGGCTGGAATTCAAGGCCAATGCCAAGTTGTAGGTCCCGATCAAGGTCATTTCCAACCCACCATTCGAATTTCAAGGTCCACATCAGATCCTCCCATCACCACTCAAATTTCAAGGCCAAAACGTAACTGCTTACACAATAAGAAAGTATGAACTAGGAGTCAAACCTAGGTCTCCCTGTTCATCCACAGGGTGCTTAAAACAATTGTAGATATACAACAGGAATTATCTGCTGGTGCAAGTAGCTTCTTCAAGACATCAGGTTTATTTTTAAGGAAAATAGTTTGCCAATGAGTGTCTACGGCATAGGAAGGAAAATGGAATTTTACTTTAAACGTTAGCAAATCCTGTTGAGTAAAGTTGTTCACTTGTATTTTAAAACGTGTATTGTTGAATATTTTATTTGTTCCTCACTTGTAAATAACTAGAAACTTACCATTTATTCAAAATGTCAAACTGACAAGCAACTAAATTCATCAATATGACACATACTAAGACAACTCTGGCTTTGCACGCTATCATTTATCTAGGAGCACGCTTGTAAAACTGATAGTTAACTTGTAAAGATTTTAACGACACGAGTTTGATTGCCAAAAACGAGGCGGTAAGCCGAGTTTTGCGGCAATCAAACGAGTCTCGTTAACTGCCATAAGCAAAACGTGTATTGTTCAATATTTTATCTTCATCAATAAATTCTGATTCAACGTATTTCTTTATACAAAAAGAGTGCGGTAATATTCATTACCACACTGAGTGCGGTAATATCTATCCATTACCGCACTCAGTGCGGTAATAACCATTACCGCACTCAGTGCGGTACTGAAGCTCTTAACGATACTAAAATTAATTTGGTTAAGAGGCTATAATGATGAAGATAAATGTAATAAGATCATTACTGACTTTTAAAAAGTTGGAAAATGAGCTATTCCCAACTTGTAACTTTCCAACTGGTCGGAAAAGTGATTGCCGCCGCAGAGGTTGGAAATCAATCAATTGCCGATCGCTGTGTAAGTAGGGACACTGGGAATCTTGTTCATCCATTCATGCGCGTCACAACCTGTCGTATCAAAATATAATAATTTTTCCAATTATTGTTTAAAATTAGATGATTGCGAGTAAAATAGTATACATACATACCACGGTGAAAAGTTTCATTCCTGTCTCGAGATAAAGTTGACCTCGACGTTACGCGTCTCGGTTAACTACTTAATCTCTCGACAGGAATGAAACGCTTTCCACCTCGGTATGTAATATACTATTACAAGTTAGTAGCTTGTTAAGATAAACTTTCTTGATTAATACAGTGACTTGATAATATGATGTTTACAAGTGGGGAATAAATAAAAACATTTTCTTCTGTATCTTACTGATTTACTTATAATAAAATTTAAAAATGTAAAAATTATTTTAATTAAATAAATCCACATATCAAGTGTGCTACAAATTCTACAAATTCTTGAGTATACATTTTATTTATTTTCAAAATAAAATTTTTCCGCAAAAATAACTTTATACAATTATTCAAGATGGCGGCTACGCTCCACCTCGCAAATGCAGCAACACCACAGATGTGCATTCAGTAGATCATAAAGTACATTAACACCAATTTTTAGCTTTATACTTTGGTTTTAGGCCCTGTACTGTCAGCCGCGGTTGGGGTGCCCAAGTACCTTTACCTGCGTTGGCTTCAATTGAATCTTATAATATTCTTATCTTTTGACCTACATCTTGCAGCTGGTCTCCCATGTATCTACAAACTGTCGCAAAGCTGAAAATCCGCTTCGATCTGTCACCAAATAATTAATAATTAATCGTGCTTTATTTACGTTTTAAAATGAGAAAAACGATTAAAAGTAAGTACAAAAGCGTTTCTTTCTAAATAAAAAAAAATTAATAAGTGGTTTGTTATGATAGAGACATGGCTCATTGGCTTCTTAAAGCGAGCCGCGACTGACAATGAGTACTCACTTCACAGACTCGATGACAAATACAATATTTGCTAACGTTCCATAAATATGCCAAAAGCTCATTTTTACTTGATTTTATACCAAGCTTTAGATTTACTAGATATAGTTCCAAAGATGTTATGTTTGTCGCTTTATTAACAGTGCAATCTTCAATACTAGTTTTTCGTCATTATCAATAAGCATGATTTGGTTACACGCCCACGTTAGGTGGCGCCAAAAATAAGCCTGTTACGGTGTCAAAATGACTTAACGACACCCACACGGTGTGAGTATCAAAAGACTAGTCAAGTCCAGAAAAAGATGGCACGCTCGCCCTGAGAATAGTCAAAGACAGGCTAAAGGCCTCGGCCAGTACGCTCAGGGAGATGGGCGTGGTTCAAACGGTACGTCACCGGGCAAGCATGTTGAAGTATACATGGAGTGTTCCTAAATAAATGGGCGCCACAAGGTCCAAGAAGACTCCCGTTTAACCGGACCTTGAAGGTCAAACGGGGTGATACGGGATCTCGGCCTCACGAGCCTCGTCGTCAAACTTACCTGTGTCGCTCCTTGTGCCACAACGTCCCTCTCGTGACTGCCAAGAACACACCGCCCTCGCAGCCCAATCGGGCGGGAGGCAAACGAACCGCACGTTACGACAACTTCGTGGCCTGGGATCGACTGACTAAAAATCGACAGTTAATCCCAAAGTCAGTTTACGCGCGAAACAAAGTGTTATCACGCCACATTAAGAGTGGCCAATCGCACGGAGCCCGCCGGATAGCAACAAACCCGTCTCGGAGCGACAGGAATGATAGATGCCCTTTCATTTGCTCTTACAAGCTGAATTTTTAACTAGCCTGGAAACTAACGCTGCGAAACGAAACTCAAACGGACATCTGCAGGAAACAGCATTCAAAGGGTGGCCCCAAAATGTTACCAATTAGGGTTAACGAAGCTCAAGGTGTTCGAAATAATTATTGCGATCTTATGCGATTAACTATTGTCTGAGTTAAATTCGAAATACAAGCGCACTCATCAATATGGTACCAAGACTGCTCGGAAAGCTTAGTTAGTTGCTAGAATTATTAAGAAATACCAAAATGACCTGACAAATCACCTCTGAGTTTGTCAGAAATCACTGATACATTTATTGGAGTACTTTGAACTCTTGCGTATGTGGTAGCATGCTATAAGTTGCTTGCCTCAAACATTACCGTAAAGCTGTAATTTGGCATAATTTGGTTACTTACTTGCGTCAACATTGTAATTTGGCATGCTAGGATTTGCTTGCTTGCGGCATCACCGCGGACTGGTGTATTAAGATGCTATATTGCGCTTGTTTGCTACTTTCTTGAAATTAGCATGCCTTATTGTTCCTGTTTACGGTACTTTTGTAATTTGGCTTTATTTAAAATAAACCTCGGTAATTTGTGGTCACAATAGAGTACAATGCGTTTGTACCTTTCATGATATAAAGTCGCTCCTGGAAGATATGCGAGTGCTGATCCTGAAATTATGAGACATCATGCATTGTCTGTAGTATCGGTAACTAATATAAAGCTTGCTCATGCTAATTAATGTTTCTAAATTCTGTTTCAGGTCGTAGCGAATCGGTTACGCATGGTGCTTTGGTAAGTTCTCGCAAGCTTATTGATTTATCGGTTGTATAAAGACGGTTAGGAGCTTCCTGGTATTTTAAGTACCTTTTACTATTAATAGAAAAAGAAGAACCGCACGCTGTCTTTACTGTAGTTAGTCGACCCTCAGATATATCAATGCAGCCTGATCGATAGTTTGGTACGATTTGAAGCTAGCAAGACTCATTGAGAAACTTTGGTTTGGGGTTGAGTCTTGCTTAGTGTTTGCTCTTGGTAGCAACAGTTACTATAATAACAACTGTAAATCAGTTTGTGTGTTAATTATGTTCGTGTTATGTATTATTATTTATTGTTGTAGTAAAATTTTCACAGGTGTTGTTAAAATGGCACAACTATATTTCATATACCGAACGGAGTGAGTAAAATATGCAACCCCAGTTACAAATATTAACAGTAAGGTGGTTACTAATGTGATTTTAGTAAAATTTAGATGATAGGATGTATGTATAGTTGAGAGGTTACACAGAGGTAAAATTTGACAACCGTTTCTGCAAAACTTGAAATTGCACAATCGTGCGATATCTAGCTCAAAGAATTCTGATGATTTTCATCTGATAATAAATGTGACAAAGGTAGCTTTAGGGATCTTAAGAGCAAATATACACATTACCTACATTTAAGGAGATGTTTATTGCTCAGAGCTCCCCCGCCTTTAGTTCTTTTCCTTATAAAACAGATCGCCCCGAAGTCGGAAAAAGGCGATCCTCGGGTGTACTAACAGTAGATGCATGGAACGTCCAAAACACTCCGAACAGATTTACCTTGATCGCTTGTTGCCGCTAAAATCCTTTACGCCAAAGAAATACAAATAGGGGTTCGCATGCAAACACCATGAGATAAAAACATGGGCTAGTTAAAGTTAAATATTTATGGTGGTTGTCGGTGCCGTCGGCAAGTGTGCGAAACGCCTGCACGTTGCTGTCACTGGTCGCCAGGGAAGGTTGACAGCTGCGTGCCTAAACGAGCAGTCCGTGCTGGGAAGAAGACTGGGGAAGGACGTGACTGATCCTCGAAATCGAGACTGGAGTGTGGGCGTGAAGAGACGAGAATTCCGGCAACCACACTCCCTAATTGACTTGATACGAAGATTTTTCCTCCAATAATTGAATCTGCAGCGGCCTCGACTCACTTACTCCTCCGCAATGCTACCCGGCACTTCACTTACTAACTTGTTACAAAGGTAAAAAGGGTCAAAATCACTACACAAACCAAAGAGCACTGCACAGCACAAATAGAAGATGCCCCGGAGTGCGTTAGATCGCAACCAGGGCTGCAAGAAGCGTTCGATATTTACAACTGCTAACTGCTTGAAGGCTTGAAGATGACTGATTTCAAAAACGCAGTAACTAACGGATCCTCGCCGTCGTTCGCCATCTCTTTCCTACACCCGTACGCTACATTTGTTGTCGCAAGATTGCACATTTCGCTGGAGGCGGACGTGCGAATCGTCACGTAAGCCAAGACAATTTGAACCTTGTCTCTAAAACTGCGCCAGCTTGGAGCCAGACAACTGACGTCATACGATAAGTAATTAATTCGCAAACGTAAGGGGTTGCTACATTTTTGGATACAAACATCGATCGGAACAAGGGTTCATATTAAAAAGCTTTCCAAAAGATACCAAAACAAGATTGGTATGGTTAAGGAACATAAATCGACCAAATTGGATACCTTTAACAGGATCCCGAGTTTGCGAATTCCATTTTGATGAAGCGCAATGGGAAAATATTCGCGCAGATGGTAAAACAAAATTAAAACAAAACGCCGTTCCAACTTTACTGTTGCTCAGTAGAAAGTATGGAGTACATCCTGCAAATCTTCCTGTACCATCGGGATCGGCGGAATCAACTTTGTTAACCGAGTTTTCAAACAAAAATGAAGTTAAAACTCAAACAGAATACCCTGTGTATACAATAGAACAATCGATGTTCTTGATTCTGTAAAATTAATTGGGAGAATGCGAAGACAGATTAATATTTTGAGGCGAAATAATCGCATCTTAAGCACTAAGTTGCACGATCAAAAAAGAAAAACTCAGAAAATCGAAAAGGCAATCAAAAAGTTTCTAAATAAAGATCAGTTAGAACAGCGGCGCAGGAACTACTGTAATCATGGGTGGGGGAGGGGGGGGGGGGCAAAACATTTTTGTTAATGGTTTAACATGACTAGGCTTTATGTTCGACTGTTCCAAAAACACTTTATTATTTAGCGTCCATAAAGTTACTATGAAAATAAATGTCATTTTATTAAAATCAGGAAAGAAGATTGTATTAGGTTACTGAAAACTTTACAAATAACAGAAAGAAATTCATCTTTAATACCTTACGGTAATAGATCGGTATTCTTGATATTAATAACGCAATTAACCTAGAAGAAGCGCACTTCGAAACTATTAAATGTTTGAAGATCCATTACACCAAAGAGAAAATCCCCAAAAACTAGTGTCTTCCCTATTGCACTTGGAAATTTGTATTTGTGATCTTTATCCCACAATTTTCTCACATTCTCACACGAGAAATGGACTGGCGGTACCTTACACTTACACCCGTATTCATAGTCGTTCGCCAGCGACTCGCCGGCGAAACGCCGGAGTTTTGCCACGCCCCTTACGAGAATTAACCTTGCATAGTCGCTCGCCGGTAAAACCAAGGATGCGCGTTACTATGGTTTTAGGCGGAGCGCTGCATGCGCGAGCGACTATGCAATGTTAACCCTAGTAACCCCACAAAATTGAGAGAACGCCGAGTACCAAAATGGGTCATTTTTGACCCACTCTATAATTTTGCTATTTATAATTGTTTAAAACATTTTTTGCTTTCCTTACATATATAAAATATCTAATACGTTTCTTATATTTAATATTTATCATACATATTTATTTTATTTATTTATTTATTTTAGCAAGTAGCCAACAGATCAACCAATTACAGGCTACTATTAAACAAAATATACATAATTCGTACAATACATACAGTAAGGTATTAATTAGTTAGTTAGTTAGATTGTACGGTAGTGGCAAAGCAAACAAGTAAGAATGGGTACCAGAGACGAAAATCACCTATAACTATAGTTGACATAAATATTAGATAAATATATTACAAACTCGCAAATTAAGGGAAAAAAGATCTATATATTAACTAGTTGCTAAAGTACGTGCAAAAAAAAATAAAAAAAATAAATTATTATAATTATAAATAAAATATAAATGGCATCCGTTTAACGAGCTATTGCTCTATTTACATAAAACTTAAATTGTTTTAAACTGCAGTGATAAATATCTATCTCCGAAAAGTTGTTATAAATCGAACACATACGCAACATTGGCGAATTATAGGCATAATTCGTTCTGTAATTCGGTATTGAAAAAACAAAGGTATTCCTAGAGTTGTGTGAGGGTACATGAAAATGCAGCTCCGATAAAAGGGTATCACAATCTACAGCCGATCGAACTAATTTGAAAATAAATATGCATGACTGCAAAGCTCTTCTTTTTTCTAAACTTAAGAAATTAGACTCTTTAAGCAATTCAGTATAGGGTAGATAGAGAGGATAGACCCCATGCATTTTGAAATACAAGAAGCGTAAAAATTTTTTTTTGACCTTTTCTATTAAATTCTTATAATTGTTGTAATATGGTGACCAAATAACACATCCATATTCTAAGTGTGGTCTCACAAACATATTATATAAAAAAAATAGGGAGTGAATTTGACTAAACGATCTGGCGTTCCGTATAACAAATCCGAGTTGTCTATAAGCTGAGTTAACGCAGTGAAGAATATGTAAGTTAAAAGTAAGTTGATTATCAAACTGTATACCCAGATCTTTTATATTGTCTTTCCTACAAACATTCTGATTATCAAGTGTATAGTTAAAGGTTATTATTGATTTTTTGCGAGTGTAGCTAACTATAGCACATTTATTTATATTAAATGAAATGCGGTTTACAACAGACCATTGAAAGATTTTTTCAAGGTCAAATTGTAATAATTGACAGTCGTTAATGCAAGATATACTCTTATAAATTTTAAAGTCATCCGCAAACAGTAGACATTTAGAATAGGTTATTACATCGGGTAGATCATTAATTAAGATCAGGAACAGTAATGGCCCTAGGTTAGAGCCCTGTGAAACTCCTGATAAAACGTTAAACTCACGTGATACACAATTATTATACACTACATACTGGCGCCTGTTCTGAAGATATGATGCAAATAAGCGTAACATTTGTGGAGTGAAGCCAAATGAATACAATTTTTGTAAAAGTATAGTGTGATTTACCTTGTCGAATGCTTTAGCATAGTCCGTATATATTACATCCATTTGAGTATTATTATTAAAGCAATTAACAGTATCTCGCGTAAGTACTAGCAAATTAGTACTAGTAGATCGTTTGGGAATAAATCCATGTTGAAAGTCCGAGATATGAGGTTTAACATGACTGTATAAGTATTTGTAAATAATTGATTCGAAAATTTTGCAAGGAACTGAAAGTAGTGCTACCGGTCTGTAGTTCGTTATGTCACACTTTTTACCGCCCTTGTGTATTGGGCACACTTTTGTTAGTTTTCAGGCTGTGGGAAATATAGAAGTTTCTAGAATTAAATTGAATATGAATTTTAAAGGTTCAATTAGAAATTCGGAACATGCTTTGAACACATATGCAGGGACACTGTCAGGGCCAACTGAACGTTTTGGTTTCAATAGTTTTATAGCTTGAATTACATCTTCAGAGGATATGCTAGTTATGTGAAAACTGTGAGAACAAACAGACATGCCGGTAAATTGATCCACATCATATAATTCTCCGTCGTGTAGATAAACGGATTCGAAATAGGTTGCAAAAGCATTGACTATAGTAGTGTTGCTGCTATAAGTTTCATCCGCATACATCATTTCTTCAGTTACTGTGGAGCTAGTTTTCTTAGTTTCTTTAACAAATTTCCAGAATACACTGGGATCAGTATTGATAGTATTTTCAATAGAGTTTACACATTCTTCATATGCACTTTTAATATCAACTTTAATTTTAGCCCTTAAGTAATTAAAACTTTGTTTGTCATTGGGTTTTTTAAATTTTTTGTATCTTTTCCAAACCCGTGCCTTCCTCTTTATCTCCCTAATGATTTGAGCATTGAACCAACTAGGGTACATCTGCTTTTTGAAAGATGTTTTAGGTACTGAGTCGTCTAGGGCTTTATATAAGTTTATATTAAAGATATCTACAGCACTCTCAACGGTAGAAGCAGCGGCCAAGTTCCACTGAGTGTCCCGCAAATTACAGTATAATTTCATAAAATCAGCTCTCTTAAAATTATATTGGACACCACCAAATGAATTCGACGCTACTAACCCCGCAGTGCTGTACTCGATTTCACAAATTAGAGGAGGGTGATGAATATCTGCGGGGACTAATGGCATGTCGCATTTATTTACTGCGACGTTTGTATTGCTAACTACAAGATCCAGCACTCTGTTGTTCTGGTTTGTAATACGATTAAATTGTTGAAAATCATGCATATTAATAAAATTAATAAATAAAATATTCTTGTAGTTTGGCCGTAAATCAGTAACTTCATCATTCACCCCCAACATGTTAAAATCTCCGAAAATTATTATTTTTGACCCTGTACTCAAAACATTCCCGTCAACTGCCTGGTAAAAAATCTCGTACAATTCAGCTGTAGATTGCGGTGGAAAATAGATGCAACAAATATAAAATGAAGTATTATCTATCAGAACTTGAACCCATATGTCTTCACAAACAGTTTCTAAAAAACATAATCTTTTACTTTTGAACTTCTGCTTAACAGCAACCAGGACTCCACCACCCCTTGATATTCTATCTCTACGGTAAACTAAATAATTGTTCGGGAAAACTTCGGTATCAAATACGTGGTCGTGGAGCCAGGTCTCTGTTAGAACGATAATGTCAAAGTCGCTAGATAGAACATTCAACATACATAATAAATAAAAACCGAAAATACATCGAGAACAGACTGTACATTCATACTGCATTGTGGAAGTCCTTCCTTTTCAAGAAGTATATTTACTTGTTTAGATTTCCTTTTTGGATCGGACACATATGTCCACATTCTCCCATCTATTTTCTCATTATTAGCTCCAGCAACGAGTTCATCATCCGAGTCTTCAGAACCGGAAACTTCTATTCCAAATTCACTGTCACCGATTCTCTCAACTTCTTCATTATCTTCTACTTCGCTGCACACTTCAGGAACGTCTTCGTCACTATAATCACTTTATTCGAAAAGCTTAGCTAGTTGCTCGTCACTTAGTTGAATTTTATTTGGATTTATTATGACCAAATGGTAACAGCAAACTGAAAGTAAATTTTGAACCCTGCTTTTATATAGACATACGACAAACATGTATAATTCCTGTAAATTCCTCAGACACTTTTTACCAATAAAATTCATGCATGCACATGCACTAACAGGCAAAATTCACCAGACAGCAGGCATAAAACATTAATTGCTTACAATACGCGAAGTACCGAAATGGGTCAAAATTGACCCTTTACGCAAAGAAAGTAATAAAAAATTTTAGGTACCGTTTTATAAATTTCTATTTATGGCATACGGTGAGAGACAGCACAGAAATAGCATATCTAGAAGCAAAACGACGTAATAGCATCTGAAAAAAATGGTACCTACAAGAAAATTTGAATCCTGGGTCATTTTTGACCTGGTTTTGGGGTTACTAGGGTTAATTCTCGTAAGGGGCGTGGCAAAACTCCGGCGTTTCGCCGGCGAGTCGCTGGCGAACGACTATGAATACGGGTGTAAGTGTATTAATCTAGTGACTTTAAAATTGTCCTAACAGTGGGCACAGGCAGGTTACCTTGTATGAACAGAATGAACTTAAAATCGAAATGCATAGATATAGAAACTTACGATCTGCTATTGATTATGTAATTATAAGGCAAAATTCAAACACAAAGGCAAACAATGTTAAAGTATGTAGAGCCACTAGTTACGGTAGTGACCAATACCTGATTAAAACAGCGTTTCAAAGAAGAAGGTGTGAGGAATACATAAAAAACAATGATTATTATTTTTTTCATAATAGAAGAAAGAAAAATAATCTAAATTCATGGAACATGAAAGCGTTAAAGATCTGAATCAAACTGAAAGACATTTGTTTTAGCAACACCGAAGAGCGTTATGGGTATATAAAGAAATGTATTCATGCAGCAATCAATGAAGCCTTGGGACAACAATCAAGTAGATATAAACAACGTAGACCGTTGGTGGGATTAAGAGATTGAAAGAAACATATAGAAAAATGGTGGAAGTAGTACTTAACATTTTTGAATACTAAAACCAACAGCGATAAATTAGTATATAAAGAAGTGCAAGCTAGAAGAAGAATGAGTTGTCAGAAGAAAATGGACAATAGAAGAAAAGCTACAAGAAACTATAAATAGGAGAACAAAATAGTACTGAAAGTTTGAAATGTCTACTTATTACTTAATAAGTAGAATACGTCATTCAAAAAGAGAGATAATATCAATTTCGTAACAACAATGAGACAAGCATTATAGGATATGGTTAATAGACAATAGACAGCAGCTTAAAGAGGAAGAAAATATAGTACAGTGCAACCTAACTGCTTTAGGATCACCAATAAGACTTTCCTTGAAGAAAGTGAAACAAGTATGTAAAGAATAGAAAGGTTGCGGGATCGGTAGGCATGCCACCGGAATTAATTAAAGGTAAGTATATACCAATTGTTATACCAATACCTAATTGAATTATTTCATTAATGCCTGAATGGAGCAGAAATTCCAAAAGGGTGCAAAATTTCTTATGTATCCACTGTCCATAAGAAAGGTAGTATGAGTAACTGTGATAACTACCAAGGTAATTCTGTCACTAGCTCCATAAGATAATTTCTTGAAGGATTTAAAAAAAAACAGAATGGAAAATTAATATCGCGATATGGAGACGGAAGAGCATGTGGGTTGTACATGTGCAGTGGATTTGACGACCCCACAAAATGCTTTAAATTACAGGGATTAACTTTTACCGGCGTTATTTATTTAAAAGCAAACCATTTAGAAGCCGATTCAAGAATGTACTGTCATGCTACAAAACTTAAAACTGCAGCTATTATGATTCTGCACAGTTGTGACATTTATTTCTGGAATAAACCTACAAAGATTGATTGCCGAGAACCACTTGTCGCACAGGTAGGTACCAAAAAGCATGTTTCAACGATCGCATCAATACATTTTGTTCAGGATTCACTTTCAGCTTGAGAAATGGATTATCAGGACCACATCAGTTTCAAGACTTGAAAAAAGTTTGCACTTACCTGTTATTTAAATCACAATAAAAAAACAACAGCTAACGAACTTCGACGTAAATTTATTGTCCAAAATATAAACTTTGGTTTAAATTTGTCAAAAGTAATATTCACCCCTGATGCATAGCAGTTACAATATTTAAAGGCTTCAGCTCAAGTTTGTTTATGGAAAAGATCATCTGATCCACTGTTTAAGCTTATTGCTACAATTTGGCTATGAGTTAAGTAAATAATTTGTTTCAAAAGGAAATGACCAAAAAAACCTTGCCTAATTTTTTGGTTAAGCCATCCAAATGTATATCGAACTACCGTACATTGTCATGCAGTTGCAAGAAATGTACTTTGTAACGTGTCATCTGCATCCCTCAACTGTAATTTTATTTTATATTCATAATTGAAAACCAGCTTGCGTTTTATATGTTCTATTATCATAATTAGAGTTAGCATTGTGCTTTATGTAAGCAAAGCCGGTTCTGCGCTGGAAGGGCATTGAGAATTTTAATTTACGTGTATGCTGCGACAAAGCCTGTCCGTGAGATGAAGGAGATTCAACTTCTTAGCGTGTTTTGTTGGTGGTTTCAAGATTAGTTTTAGTAACACGCCCGCTTTAACGGGCAGCACCCATTTTGCGACACCTGAAATATATTGTGCAAATTTTGCCCAAAAGTAAATTAATTAAAAGCTGCTTGAAGCGTGCAGTAAAGCGGTTGCTTCAAACAAGTGAAAAATGCAGCAGGTGTACTGGTGAGTAAAAAATGATGTGCTGCGTTTCCAGGGTACACTTAAAGCGTACATTTGAAGACGCTAATTTATGTCATACTCAAAGGTGCCTTTGCCTCGAAGTCTTGACGTCAATCAAAAGAGTGTCGTACAAGGCAGCAATTGGGGGTTCCCAGTATCCTGCGTTGTACCATCCGGAGTCCATGGCGCAGTCTAAGACGTGCTGAATTTAAGGGTACGCAGCAGCCTCATTCCAGGTAATAGGTTTTCAGTTAAAAAATCGATAAGATATTTTGATTGTTGCGTTATTTTAACAGACAATGATTTCAATGTTATTTTGATGCGTTGCTATTGATGTTTCATGTATGTGTTTAAACATGCATGCAAGTAGCCATAGATATCTTACACATAAGTTACCTGATGATTTAAACATGTTTTCTTTTAAACGATTTGTGTTTAGATGTGTTTTCTTGGATGTTAATGTTTTTGTACGTGTTTTGAAGTCAATGGATTTCCGTAAACAAATTGGTTTTTGTTGTGCCTTGTTTAAAGTCATGTTCAGTTCGAAAACACTACGGGGAACTTAATTTCTATTTTGGCAGATGGTGATCCTTTATAAGGGCAACTAATTATTTAAATATTAAGACGTACGACGCGTCTTATCTAAATTTAAAGTAAGGGTGGAAACCTCAAGCACTGTTACAGCTAAGACAAGCATTTCATTGTGCAAATGTGACTGCAACAAAGTAAAATTTTTGAACAAGATACTTGAAAGAGTTTGAACACTTGCTTGTGTAGTTCTTACATAAATTTATGTTTTTTAAATCAATGTCTATTTAATATAGTTACTCTTATTTCAGGGTTTCTCCTATGCATACAACCTACGCTGTTTTTTTTGGTAGCCGCTTTGCTAAAACTAATGTTTAAGACTCGAAACAATTTTCAGTGGGATTAAAATTCATGATATTATCGAACTCTGGGACCTCCAAAAAACCTAAATCAAAAACCAGAATGCGGTTCACGTATTTTGCATATGGGTCCCTTTGGAAGCCCGCTCTATTTATAGTATTCAGAGTGAAGCGTTTTCTATTGTGAATGTTGAATATTGGTCTCAGGAGCATAACCATAGATCCCAGATTTATCTCGTGTTACAACACTCCTCAAAAACTTAAGTTTCTGAAGCAATTGTCCATGTGTCGTTTAGCCATAACTGTTATTATACTTGGCGCAGCGAACAAATAGAGTGGCTTATGCAACCCAAATAACATATTTCAAAGCTGACTGGATCAGTATTTGATTAATAATTACTAAAGAATCAGAGATGGCGGTTCTCATAATTAGACTTCATTTCTTCTGACATTAAATAATTTTTTGAGGTTATGACACAAATAGAAACTTAAAAAGCATGACATTTGTGCACTTGTAATATGTAGACAATAATGCGATTTAACAAGCTCCAGGCCACATGCCTACATATTACACGTGCACAAATGTTATGCTTTTTAAATTGGTCGAAGTTTCTATTTGCATCATAACCTCAAACAATTATTTAATGTCAGATGAAATAAAGTCTAATTATGAGAACCGCCATCTCTGATTCTTTAGTAATTATTATTCAAATACTGAGCCAGTCAGCTTTGAAATATGTTATTTGGGTTGCATAAGTCACTCTATTTGTTCGCTGCGCCAAGTATAGTCATGTAATTTACATTAAAACTTAGGTTACGATAATATTTGAATAAAGACAGCTGTCTATCATTATTCAACAGGTTTAGGGTTTCGGGCAAACTCTAATGGGATTTGTTGTTTTAAAATCAATTAACTGATACGCAACAAAACAATTAACAACTTTGCTAATACCAATTATTGCGTCTAATTGAGTTATAATCAGAGCAGCCAATTTTCTTCTCAATTTTAAGACAATGATTTCTCTAACTAGAAAAATGCTTTTAGAAGACTCTATTCTAGTGTCCCAGCACACTCCTGTCTTGAGTTTCTGTATCATACTTTTAATCTGTTAGATACCAACTAGATAAGTTGACAAATATACAACCTTTACTTACAAATATAAATAATAATAAATAAAAAAATAAATCTTTATTCAAAATTTGAATCACAAGGACGAAGTTTATCAGAGCTATTCCTCCACTTCGCCCTTATAAATACAATAAAATTAACAATATAAAATGCAATACCAAAATACATAAATACAAAAATACATAAATACAACGACAAATATCACGGAGATACTCGAACACTACCTGTCAACGCTGTGTCTCAAATAATATTAAAAATAACTTTTTCTTTAAATTGTTTGGATGATAAGTTTTTGAACGACTGAGGAATATCATTATAAGTTTTAGCAATGTTGAAAGTGTAAGCTCTTTGGAATATAGACAGATTATAGTGAGGTATTGTAATTAAACTTTGATGCCTTAAGTTCAGATTATGCACATCAGTCCTGAAAGTAATGCACTATGGAGATATATTCAGTTTTTCATATTTAACAATTTGGTATAATGTAATTTATGAGAAATATGATCAAATTTGCGAATACCGTAAATAAAACGTAAACAGCAATTCTGAACACGCTGTATACGTTGCAATGTCTCACAGTCCTGGCCCATACACCGGAGCACAATAGGTAAACTGTGATAACACCAATGAATCGCAGAGAATAGTTTTAACTTTCTGATTGAAGTATAATCTATGTAGATATAAAAGCTTTAAATTATAATATGCCCTTTGAATACATTTGCAAACGTGCTCTTTATATCTGAATGATTTACCTATCCATAATCAAGCCTAAATTTTTGGCACTGTTCACTAGTGGTATCTCAGTGTTATCTATCTTTATGTCTGGTACTATCAAATCATCCAAATCATTTACATCATGAACTGCACGCCCAATATCATCAGGACGAAATGCATGATATATCTAGGTATCATCAGCATACATGTGAACACTACAAGTCGCTAATCTATTATGGAAGTTGCTAGTGTATACCGTGAATAATAATGGTCCAAGTATGGAACCCTGTGGTACTCCTCTCTCTATATTTATGAAATTAGAGAAAATATTTTAAACTTTAACACATTGTTTTCGATCAGTTAAATAGCTTTTTATTAAATTAATTGCTGAAGAATCAAGACCAATGTAATGCAAGATAGCAGATAATAAATTATGGTTAATTGTGTCGAAAGCCTTACTACAGTCCAGAAGAACCAAAATTGCACAACTGCCTGTGCTCTTAGAATATCATCTGTGATATGTAATAATGCAGTTGTACAACTGTGGAATGGACGAAAACCAGATTGTGATTCTAGTAATATATTAAAGCTTTGTAAATGGACTAGCAATTGGGTGTTAATAATTTTTTCTAAAATTTTCGACATTGTTGTCAAAATACTAATTGGCCTTAAAATCTTTGTAATCCACAGGTTGTGCAATCTTGGATATCGGTATTACAAAAGCATCCTTCCAACAATCCGGGATTTTTTTTTACTTATAATTACACGAGAGCTTTTTTTTCGTCGAAGTAAACTTGACATTTTAATGAGAATTTTTTGCTTGGCAATTTAACGAAAAAAACTGCCTCCGAAAAAATGACGAGTCCTAAGGACGAGTAATTCTTTCTGGCAGTTTTTTGAGTTGAATTGCCTAAAAGCAAAGAAACTCGAATTATAAATGTTAAGTTTACTTCGATAAAAAAAAAGCTTGAGTGTAATTCGTTACGACTATTTAATGAACACATATTTAATTTACATATTAGGTAATTTAGAATTCACTAAACTAACAAACAAGGCAAAAATTATTTTAAAATTAGACCGTTTTAAAAGTTAGGTTCCGTTTTGTCGCTGGAAAAGTTAGGGCTAACTTTTGCCGCTGTCATAGTGACAAAAAATCCGCGGCTTATGGGATTTTTACTGTATGCATTAAATTGTCAACAATACAACTATTAATAATATCCGAAATAATAATTTTCATTGCTTGCTTGCTTGACGCCACTTTTAGAGCGAACCCGTGGGCCGAATTGGCTGATTTTGGTGTCAATCGACTCATGGTGACGCAAGTAAGTCAGTAGTAGGGTTTTCAAATTTTTATAAGTGACTTTTTTAATGTTAATTTTTTTGTTGATAGCTAACCTCAAAATTAACTCGACACACAAAATGGATCACTCTTGTACAAATTGCATTAAATGAATTATTTCGCGCCCAATTTGGGTACAGAATGCTAGTGTGTAATAAATTCTGCAATATATGGACAACATAATTTTAACATGTGAGCCTTAATTCTATCAGAACCTGTAGCATTACTCTTTAAGGAATAAATTATTTTCAATATCTCGTCCGTATTAACAGGTGTAAATTTAAACTGACTAGTTGCTGATGCATTATTCATATAAAAATTTAAAACATTATTATCAACATCTATGTGCGGTATACTATTAATGAAATAATTATTAAATTCTTCAACATTGTCTTGATTTATATATACAATTGCAACGTCTTCTAATATGGTAATCAATTACTGTTGCTAATTGTGTTTATTATATTTTACAGCGTACATACATCAAATAAGTAGCGACACTCATGCCAAATGTTGAAACCTGCCTAGAGTGCCTGGGACAGTAACTCGGGGGGTATTTGTAAGCTTGACTATCAGATGGCAGCACAAAGTTCTACCAATCAGAGCCCAGTTACTGGCTCTGCTACCAATCATATGTGATAAAGTAGTGGCGCCATCTGTTAGTACTATCGAGAAAGTACCCCCCAGGAGCAGTTCAAGGTCATCTAAATAGGTATTTCGACATCAAAGGAACCGACAGTGAGTGTCTCTACTTGTTTGATGTATGTACGCTGCATTTTGCTTAAAAAAAAACTTTTATCACAGATTATTACCATGGATTCATATTTGATACAATCCAATTTATGTAGCTTGACACATTTACATAAACAACAGGTAAGCCAGATTGGTCACGATCCAGGAACATGATGCCTTCGATATGCCATCGATAGTTATCATGAAACATCAGTGCTCCACCACTATCTCTCCCGAAAGAAATCAACGTATTATTTTCATAATCTAGAGTGCAAAATGTATTTGACACAATTTCTTTACGACGCAGTCGTTGACAGTCTTTTTTTTCTATTAACTGCGTCAACACTTTTCTCTTAATTCCTCGTCGAAAGTCATTTGGGGCTAGAGCCCAGCTAGACGTGTACATGGTGTCACCAACCTTTGCAGTTGAGGTTTCTGGAGTGGGCAAGCAGATCGGGCAAACGAAATCTAAAAAACGGTTTAAATTAAAATTTCTTAAATCAAAAGAGTAGTTAAATGAACACTGGTACTTGAAATAGCGCCGTCTTAAAAACGCATGTAATATAATGCATTATTATTATTATTATTATTATTATCGTTCTCTCACTTTTATGCGGTCGGTTGATGTTCATCCATATCGGTCACCGATCAGATATGTAATAATAATAAACGTCCTTATTTTCAAACTTCGTCAAAGTCATGATGTAAAGAGTACAAGGTGAAACGTTCTCGAAGATGCGCAGTAGTTCAGAAAGTAGAGGGGAGGTGTTAACCAATCCCCCATGGGCCTACAGTGCATTTATATAGACAGCGGCGACAATACAACTAAGCCACACCCCCACCGCCATATTTAGGCAAATTTCTAACGGGTGTTCATTTAAATCCGTAATCAGAGTCGACTGTGATATGTGTTTGACGTTTGGCAGTACTAAAAACATTCGAGATTTGCAGGTTAAGATTTGCGTCAGTCTGTGTCAAATAACAAACAAAACCTAACCTACTAACCTTGAATTTGACATAGACTGACAATACACTTCAGTACTGTCAAAAGTATAACACGTATCACAGGTGATTTAGCCTAAACATGGCGGCTAAAACCACGTGATCTAGGGAGCCAATCAAAAATAGGACACCCTATTGTCGCCACTGTGTATATAAAGGCACTGTACATGGGCCTACACAGGAAATCCATTATGGCCGAGATCATGGTGTAACCATGGCCGAGATCGTATATTGTTGCTGGCACTGTCAGTCGATGTCAAATTCGAGGTTAGCAGGTTAGGTTTTTCGTCAGTCTGACACCAACTGACGCAAAACCTAACCTCGAATTTGACATCGACAGCGTCTTCAACAATACACTTCAGTACAACCAATCGTGCCATTTGTGGGCCCATGTCCTATTGGTTGAATTTGAGGTCCGCCCATATTCTGCGAAACGTTACACCTTGTATTCTATGCACCATGGTCAAAGTGACAACTTATTTAACTTGACAGGCAAGGTAAATGCATTACTTTTATGCCTAGGCATAAAGGTGGTTACTTTTACGCCGGCGCCGGCGGAGTAATATTTTACATTGGTCTTCTTGATTGTCGGGAACTGAGGTAGATGTCAATTCCAGATAATCGTAATTTTTCAAATATATTCATTCATTCATTATTCCTAACCTGTTTTACCTTTGGGTGCCGAGGACCATTCATACCTCGCGGGAAGTGCAACGGAGATAATGTATTATCCATATTCCATAATCCTCTAGTGGCTTCGTCAGAAATATTTAACTTAGTAGATAACCAATACCAATTTTCAGCAGAAGTTAATTCAAGAATTTGGGAAACTCTGTTTGCAACAAAAGTTTTGAAAGTTTTAGGGTTTGAGTTTATCCAGCTTAGAACAATTTTTGAATCACACCATAAGCATGTTTTACTAATATCAATTGTATGACCTGTTAAAATAGTTCTTGCCAAATTTGCACCAAGAAGAGCAGCCTGTAATTCAATCCGTGGTACCGTCATGGGTTTGAGTGATGTTACCCGAGATTTGGACATAACAAGAGTCGCAAAATTTCGTTTACATATTTTGACTCTAAAGTATGCCGCTGCTGCATACCCTTTCTGGCTACCATCACAAAAAACGTGCAATTGCACCTCAAGTGTATTGTTGTTCAGTCCATACCATCGAGGTACCTTAAGATCAGTTAACTTCTTCATGTCAGCTATCCAAATTTTCCATTTATCAAATAATTTAGGAGACAATTTTTCATTCCAGTCTAATTTCTCCATCCAAATTTCTTGAAGCAGAATTCTTCCTTGGATTGTAAAAGCGGCTAACATTCCTAGCGGGTCGTATATAGACATAACAATTCTCAAAACTTCTTTTTTAGTTGGCATTGCGGAGTGATTAAGTATATTGCCAAATTTTTCCGTGAAACGGATAGAAAAGCTAAGAGTATCATCTTTAGGATTCCATAGAAGCCCTAATACTCTTTCAATTGTTGATTGTTCTATATTGAGCGACGTTTGACTTTTTGCACGTAGTTCAGGTGGAATCCCCTCTAGCAGATGCATCGAATTTGTAATCCAGTTTCGTATCTTGAAACCACCAAATGCATGTACTATGCAAGACAAAAAAAACTGGTACAGTAAGTATGGGCTGTTGTGAGTATGACTGCTTTAATATGTACAGTTGCTAGGTATTTTTAACTTAACCGTCAAATTGTTTAGAGGTTGCTATGGATATAATAAACGTAATTGTTCAAAGCCTCGTTTTAGCTAATCAAATTATGCTAAAATCTCTACCAAGAGTTGTACCAGTTTTTTTTGTCTTGCATAGTACCTCTATCACTTCTTTAACGACTGTTCGTTCAAAAAACTGTCCAGATAATCGTCCATATAGTGATGTTTATGGATAGCTTTGACAGCCTCAGGAAATTGTATAGCATATTCATCGGCATTTCTTCTAATGGCATATATGGCACAGCTTGGTGAACATATGGAACCAAAAATCATCACTTTCATCTTATAGACTTCAGGAGGAGACTTTTGATCTCTACCTCGCCACAAAAAACGCTGAGTTTCCTGATCCACAGGCCTAATGCGAACTTGTAAAAACATCTCCTGAATGTCTCCAGACACAGCAATGGGATACTGTCGGAATTTGAAGAGAACATTTAATAAAGAATTTAGAAGATCAGTACCTCTTAAGAAATTATCATTGAAAGATACTCCATTTGATTTAGTTTTGCATCAAATACGAACCTGAACTTAGCAGGTTTGTTGGGATGCTTTACAGCGAAGTGGGGAAGGTACCAGGTTCTCGGTGTCTTTTTCTTTGTTTCTTCTGGGAAAAGTTTTCTTGCATAACCTTTCTTAAGAAAGGCTTCTACTTGTTTGTAGTATTTATTTGCCAAGATAGGATTGGTGTCCATATTTCTCTCCATGCTGTAAAGCCTTCAAAGCGCAACGCTCTTGCTATCAGGTAATACTGCGTTCTCAGTTTTCCACAGCAATCCGATTTCCCAAGAACCATTATCAAGACGATGACACGTTCTTTCCATTATTTCAAGTCCTCTTTGATCATCTGGAGCCAATTTCGTCTAGTAAAAATTCTCAACACCCAGATTATCCATAAATACAGATTCTCGTACCAAATTTTCAAGTTCTGCAGTTTCATTGTCTATTGTAGTAAAAAATGTGAATTCGGAATCAATACGATCTCTAAATATTGTTGAATTTCCATGAATTACCCAACCAAGTTTAGTTCGAGAAGCTATTGGCGCATTTGGTGCACCCTGGACGACTTCTCGAGCTATGGTAAGATCTATATTATCTTGACCAATCAATACACGAGGTTCAACATTTTTTAGTTTTTGAACCGGGATATTCATTAAATGCTTCCATTTCTGTGATATATTCTTGATGTTCATACTTTGTTGAGGTAGCCTGAGATTTGAGACAGTTCGCACATTAGATAGTTCGTAAATATCATCGTTGAGGGTACCTTTAATTTTGAGAGTAACTTTTCTTGAAAAATTATCTCTGTAGCTGCTGCAATTGGTCCAATACATGGTGAGCGGATTTACTTCACCTTCTGCTCCAACTTCATCTGCCAGTTTGCAATCAAAGTAACAGTGCTTCCTTCATCGAACAATGAAAGGCGTTCTCACTTGTTGGATGCAGCAGTCTGTTATGGAATTTCTGGCAATTTTGAATTCCACATTTCTTCTTTTTTTACAATAAAGAATACGGTGTGTTGAGACCAGACAGAAGAAGCATTTTTTATTCTCTTTCACCCACTCCCACCTCTTGATTACATTGAGGGATGTGAATTTCTTGCATTTGAAAATTGAGTGATTCGGTTCTCGACAGAAGATGCATTCTTTTACCTCATTTTGTTTTTCTGTGCTGGTGAAAACAGGATATTTTTGTCTTATGGATCTATCTTGGTCAACGCTTGTGGTTGGTGGCTTGCACAGAAGATGTGCAACTGCTGATTCCCCTTGAAGCCAGTCTGAAAAATGTAACAGGGATGGCGGCGCAAATTTCTTCTGCAGAACTTCTCTTGCCCACTGATACTGGATTCACAGGCAGTTTTGAAACTAGTTGATTAAGGAGTTGTGGGTTGATAAGATATGCTTCCAGTTCCATTGATGATGCTATCGCTGTCAGATTTTGAATTATGTTTGAAAATTTGATAATTGAAAGTGGTATATGATTATTTACTTGCCCAATGAACTTTACTTTGTTTATCATCGATTCTATTATAAATTCTGATCTACCAAACCTTGTTTCGAGGATGTGATAGTAGAAAGAATTTATTCAGATCTTTGTGACGTTTTATTTGACTTTTTGGACGTTTTGTCAGAACTATGTTGAACTATTTCTTTCTTGTTTTCTTCAAATAACTTGCTGGGGCTGCTTTGACTGTATCGAACTGGGGTCTTTCGTATATTGGCTCTTGAAGATTTTCTCAGTACATTTTCGGGCAAATACCTTTCTGAACAATGGCTTCTTCAATACGGCAATTGAAGTATCTTGTTCTGAGAAATTTTTGCTTATTCCACTGCTAGAAGGCTCGAAGGACCAACATGTATTGGCGTATACTTTTAAAGCTAGACTGCCGGCTACAATTAACTGTTAACACGTTTTGTGTCAGAAAAACTTTATTTATTTTTTTGTTGACAAAACTCTGGCATTTTAAAAATCAAAAGCGACTATTTGTTTTTTGTAACAATATAAAATAATAACAATATATCCGCAACATTCTCCCAGCCTTCAAAATAAAGAAACGAAATTCCTTCAAACTCCCTTCATTCAGCACTTTTCAACAATACTAATTTTGAGATAAGCCTTCTGTAAACTCCAAATATTGTTTTAAGATCTACATTAAAATTTCGATTGCTGGCGATTTATAATAATATAGATAATAATAATTAATAATATATTGTTGCATTTGTATGAGTTTTACGAGTCGCTATTCTGCAGTAGCTCGATTACTCCTACATTCTTCCGATCTATAACCAAAACATGATTTATGCTCATATCATTGACGACGGATCAACCGTGAGCCTCAGCCGCCAAGGAAGCAACGGAGAAAACTGTAGAGCGAGACGCCCAAATGGTGTTTTCAGTACAATCTGCCATGCTTATGGTTATGAGTTTTGAATGACGTATTACTTACAGAATTTCGATCACTCCCAGGTCGCTGAGATACGGCACGTAGTACGTATCAGGATGAGGCTATTTTTCATTCGAATACTTGGAACGAAAACCGAGTTACACAGGTTATTTCAATAATCGGATAACCGGTTATTTTTTATTCGAATAAGCCCATCACTATTCCGGATCATTCCCAGAACACAAGACGTAAAAACCACAAGTCTAAACTTAGGTGAAAGGTAAAGAAACCAGAGAGAACGACTACGAAAATTCTGCCTCAAGCTTGAGCACCAATATTAACCTTCGCAGCTAGGTAGCACGGAATGAAGCCTTAACAAAAGACAGCCTCTCCACAATCATTCATTTCAATATCCAACTACAAACACAAGCCTAAAGCATTTAATTCCGCAAAAACTTATCATAACACGAGAAGTTAAATCCAGACCAATCCAGAGAACAAATCCAAATCCCACCCTAAAAATTAGAAAATTCAGAAAACAGAATAAATGTAGATAAATGTTCGCCCTACAAGAAAATGTGACCTACTCTACAATCCAACCAAACGACCCAATATATAGTATCTTGAATTAGTAGAAACTAACATCTTAACACCACAAAAAACTTCAAACGTAGTAACTTTCTAGGTGTTAGCAAAGTAAAGAATGGCGATTGAATAAGAGAAAGGAAGCTAATGGTTGCTAGAACAAAATTCATGATAACAGACTAACGTTAGAACCGACCATAAAATCAAAGAATTTAATAAAAAGCACGTCCTCAAGTCTAATTTTTCAAATCGTAACCTAAATTACCAACACGATGTATCGCTGAAAATTAGAGGCCTTTGAAACGACAGGTGGATGCATGCCGTGGAGGTCATGTACAGTCGGCGCTTTAGAAATCGGGACACGTAATATGTTGTGTTGTAATATTTGATTTATTATTATTTTTTTGCTCTCATTAATGTGAGCTGGCATTTCATATTTGATAAACAATAAACAATCTGACATAACAATCAAAACCATCACAACTGTAAAAGCCCAGTTTATACACTTAAAAATACACGCAAAATGTATGTACTTATGAGACCAAACAAGTCAATAATTCTAAAAGAATTTGGATTCCTATCCAAGATCGTTGTCAGAGATCCAAAGTAGCACCTTACTATATTTTGCCCAAGTTCTCAGACGTAATGGAACTTTTAAACGCCAACGATCTAAGGTGATCTCAATGTTAGAAGGAAAAGACAATACTCCCGGAATAGATTCTTTGGCCACGTAATTGACATTGCAGTACTATATGTGAATATTTAAATAATACACTTTCTAGAGTACTGAAAAGCACATTCGTTTTTTTAGCTAAGTCAGCAGAAGATGGCATTAATCGAACAATTAGTCAAACGTCCTTATAGTAATGCTGTAGCAATGACCAAAACTATTGGGATTGGAAGAAATTTAGGAGAATGATATAAATTAGATGATTTCTGAGGTTTTCACGGCCATTGCCATTAAGTAACAAACGACTTCCGGGATTGGGCTGTGTCATGATTGAGATCGAAGAACTCAACGTTTCGCCCACTTTCTGAAGGGGCTTCATCAGGAGGAAAAAGCAAAAAAGCACGGTAACTCAAAGTGTTAAACACGCCAGAGGCGAAACTCTTTGCAATGGAAGGGATAGAAGAGCACGGTAACTCAACGTGTGAACCACGTCAGAGGCGAAACTCAACGCCCCTTACGAAAGTGGGCAAAACGTTGAATTCTTCGATCTCAATCATGACACAGTCCAATCCCGGAAGTCGTTTGTTACTTAATGATATAAATTATTAAATGCAGTGAAATAATAAAATAAAGGTTTTAACAAAGGTACAAAAAAATTTTGAACTTGTTTAATGAACGTTGGAGTAATTTTTATCACGGTTATGGAATGGTTATGAGTCGTAGATCAGTTGTAACTCGGCTAATTCGTATGATAGTCAACTAGAAACCATTCTTACCTGTATAATAAGAAACTGTTTTATTTAGTCGCAGTAAACTTATATCGTTTAGACCGAAGTATGGTACGTAAAATGGGTGCCGTATAATATCCTCTATGCCGTATATTTCAGTTTCAGTGCAGTCAGTTGCATCAACATCTGGATCTTTAACACAAGATGTTTCGTTTAACCAATTATAATCCCCAAGTCGAACACTGAAGTAATGCAGAAATTATTAAGATTATTTATAGCTACATTTTAGTAGACTTACATTGTATTGTCCGGATCAAATTCAACGTCCTGGCAGGTTCCTGCTGTAAGAACGTACCTTGAATTAATCAACGTTCCCGTACAAATTAAGAAGTACGCATTAACTTCAATTCCGGCTATCCACGGAAATTCGTCTATAGTTAATGCTGTTGATGAAGTAAAATAATCATCTCTATGCTGTAATCCACAAAGACGAGTTTCAAGAAATTTAGGAGGCACTTCGATTGGTTCTGTTTCGTCTTTTCTGTGAATAACTGTGGAATTTGATGACATGACACAACACACGAAAAGCTTGTTTAGTTCTTCTTTGCAAATAAGTTCACGCAAAGATTCTGCTTCCGCTTCATTAGCTACATGTGAAGAAGCGTCCATCAGTGCCGGACAGTGATATATGTTCCAGCATTCGCCTATTTCTCCATTTGGGGTCGTACATGGGTCTGTAATTAATAAAACTTATTAACAACGTTTGCCCTATATTAATATGTACAAAATAGGTTTACATCTTTTTTGCATAATGGTTGGCCTTGGATTTCTCTTATTAAGTTGCACGTGAACGGTAAATTCTATTTTATTGTGTAATCTGTCTAATCTTCAACTAATTTAGTTGTCATTTGACAAAATAGAATATTGTTGCCAGATGGGCTGCTTGTTTTGATAGTAAATGTGAAGAAATACGTATTTATAGTATTTTACAGTAGAAGTCAGTTAGGATAGCGTTTACGGCCGAGCCAGAGAGTTCGTGAAACGAGCTCGAAGAGCGAGTCGAATAATACTGGCGAGGCAGTAAAGGCCCTGACGGACGTGTATTGTACAATAGTTTTTGTAATACCTACATACAATTCGTTCATACGTATCTTTTTCTAATTTATTTCAATCAAAACGCTAGATTTGTGTAATAACGTTTTAGAACGATTGAGAGTGCGTAGAACGTTGCAACTGTTGTTTATAAATGTCATTTATTTCCAATTTTGTGTATGGCTGTAAGCAGGTGGGAAACGTCACTTTGACGTTTGGCACACAATTTAGCAGGCCGTGGTCTTTACGGACACTTTTTACGGCCGGGCCGTAAAGAGGTTGCTTACGTAGTAGCAAAGAACATATAACATGAAGAACGTCAGCCCCGAGGTTTATTTGCGTATACCGCAAAGTTACTCGTCCACCAGGATTAGAGTACCTGTATATAGTAAGAGTAGAGCAAACGCGGCAACAGCATTTCATTGGTTGGATCCCTTTTGGATCCCATTAGAATTTAAAAATTTAGTTGGCACGTGTGCTTTCGATTTTTTTAATTTGTGACATTGAAATTGTCAGATTTATTGCACTTTCGAAGTAAGTACATATTTCATTATCATGACCGGTTATTGCGTGCCGGGGTGTAATAACCGTTCAGAAAATAGTATACATCCTGTAAGCATACTCAAAAATCCAGCAACAAAACAAGTTTGGTTAACAGCATCGACAGAGAAAATTATAAATCCAAACGACCAAGAATATGTGAAAATCATTTTGGAAAGAATCAGAGGGAATTTGGAGTACGCTTTAGTTTTCATATTAGGTAGGAAAACTAGTGTCATCTTAATTTTCTTTTTATTTCATTAATCCTTACTTTTAGGAGTTATTACAAGTAGATGGAAGCAAGCCAGTATAAAATGTTAAGAATGAATCACTATTAAGAGTCCTACATTTAAATATTATTCAATCTATGTTCCTCAGGTCTAGATGTGAACAAAAAATGAATATAAAGTCGGATTAATACCACTGTATTTACTAGTTAATAAATAAAAGTGCATTACATGGCATTAAGCACATTTAGGTTCAACTTCTTACCACGACTAAATACTATAGTTATTAAGGTACTAAGGGCATTATGAGTAAAATAAGAGCCCAAGATTGTTAGTGTACTAACCGAGGGCTTTGGCCCGAGGTGTGTACAACAATCGCGGGCTCTTAGCTCATAATGCCCGTGGTGCCTTCAAGGTTTTATGTCCTATCAATTTTCTTACCTAATTCATATTCATATTCAATTCATATGATTACTATGATATAGTATTTAAGATTAATCTAGTTAGCTGATCTAAGTTAGATTTGTGACATTAGCTGAGCTGTCATTAATTTTCATTGTGACAGTGGTGCATAATCAAGTTGTATCCATGGAAACAAATACCGTTAATTTTTCATAATAACCTTAGGGCCGGTTGCAGAAAGCAATGTTAGTCTCGTGTTAGCTAACATCGCGTCAAAGTGAACAAAAACGAATCAAATCTCAAATGCTTATGGTAACTAATACATTAGTAAACAAAATTTGATGCGATTTTGTTCACTTTGACGCAATGTTAGCTAACACGAGACTTAACATTGCTTTCTGCAACCGGCCCCTAGTGTTCTTATGAAGAAAATAATTGCCCTGGAGCATTATTTTGTATCTGAGATACCTTAAAATAGAGTCATTAATTAAAATTAATGACTCTATTTTAAGGTATCTTATTATGAAAAATTAACAGTATTTGTTTCCATGGATACAACCTTTATATCAAAAATTATGCACCACTGTCACAATGAAAATTAATGACAGCTCATCTAATGTCACAAATCTAACTTAGATCAGCTAACTAGATCAATCTTAAATACCATAGCATAGTAATTATATGAATTGAATATGAATATGAATTAGGTAAGAAAATTGGTAGGACATAAAACCTTGAAGGCACCACAGGCATTATGAGCTAAGAGCCCGCGATTGTTGTACACACCTCGGGCAAAAGGCCCTCGGTTAGTACACTAACAATCTTGGGCTCTTATTTTACTCATAATGCCCCTTGGTACCTTAATAACTATTATAGTCAACTATAACCTCTGACAGTAGTAACTAACTTCACAGGATGAATCCCTTCATTATATTAATGTAGTCGACTGTGAAATTGTTTCTAACTTCGCTTCATGGATCCCTAAATGTCATCGTTTGCCCTACTCTTACTATATACAGGTACTCTAACCAGGATCGCAGTTTTAGGCCCTCTGTGAGCTGAGTAACCAGTTAAATAAAATCCTCTCAAGGTATTCCAGAAACAAACCATTTTAAAGATTGCTTGGACTAAATCGATTAGCGGTGTTGCCAGATTTAAAAATAATGATGACAGCAATGCAGGAAACACGATGGCTAGAAAAAGGAGTTAAAGATACGAGAAGGCATACGATACTGTTCAGCGGGAAATAGAAAGTCAACAAGGAACTTGGTGCAGCATTGAAAGTCAAAACTAACATTATAGATTTTCAAGCAATAAATTAAAGAATATGCAAGCTACGCCTACGCTTCTTTAATCTCATATTAATAAACATGGACTGTCACACAGGGGAACAAGAAGAAGACACGAAAAAAAATTCTATCAGCTTATGGAACAAGTGTAGAACAGCTCACCAAAGAACGATGTTAAATCTTTATGGGGGATATGAATGCCAATATAGGCACAGAAGATCAGTTCATGGAAACAATATGAAGAGGCTCTCTACACAATAAAACCAATAAAAACGGAGAAATTTTTATTAGCCACTAGTAAAAATATGGTTATATGCTCCACATGCTTTAGCTACCCAAATATTCATAAAATCATATGATTTACCAGACGGGAACACAACCAACCAAATATCGTGATAGATGAAAGAGCAAGTAGAAGTAAAAAAGATCTTCGAGTAAAAATTATACAACAGCTAACACAAGAAAGCCTCTTACACCAACCAGCGCAAGATCACTGGAACTCCATTATAGCAACAATTAAAGAAGTAGCAACAACAGCAATAGGTAACAAAAAAAAGAAAAGAGAAACAAATAAAAAGTACAAGAATTATACCGAAAGAAAAACTAGAGAAAGGAGAGCGGAATTTGAAAAAGTCAGAAAAAGGCAGATAAGGTACGCAGAAAAAAGAAAAGGAAACACGAAAACAATCTTATCACAAAAATGGAAAAAGTTATTTCAGAGACAGTGACCCAAGAGAAGCATATAGATACCTAAAACATGTCATAAAGGGTTACAAACCTAGAACCAGTATATGTAAAGCAAAGCGGACCCCCAAAAATTAAAAGCACTTGGAGAAAATACTTTCAAACTATACTCGGAGCACAAGAGGAAGATGAAATTAGATAGGATGTGAATCTGAGGGCTGATGTGGAGAAGAAGATAAAAACCCAACATTGCAAGAGGTCAAACAAGCAATTAACGGCCAGAAAAACAAGGCACCAGAAATAGACAAGATACTTTCTGAAATGTAATTAGGCGGTGGTCAATTGGCAGAACATACGAGGGCCATTCAAATTTGACCTGCATTTTATTTTTTTCTGGTCGATACAAACTACAAATTAATATTATACATACATAATTTTTCTAAGTAACAACCCCTCTTTAAAATACACTTGTCCCATCGCTCCGGTAGCTTCTGTATTCCCGTCGAAAAAAAAATCTTTTAGTTGACGACGTAGCCAATTTTGCACCGCATCCTTCACTTCCTCATTAGAGACAAAGCGCTTGTCTCTCAAGAATTTTTTAAGGGGGCCAAAGAAATGATAGTCACTTGGGGCCAAGTCCAGACTATATGGGGGATGACGCAGAACATTTTCCAGTTCAATTTAACGTGACAAAAAGTAATCGCTTTCATACTCGTAGCGAAGCCGAAGTTCTCTGCAAACCTGTAGTCGTTTCTGCTGTTGTTTCGCGGAAAATTGTTTTGAACCCACCTGGCGCTAACTTTACTAAACGTAAGCTTGCCGTGCACAATAGTGTGAACACTAACAACACTGGTGTTTACAATCCCAGCAATTTCCTTCACAGATATTCCCCTATGGCTCCGGATCAGCTAGTCAACTTTTTTAATGTTCCCAAGATTCACAACAGACGCTTGACGGGCAGCATGCAGCAATTTCGATACGCGTTCACGACCATCCTGGAAGGATTTACACCACTCAAAGGCTGTTTTGAGTGATAAACACCCTTCTTCAAACTGTGTATGAAATCTCTGATGAATATAAGTCGCTTTTATACCTTCATTGAAAATAAATTTAATAATTAGACGTTGTGCAACAGAATGTGACACATTGCTGCACGTCATTGTTAATAGAAATGACAGTATTGACACAATTAAGTTGTGGTCGTTTATGGCGTTAGCTAACATGCCTACTTCGGTGAATGTAAAAGCGCTTTACAGTATCTCTTCAATTATGTTCATAAAAAATAAAATGCAGGTCAAATTTGAATCGCCCTCGTATATACACTGATAACAATACTATGGAAGGAAGAGACGATCCCTTATGATTGAAGGGAGAGTATCACATGGCGTATCCTATGTACTGTTTATAAAATACTAACATACATTATCAACCAACGTTTACAACCCCTGCCAGAAAACATAATTGGCGGAGTACAGGTGAACTCATCACTAATCCTAATCGGGAATAAAATAAACAGGTCACTCATCACCGCTAATTGCAGGTCATTTAAAAACCATCTTTTGGAGATAGGTGAATTCATCACCACCTACCCGGTTTGATATAATCGCTCGTCTAATGCGTCTATTAAGTACCTACAGCAATTAAGCCCTGAACATGATTGGAATTTTGTTGTAGAGAAAGTTTGGAGGGTGGTTCGTTTCTATCCCCGTATTAAGGAAATTTCACATATATAAATGCATTTAACATGCAATTAGGTAAAATGTCTGTCATTTTATTTACGGATGTAAAGATGGGCACTTTACTAATAGATTTTATTTTAAGTTCACGTAGATAGAAAATGCTGATTATAAATAATTAGAAATTTCAAGAACGTGAAGTGTTAAAAGGTGAAAAAGTATTGTGCGGTTGTAACGCTAGCTTCCGCATAAATTATAAACAAACATTAAAAATGTATTAAATGTATGCATCACCCAGTCAAGCGTTATCACGGGCTACATCATGCCAATGCTCGAAGGAGAGACAACGAACGCAGGCCCGATCTGCGCCATAGACACGAAGAGTCGACCCGCTCGCAGCTCTCCCACCTAAGGATCTCGGAAGTGACTGCCTTGATAAGACAACCCAAAGCATATAAAAGCAGTTTCGGCGACCAGTTCACTGGGACTTCACACTTCCATTCCGGGACTTAAGTTTCATCCCAACTTGAGAATACTTGTCCTGCCTTGTTGATCCTATCAATCTTTCCCTTATTCTCTCTCCTGGAGAATCTTCCTAAAGATCCGTTCCGAAATCAGTCTCGTAAAATAGTGCCTGATTCCTGATTTGTTATCCTGAAGATCCGTTCCGAAATTAGCATGAATCGGCGGCTCGTAAAGAGAGCCCGTTTCCTGATTTACTAACCTGAAGTTCGTTACCAGTCCGAATCGACGACTCGTAAAAGAGTGCCCGATTCCTGGTTCGTGTTACTAAACACCCAGAAACAACCCGCGGTGTAATTCGCCCCGAATAAGCACAACATATATTGAATTGCAAAGCTCCTACGCGGCTCAGATTATTGCGGCCGCTTAAACACTTATTAATCACTATAACTGTTGGCAATCACCTACCTGAAGGTTCTCTGAGACGTAGAGACCCGTCCGCATCGAGCAGGAGCGCTCAGTTTCCCTGCAATCGTCACCGCCGAACAAAATTCCATCACGAGCAGCTCGAGATCAATCGCCGGAGACAGCGGATTCACGCCGGGGAAAAGCACGGACGAATTCCGCTTTCGCTGCAAGTTCGCAGCCACGCAGCGATCTCCCGTGAGGTCCGAAGACGTTTTGAGTATGGCTCCAGGTTTGGTAAACACATGAAATAACTTAATTGCTTCTGTAATTCTAGCTCCGGTAAACGACAAGATAAAACTGGGACTTCGAGGTTAAGCGCCGGGTCATTCGAACTACATTTTAAGCCGATTGTCTTTTGGAGCGGTGCCTTACAAAAAGCAGTGGGGGAAGTCGTTCAACGAGCCGGATCCGTCCGCAATACACCGGCGCGGCGCAAGGGAGGCTTCCAGACCGAACGAGGTGCGACGCTCCAGGCGAAGTTATTTTTTTGTATAATATACATTTCATTTTAACATTCGAGTGTATCTTACGTTTGTCACTAGAGCTAAATAAAATAAAGCTATTTAAGGTAATTTTCTGGTGTTTGTTTGCTAATCAAATATATATCTGAGGGGACAAATCTCTCCGATTTGAGCTAACTGAGGTAGCAATTTTGAAGCCCTTAGTAAGGGGGTGAAACGTCACAAGGTTGCACTGTGAAAGGCTGTGCAGCAAAATGCCATACAGGAAATAAGTTTTATTTCGTATTTTAATATATTCTGTTGAGTGAATATATACTATGTACTATACACAGGGTGGTTAATTACTTTACGCACCATAGAGATTCCAATGGTACATTTTTAAAATATAAATATTTGCTACCCTAATTATTTTCGAGGAAAAGTGTAAATACTTTTTTTGTTAAGAAAAAAAACCATTCATCCATTTTGCATAATTTTCGATTTACAGCAGAACCATTGTAACTATGCGGGCGGCAAAAAACAGAACTAATATTAGAATCTAGTAATTTCTAAGCTTCATACTGGTAACAGTTTTTGACACCTATCAAACTGACATTAACTCGCTAACCGGATATAGATAAAATTAGAATCCCTTTTTATAGTTCACGATGAGTTGGGCAAACAGCATTATACATTTTGATTGGATTGGATCATTTATTTACAAGGCATGTATGGTAAAAGTACTTTTTTACATATTTTGTAATACGTTACGACTAATGATTCCACACATGCAGAAATCTAACTTCAAATTAGGTTGACCATATATTCCTAATAGTCGATTCTAGAGATCCTAAGAATGGCCAATGTTCTGAAACCTCGCACATCAAAAGCAAGATAGCAAGATTGATTTTCATAACCTCTTTGATCTACATATGTCAAACGACTAATTTGGATCAAAAATGTATGTCAAATCAGGCGGTTTGCCCAACGCTTAGTAAACTATACAGATTGGTGGCGAAAAATGTGAACATATGAAATCAATTGTGCTAGAATACAGTTTATGGGCTTTGTATGCGTTAGACAGAAATAGACATATATGATTTAAAATCTAGTATCCTAGGATTCAGTGTTTTCTGAAAACAAAACACCTTCATTCTAGGAATACTAGATGTTAACCGCATATAAGTCTATTTCTGTCTAACGCATACAAAGCCCATAAACTGTATTCTAGCACATTTGATTTCATATGTTCACATTTTTCCCTACAAATGTGTATACATGGTTCTGCCACAGAATAAACAAATCAGAAGTTGCACTCATAAATTTGCGTGTTCAGAGCATATATTTAATACTTCTATATTGCTAGTAGGGTCTGGGAACGGGAGAAACCATTACGGCGCCGACACAGTCTCACTCTCTGATAACTACGCGTCTCGTGCGCATGCCTGGAATTCGAACTGCACAACTTCGTTCCGTTGTTTACGGACGACATTTGCGCGCACATGCAACGCTTGCGCACAATGCACCAAGTGCGTACAAAGAGATGGTTGTCTGTCTCACTTACGTTGTGACCTCCCCCCTTACAGGCGCTATCAATATAGTAGTATTAAATATATGGGTCAAAGTTGTACATTGCGCAACTTCCACGCGCAGCATATTATGACGGCTGACATCCGCATTTTGTGGCTGACAGCTGCCAATTGCCGCATGCCGCTTACATGCTAAATTTACACAAATAAGTTGTGGTGGCGGAATGAATTGGTTTTGTTCGTGTTTATTGCAAAAAATGGGATATCAATACTGTGCAGTGTTCAGTTGCAAGAATAATAGTGGAGTAAAACCAAAATTGAAGTTTTTTCAGCAGCCGAAGGATTCCAAGAGGTACGTAAATTCATAGGTTAGGTATTGTAAGCAATTCTATTTAGTGTTCCTATTGTTTCTTTAACAAGAGGAGAAGACCAAAGCATAGCATGCAGCGATTAGACATTTATTTGCACACCCCTGCTAACAAATTTGTCAGCTTCACAACCAACTGAAGCAAACTGGATGAAAACGAATTGTATCACATTTTGCAAGAAAACATTCAACTGTAACTAACTTAAGTTTCATAGACATTTTCAAAAACGATTAAGTGGCAATTAGCGGATTAATGCTGGTGATGAGTTTACCGGTTGTTATCTGATGCCCGTGATGAGTTGGCCCATCATTCAGACCTACAAAATTTGCTAAGGATTAGTTGGTGATGAATTGGCGAATACTAAGCGAGATTCACACGTGGCAATTCTACGGTAGACAAACTATTCACGGTTAAAGTAATCTTACGCATACCTGGGAACACCACATTGACGTAGCTATTGTACCTACTACCTACTGGTTGCCTAGCTACCAATGTAGTTATTGCATTTTCTATTTCGGTTATTCTTATTGCAAACAGTATTTGAAACTTTTCTAACTCATGGAATTGCCATGTTAGACAACCTGTATAACATATTGATAGATTTCAAACAGGCGTACGACTCGATTGACAGAAACAAACTTTATCAAATTTTGCTCGAATTTAAAATATCGCATAACTAATAAGAATTATAAAAGCAACATTGGATGTCACGGTAGAGGCAGCACGTATTCAAAACCAATTAATTAACTGATATGTTCAACATTTCGAAAGACCTGAAGCAAGGAGACAGGTGGCCCCCACACTATTTAGCCTAGCTTTGGAATACGTGATAGTGCAAATGAGTATAAAAAAATAAACCTGCTAACCAACAAGACACTACAGGTGGCCGCCTACGCGGATGATATCAGTATTATGAGCCGAATATCAGAGGCAACAAGCCAAGCCCGCGTAGAACTAAAAACATGCTAAAAGTATCGGGCTTAAGATTAATTTTGTTAAGCCAATTTGCAGCCTTCAGTCACCTAGCTGATTATCTAAGGTGCCTGTACAGCCTATCTGTACTTCAAATCTGATTCCAACATTTTTTTAAACTTTCATCACAAAAACTCACAAGGGCAAGCTCATTCCTTGCTCATTTGATTTAGAATACCCTGTATACCGATGCGGCTGCCCAACTTCGTTCATTTTGGGACACCCTTTGAACGCCACTTGCTTGTCCGCCATTGGCTGTCGAGAGTCACGTGGTGACGCCGGCTCCCGCTATTTCCGGCGTCCTAACGCTTCTTGCTTGGCAGTTGATCTCAGGCCGTTGAACAGGTCAGTCAGTTATCGTGTTGCCGTGGGAGGCGTCCTCTTGCGTCTCGACGCGTTTTGTGTTTGTACCATTGCCGTGAAGGCTATGTGTGTTTCCCGTCTCGTGCTGTTTCAGCGAATGTGATATAAACTGTTTCGCCTTTATGGAGTCGGCAGTGAGCTTTTGTGTGTGTCGCACGTGTTTGAGGTGTCCATTTCTTGGTGCTTCTGAAGGGTTACGTCCCGCAATGTCGAGCAAAGGCGATCTTTGATTCCCGTTACCTTTGGGGATTTTCCAGCAGGACGTGCAGCCCGCCCTTAATCTCATCGTTATACCCGCTTACGTGTGGGTGACCAAGTTGTAGAAAAAAACGCCATCATTCGGCGGATTCGTTGTGCCAAGGAAATGCTCTCGTATCACACCCCCGCAGCCAAATCAGGGCGTTGCTAATGTGCCGCACCTTACCGCTCAGACGACGTCCAAACACAGGTACCATTTGTAAATGTTATGTAAAATAGTAACTATTTTGCGTTCGGACAGAACTTATTAGCTTGTGTGTGTAATCACCGATGTGTCATAACTTGTCGCCGCAGAGTACTGAATTAGCTTGCATGCAGCCCACGAGCAGGCTAACTAACTGAATTGACGCATTTCGGATCGCCAGCGGCACACAGTGGAAGAAATTAGGATTCCAAGTGGCCAAAAATATAAAAATTCTCGAGATATGTTTTTAATAAAATCTATTTATATGTGTTTTGTATGACTTACTGAAGGATGTTATCAAGTTAGCTAAATGATTTGTGCAGACGTCAAACGCTAGGTTAGTCTCAAAGTGGGAACACTGATTTATGTTTATAGGTGTGTTGAGCGTATTTAACATTTATTAATGAAATAGAAGTTATACTATTAAACACGTTTCTATGAAAATGAATGAAGCTACAGAAGATACATAATATTTATTCTTAATTCTTTTGTTTCGAAAACAAAAACACCTTATTTTAAAACTATTAGGTTATCTCAAACTTTTACTAAATTTATTAGCGTCGAAAAAATTATTAGAGCCTTTAGATCTTTAGTTTTGTTTTCATATTATGCATTCACATTTTTTTTATGAAATGGCGTATACTTTATCTGCAAAAACTGCAGTTGCGAGTTTTTATTTTTCAGGGGATATTACAAAATAAAAAATAAGAAAAGCTGTTCAACACGTTAAGAAATCGGTATCTAAATCTTTACCACCATATACAGATGTGACACTGTTTCTTATTCAATTATCACCCGAAATGACCTAAATTGACATTACTTTAATTAGAATATTTTATAACAAAATACTTAATATCATAATTTAGAATATTGAAGATTTGGTCATTTTAATTTTAAATCTGTCAAATTTCGAAGCTAAATAAATCTCACAATCGAATTCTACAGATTAAAAAATGCAAATAACAATGTCATATCATTTTTGGCCAGTTAGAATTTTATTTCCTCCCACTGTGCGGCGCGTTTAATCAATCGCTGGGCAGGTTGCTGATAATTGGGTCGCCATTGTTGTAAACCACGGCGTTCTGCCCGTCTGTGAATAACCGCTAACGCTTGCTCGGTGGTTAACCTAAATTTGCATTAGAACTGGCTGTAAATCCATGTATTTCTACCATCCTTATAGAAGTAAATTAAATAGTGCTCTGGGCGCGGCAATTTATCAAGGGAGATTGCTTTTGTGAATAACGGCGTATCGATCATCCGTATGCGAAATCAGTCAGCTGTTCAGTGCGTGACGTAATTACGCGAAGTTGCGTTTGTGAACGAAGGACTTTGATCGTTGTTTACTTGCAATCAAATTTTGCTTGTACCTGACCGGCAATGAACTATCTTTGTGTGGAAAATCTATGCGCCCCGACCGTTTGTGTTTGTAATATTTGAACCTTTGCTTTGAGTACGACCAGTTAAGCGATATATTTTTCTGCCAATCTTTGTGCTTGGGGCACCTTACCGATAATTAACCATTTATTCTGTGCTTGGCTTCACCCCGCGACAGTGTCGCAGTAAAGTAATGGGTCTCGACCCTCTGTAGTATACACGTTGAGTCAGTAACTTTCGGTAGATCGTTTAACGGGTCACCTGAGCCTACTGTATTGGCATTGGCCATTTTGTTAATTATGTGTGCGTTAGTATCAGCGCGCTATCTCCAGCTGGGGGCATTAGGCTAAGCCCTGCGTGTAATCAAGGCGATGTAATAGTTGCCCTTAGGGGTTTGTGCTGTATCCTTCAGTCAATAGATGCCTATGTGATTACGAGGTTTATTATTGAATATGACTTCTGCATGCTCTTTCCAGATTTAACAGCTAGTGTCAAGATCGATGTACGACGGAATTTGAGCGTTGGAGTGTGCAGGTAGGTTTAACAGCGCCCTCCCCCCACCCCCGCAGTGGCTTTACAGACCCGAATGAGTAACCCAAATATCTATTTTTCGAATTTGTAATCTGAGCTCGATACCCCTCGAGTACCTTTATGAAGTAGTGCCCAGTGTACTTTTCGTCCCGTCTAACCGCCCAGGCCCGGTTATTCGGGTTAAGACAGGCTTGGTGGCGCCCTATTTATTTTTACCGTTATGTGCCGTTCCTCTGGCCGTTGCCCTTAGGTAATCTCGTAAAGAACCCGCCCTAGCTCCACTGATTGCTTAGCCGGCTTATCTTGTTGCGGCATGGGTAGCTGCCTAGGAGAACTTTCGTCCCGATTTTGTAGCATTTCGCCCGCGCCGGCCGTTTGGTTGTTGTATGAGCCGGTGCGGTGTCGTAAAGACAGTTTAAGACCGTAACAATATGACAAAAACAAAAAACGTTAATACAAAAACAGAGATCAGCACAAATCGTAGTTGAAGACAATGTCGAGTTAGTAAATAAATTTGTATATCTGGAGGTGAAACTGAACGCAAATGGTACAGAACAAAATGTACGATTAATATCTCCGAAAGGAATGTACTGAGAAAGATAATGGGACCATTTATGCGGGCCATTATATATACTTTTTAAAGAACCCCCACTCTCAGAATGTATCAGACTATAACGGCTAGAGTGGGCTAGACATGTAGTCGGAATGGAAGGTAACAAGCTACCAAAAAAAAGATTAAATAGCCGAATGCACGGTAAAACGCCATTGGGTAGACCACGAAAACGATGTGAAAACAAAATACAAGAGAATGCTCTACATCTTTCATGAACCCGAGTTTGGAAGAAAGACAGGAAACAGACAGACATGGAGGCAGAAATTACAGGAGCAAAGGCCCAATTTGGGCTTTAACGACATAGAAGAAGAACAGGGTTAGGTTTTGCGTCAGCCTGACCCAAACTGACGGTAGACCTAACCTCGAATTTGACGTAGACTGACAGTGTCACCAACAATATACTTTAGTAATGCCAAACGTTTAACACGAATAAGTTGGCATAAATCTGTAACAACCAAATTGGTTCTTGTCCTTGTTCGGTATATAAAGAATTTTATACGACAAACTGCCGGTATTCACGTTTATGACATTGCTAGTTAACGTACCTTGCCCTGATGGGCTCGACCATGATGTACTTGATCGGCCATAAATGCTACCAGCCTAATATAGCAAATAGCTATTATCGAACTGTAATGAATTTGTTTTGAACAAAACAGATGCCTGCTTTATTATTTTTACATATATACGTGAACACAGTTCTAAGTAAATAAATACTGCGTGCCCCAAAGAGTATGTAACATTATGTACCCTCCGGTTTTCCTATATCTCAAAACATACAGAGTGTGACACGTATTTATCTCTGAAGTTATTTTAACATACCATTATTTGTTGGCCATGGTCTCATTTGACCTTTAGCCAGGGTTTATAGGCTTGCACGTTTGTATAAATATATGGAAGACCATCATCGCAAACAGTTCTTGTGGAAGAAAATCCAACAAAGCCCGGCCAATTGCTGAATAAAGGAACTCCAATGAACTCGTTGCAAGTAAATTTTGTAGCATTTTGGAGATCGTTGGTACACAAGTCGTACTCGGTTATAACTGCATAAGCACCTTTCTGTAGAAACATTTTTTCACATTTTTCCTTAAAGAGCGATGAGATAGACACCGTTGTTTTATTGAGCCCTCGCTCAATTGTAAATAGATCTACATTAGTATGTATCATATACGGTCCATGATTCCACCACCACCTGTCTTGGCAAAGCGCTGCGACATCATCTGGAAGAAGATATAAATATTTACTTTTAGGGAAAGGCAAAATAATTATTATAAATTATATGGTGCGCGCCTGGATATTAGAATGGAGCCTTATATATATTATATATATGTATTAAATATATATATTGTTTGAAGTTAAAAAATACAAATGCATCATGTTTGTGTGGTACAAAAAGAACACGTTCTTTCCTTTAAAGATAAAATTTACATCATAATCTCTTAGTTAAACAGCCAGAAAGCTACCAGTTAAATGGTTTAAAACTATTTTCTTCGTATAGTGAATCAAACTTAGATTCATCAGAAGAAATGCAGATTGATGACAATATATTTGACTGAATGAGTAGGTTCTGTATTCATTTGGCATGTAGGACGTAAATATGTCGTTTTCTCTTCATCGTCTTGAATGTGTGTAATTTTATATTTCTTTATCGCATTTGTTATTTGTGTTGTTAATTCATCTAATCATAAAGGGTGTCAATTATACCCTAACATTTTTGTAATGGCATTTTTAAATTTAAAATTAAATTCTTCAGAACGTAATTTGTATCTTTATAGCATATTTCGTTCGAAAATACATTTTGTTACGTGCATTATGGTTTGTCTCTGTTAAATAAAGTTTTAGAAAAACATGTGAAGTTCTAATATTATTATTTTGCCAATTATTATGAATTTAGTCCCCTCAACCCAAAAAACATGTTTTTCTATAGCTCTGTGTGCCTGTGCAGGTGTGTGTGTGGGAACACAATATCTCAAAACGAAAAGAATTAGGTATGACGTTGAAACTTCATATATATGTAAGTTTTGTGTACTATCTACATGCGACAGTAAGTTTTTAAAGAAAATCGCATAACCTGAAGTATAGTGTTTACTCTTGCTATTTTTTAAATAACGGCTATAACAATTTTTTCAAACGCTACATTGTATTACATGTTTAATGTGTACTGATGTGAGATAGGTGGTTTTCCAGTTGAATACCTCTAAAATGGGTTTCCTTCTTTATTTTTTTTATTAACTCCTATTTTAATAGAACACCCGGTATATTATTACATTTTTATATCCGGCTTAAAACTTTAGAGAATTTGTCTTTTCAACTAACTCTCTATTTTGTACGGTTTCTGTAGAATTTGCAATTTTTGACATATGCTTAAAAAATCAAAATCAAATTTTTGGCTAATTATAAGATCACTATAAAAGGAAGTTGTGTGCGTGTATCACACCAGATTTTTTATAAAAATATACACAACGTGAATATTCCATACACTGTTAAAATAATTTCAAACTACAGGTCACTCTGTAGGCTTCGCCTTGGCTTGTACTTGCCTACCTCAAATGTTTCCTTGTTAATTAAATAGCTATTAAATATCTAATACAATTGCATTAATAAAAGTTGACAGCTTGAAATAAATGGTGTTGTCAAAGGAAGGCAGATCAAACTAACGATTTACGAAAATTATATGAAATCATAGCGGGGCTGATTTATTATTAAATGTTAATAGAAGAGTAAACTGTGTTCATAGTTTGGTATTAGTGGGTTATAGTAGATATTATGTACGAGAGGTGTTTGAACCTACGAGGCTTGCCGAGTAGGTTTCATTACCTCGAGTGGATAATATCTAATAACCCACGTATGCCATACAAAATGTTATCCAACAAGTCAATAAATACCAAAAAAGTATAAATATTTTGATATATATTGATATATATTGACAGTTCTGAACAGTCAAAGTAACAATTTAATTGACAATGAGCTGAAGCATTTGTAACCCACATGAATGAGTTAAGTAGTTGTAAGTCACGTGTGGGTTATTTATTACAACCCACGGTGTTAGGGGTAGCTTCGGATATGATGTAAGAAAGCTAGTAATAGCCCAGTTTACTTATTTAAAACTAATTAGTAAAACACCGTGGGTATTGGATAAAGTAAATAATAGTCAGACGATTGTTTATTACCTAAGACAATATGGAAATAATCAAATCAAATGTGGGATCACAAAATTAAGGTACAGAAGATAATTTCTTTAGTTATAAATATATGACTGGTCAAATATTATAAATTAAATAATAGATATTTATGCATTAAGGGAGATATGAATATGTTTTCCCTGAGGTGTGTAAGTCAACCAAAGGTAAAAAACATGAATATCTCCAGTGGTGCATACAATACTTTATTTACTAGCATATTAGTAAAAATAGAATGAAATTTCAAAATGTCATACGCATTGTTTATAGTTCCATAATTACCATGACATTGAGAGAGAAATAATTTGAAAAATCCCTATGAGGTTATGAGTAGTTTTTCATAAGAAGAAAATGAACAATATCATGTTGCTAATAAATAAAGTATATTGTTGACTCATTATTATTAACGCGGTAATAGCCAGTATTGCTTGTGGTAAAATATGTATTCAACATTTGTGTTGCTATATTTCAGTACCAATCGAGGTGTGATATGGCAGATAAGAATAAGAGGAAATTGAGAAGAGGAAAGAAAGGAGGAAAAGGGATAGGATGAGGAAAAAGAAGTAGAGGAGAAAATTGAGGTAGGTACAACAGAACAAGAAACGGAACAAGTCAACCACAAACTCAACAAGAAAGAAGTAAAGAATAATTGAACTCAAAAGACTAGTGATGGAAATGTTAATATCGTTTAAAAAAGATGCGCAATAGAATATACGTATAAAGTATGCAAAAATTAAAACAGGATATGCCAGTATTAGTCACAAAGCCTGAAAAAATAAAGAAGTGTTAAAACATAAGTTTAAAAAAATAACAAACAGAATGCACAAGAGTTGAAAGAAGACTTAAACTCAAAGACAGAAAAGAATGTGCTGCAATTAAAAAAAAAGTTGAAAGAACCGCTGCTAGAATTAGACACGAATGCAGAAAACAAATGTGCAAGAAATAAAAACCAATGCAAAAAAATATGCTAAAGTTAAAAGAAGAATTAAATATACGGTACCCCCCACCCCAGAAAAGCAGCCTTCCGTACTTTCCAAGAATACTTCGACACTCAGCATCACTCCGTTTCGCTAGTACAATGGAATGTTATGAACCAGTTATTTATCATAAAAATTGTCAATACGCACTTCACTCCGCTTCACAGTTCAATGTTATGAATCAGTCTATTGTTATAAAAACTAGTGATACGCGCCTTTCGGTGCTTTCCAAGAATGCTTCCGCACCTTATCTTAGCGTTTATTATCCTTTATCTAATAGACTTGTCTATCCGGGACGCTGTTTTGTCTGTCCGGGACGCTGTTTCAGCAGCCAAACCGTAAGAGATAGAGAAAAAAGTTATGAAAGTTATATGTTTGGAATGGTCATGTTAGGTCAGGAATCGAATTTCAGTCACGTGACACTTCCGGTTTTCTAGAAATCACGTGATTTCCGTCCGTCCTGGACGCTGGTCCGTCCGGGACGCTGTTTCAGCAGCCAAACAGTAAGAGATAGAAAAAAAAGTTATGAAAGTTATATGTTTGGAATGGTCATGTCAGATCAGGAACCGAATTTCAGTCACGTGACACTTCCGGTTTTTGAGAAATCACGTGATTTCCGTCCGTCCGGGACGCTGGTCCGTCCGGGACGCTGTTCTGTTTGAAAAACGGTCTTTTTTGTTTTATTAAATGAGACATTTGTCTCACTGGTTGCTAGTCATATTGAATGTGTTATTAATGAGTGTATTTAAGAAATCAGTTAAATGCTGTAAAAAAATGCTGTTCGTTATATCATGTAAAAAATTAAAAACAAAAATTTATTTTTCCGTTGAATGTTTATGTAAGCGTTTCATTAATGTATAGAAAATTGTCTATTAATCACCCTTATTAATGAATGAATTTTTATTAAAGAACGATTTTTAAAAATCGTTTATTAATAACCCCTTTTAATGAATGATTTTTATTAATAGACGATTTTGGTATAGGTAATCAAAGATACCATTAATGTCAAAACTTTAAGTGTCAAATTATTTTCATGGTATAAAATTACATTTTCTTCAAATTAATAATATACGATCAACGGAAAAATATTGTAACTAACTCCTGTGTTAATCGGCGATTAATAATCTCTACAATTAACTCGCTCGCTAGCGCTCTCGCGTTAAAATGTCTCGATTATTAATCGTTCTCATTAACATACTTGTTTGTTAAATAACTATTAATGCTTAACCAAAACAAATTTATTAATGATTTCATTCCAATCAAATTTTAACAAAGACAACAAATCAGTTCATGAAATTAACTTAGGTACTAAAAGTTGGCAAATCTAATCAATTGAACTTTGTATGTGTGTGTGCGATTCTTAAGAAACCGTTATGACAAAAAGACTTTTGAAAAAGTTTAATAAAATTTTTTTTAAATGTTTGTAATTATCATCATCAGTGGATTTGCCTTATACATATATTTACATGTTATTATTATTAAGGAAAATAACAACAACCGGACGTATACGGACATTTTGAGGGCTGGCAACTATTGTTTGGCTCATGGCACGTGGGTCACACACATGGAGCTTGGGTCACATCTATAGCACGTGGGTCACACGTGGGAACTTAGAATAGGTTAACGGTCATTTTTGAATTGATGTCGGTATACCGAGACTTTGATTTTTATTTATATGTCGAGGTTTGAGTGTTGTATGAAAAAGATCAGAAAGTGCCATATCTTTGGATTATATCCTTCGACCATACCTCAAAAGTTGATGTTGCTTTCATTTTCGGACGACCTATTGTATGAAAAAGATCCAAGACTTCAGGAAGGTTTCTGGTGACCGGAATCGTGTACACATACGAACATACGTACACATTACAGCACGTTTAGGCACCCTCCCCAACACGAGGGAGGGATGTAGTGGGCTGGGGTCTTCACCAAAAGATCCGCACAGCCGAGGCGGAGATTTGGTATAATGGGTTCATTAGTCGGTTGACACAAAATTTTAGAGATACTTGACTCAGTGTGGTTTTCGATATGAGGGAATTTCAATACTTCGTGTCGAACTAAAATCAAAAGCAAAACCAAATCATCAACAGCTACAAACACGCACAGAACATTTGAAAGAGGAGTTCAACAAAATTCAAGTGAAAAATAAACAAGTAATACTATTGAAAATAAACATAGTAAATAAAAAATCGAATAATTACAAAGACAAGTTAAAACAAGAATTAAAATCCGATTACAAAGAAAGTAAATAATATGGGCCAAAGTTGGGATTGGAATTTCAAGAAAGTCAGAGACAGCTACGTACATTCACCGAAAATTTGATAAATACCTCGAAGAGGAGGTTTAATGGAATTCAATTAAACAAGAATTACAATGTAAAACTAATAATATAAATCCTAAAGTAAATATGTACAAAAGAAAATACAAAGAAGAGAGTTAAACTTAAAATTATATAGAAAATGAAGGAACTAAAAAATAATTTAAGATGAGCTACAAGTGAGAACACACTGAAACATGATAAAATATGATACAGGATTATAATAGCAAAATACTTTAGCTAACAAAAATGAACTCGATTTGGTTAGCTTAAATGCAAATCAAGATCCGCATCTTTTTTGTATACTTGAAAGAATTAAAATTAGAATTAGAATAAAAAGAACATCTACAATTACCGTTTATTGAGCTTACGTTTGGAAATACTACTTATTTGCTCCTAATGATAGTGGTGCAATGTTTTCCATAGTTAAAAATAGTATATTACATACCGAGGTTGAAAGTGTTTCATTCCTGTCGAGAGGTTAACTTTATCTCGAGACAGGAATGAAACTTTTCACCGTGGTATGTATACTATTTTATTCGCAACCACTTTATTCTAAACAATAATTGGAAAAATTATTATATTATGATACGACAGGTTGTGACGCGCATGAATGGATCAACGGGATTCCCAGTGTCCCTACCTACTCAGCGGTCTGGAATGGATCGCGCATGAATGGATCAACGAGATTGCCATTGTCCCTACCTACACAGCGGTCGGGAATGGATTGATTTCCAACCGGCAATCACTTTTCCGACCGGTTGGAAAGTGAAGTTAGGAATAGCTCATTTTCCAACTTTTTAAAAGTCAGTAATGATCTTATTACATATATGGTTGCGAATAAAAGAAATTGCAACTAGGTATATGGAAATTCTAAAACGGGGTATTGTAAAAGTAAAGAAAATAGATTTCCCGTGTGGGGTTGCTAGATCCCCCATCGGGCGCCTCCCCAGGTGGCGGATAGGGGAATGCTCGCCAGATATGGCGAGTATCGGGAGAATCAAATACCCGGGGCGGACCAAAACTAGTAACAGGAAGGCAACTTGCAAATGATGCATATTATTGGCTTCAAATTATTCTTTGCTAACGGGCAGCAGCGTTATCATTAATGGATTGGGGCTACAGCGAAAGTACCGCTTTAAAGGCCCAACACCATACACTCGCAGGCGACAATCACACATTGATCCACCCGGCTGCGATACTGCGGAAGGAAGGACACGGGAACCCACCTTCTATTATCCCAAGAGAATCCTATGACATTATGGCTGCATTCAATGTGAAATGTCCCGGAGTTATAAATAGTTCCCCGATCGGATCTTCGGGGGGAACTGCACTGAATGGCGCCACTCAAGATAGAATAAACATAAGAAGAAAGACACGATTTGGCACATGGAATGTGCAAGGACTGCTGCAGGCAGGAAAACTGTACATCGTAGAAAAGGAGGCAAAGAATCATAATATAAACATCCTCGGATTAGCTGAAACACACTGGAAAGGTGCTGGACACTACAAGACAAGATTAGGTAATACCATCTACTTCTCGGGCAACAGCACGCAAAGTATAAACGGAGTTGCAATAATGATACCAGAATCAATAAATACATCAGTACTTGGATACAACCCTATTAACGATAGAATTATGACAGTGAAAATCAAGTCAACACCGTTTAACATTAATATAGTATAAATCTATGCACCAACTTCAAAGGCACCAGATAACGACATTGACGAATTCTATCAACAACTAGAGAATACCATCAAAGAACTTCCCAAAAAAGAAATCATCACTATACAAGGTGATATGAATGCTAAAATTGGAAACACAACAAAAGATGATCACATCAAAAACGTGGTAGGCCAATATGGACTAGGAAAAAGGAACAAACGAGGCGAACGATTGATCAAGTTCTGCCAAGAACACAACCTGACAGTAGCTAACACACTTTTTCAACATCATCCACGTCGCTTATACACGTGGAAATCACCAGGAGACAGATACAGAAACCAGATTGATTTTATTACGATAAACTCACGCTGGAAATCATCACTTCTTAACTGTAAGACCCTCCCAGGAGCGGAATGTGGATCCGACCACCAACTACTGATAATGGATTGTAAACTAAAACTGAGAAACGCAAGACAACCGAGCAAAAATAAGAGAATGACTAAAGAAACCATAAAACACATGAAAACAGAAATTAAAGCAAGCCTAACTGAAATTAAGACAGAAATGGCTAATCAAGACGCAGAACAAGAGTGGGAAAAATTAAAGGAAACAATAAAGGAGTTTATCGAAAGAACCACAAAGAAATTAGAAAACAAATCCAAAACAACAAGAGACAAACACTGGATAACAACTGACACTCTAGACACAATTGAAGAAAGAAAAACACTAAAACAAGGAGGACTACACTCAGAAGCAGACAAAATCGAGTACAATGAACTATCTAAACGAATTCAGAGATCATGTCGACGCGATAAAAACAACTACATCAAGAATATATGCAAAGAAATAGATGAACATCAAAATTATAATGAAACGCGAGACTTATACAAAAAAAGTTAAAATGCTGACACAACAATTCAAACCTAAAAGTTTAACAATAGAAGACAACGATGGAAATATACTATGGGAGAAAGAGAAAGTACTGGACAGATGGAAGGAGTACTGCATAGAGTTATATAACGAAGAACAGGAAGAAAGACACAACGAGAACACAATAGACAACCTTGCCGAAGAACGAGAACCGAATATATTAAGAGCCGAAATCGAACAAGCAATACGACAGCTGAAACCAAATAAACACCAGGAAGCGATGGGATAAACGCAGAAATCCTTCAAGCACTAGGCGAAGATGGAGAAGACATAATGTTTGACATATGTAACAAAATATGGAGAACAGGCAAATGGCCAAAAGATTGGACTCAATCAATCATAATCCCAATACATAAAAAAGGGTCGACACAAAAGTGCCAAAACTATCGGACGCTGGCTCTTATCTCACACGCAAGCAAAGTACTACTGCGAATAATAGACCAAAGACAGTAGATGCCTTTTGCCGGTTCTGCGACCTCCCCCCACCACTTTTTCAAGGTCGAGGTCGTAGTAGAGGCAAGTGGATGGTTCTGGAACCTCCCCCCACCACTTTTTCAAGGTCGAGGTTACGGCCTCCTTTGACGCACTCCTTCCCCTGACGAAGCGGCCCTCAAGGTCATTTACTCGGTTTGCAAAGCACGTAAACTTAAAGGCCAACGTTACTCCTCAGGACCTCAAGGTCAGTCACTGGCATTGCAAGGTACGTGGACTTCAAGGCCAACGTTACTCCTGCGGCCCTCAAGGCCATTCACTCGGATTGCAAAACACGTGAACTTCAAGGCCAACGTTACCCTAATATTACTCAGATTAGTCTAAAACCTCCTCCACAACCTACCCTTTAGTGCAAGGTCAAGGCCATAAGCACTCGGACAACCTCAATAAGTTCAATGAAAGAGACACATTTTTAAAAGGTTTTATTTTCAGTAATACATAAATCCGTACTACATTATGGTACACAAACAAGAAATATTCTTATTCTGCGAGTCGAAGATGTCCTCCAGCTCCGGGCAATTACAACCGCATACCTCTTACGTAATGTCTCCCATAAACACAGCTGCTTGTCGTCCGTATGCAGCACTAGAATAAATAATTAGGTATTATAGTAACAACATATTAAGAAATACGCCACACAAACAAACATAAAGAATGTTAATTATTAGTTGGCAAATGATACACTTGGACGCAAAGTAAACAAATTTTAGTAAATGATCTGCACTTGTAAACTGCCCAAAAAATAGCATTAGTGGAAGCAAGTAAAAATGGAACTAAATCAGTAACTGGCATTCTACGTATGACAGTGATAAATGTACACTCCTGTGCAATAAAATTAAGTACAAGTCTTGAGTATTTAATTTGTATAATTCGGGTCTATTTTAATGGCCTTACAGCAGTTTCAATAAATGATAAAACACCATAACTTGAAAATAACACCTTTATTAAAAGACCAAAACTAAGTCCTTTCAAAATACAAAATAAATACAACAAAGCCGTCTGTGCTTTTTTATTGCACAGAAGTGTACATGTAGTTTAGAAATAATATTTATAACTACTTACCTAAAATTATTCTTCGACGTTTCCGCTTCAAGATGATATCCGATTTATGCAGCACTGCGGTGTCAACAATGCGAGACATCAGCTAGCAAGGTCATCGGTAATACGTGACTTCATGTTGCAGCGCGAACTAAAACTGCATTCCTTTTGAAACCGGTCAGATTGGAAAGCCGTGGTAAATTAGCGTTGTCTTTTACAAGCGGCCACATTAGTTGTGTTTAATTTCCAATAGCTATAATTGTATTCTTGAGTTTAATTCATTAAAAGTTGTAATAACAAGCTTTTGTTTTAACCGAAATAACATGTGAGCAAATGAAAACGAAATCAAGCTTGGCTCTGAAAGAACTAAGTCAATAAATTGTAGGTAATTGACTTGTTTCGCGTTTTACACCTATAATTTTAATCCCTGCATTGTCGAGCGCTTACCTTATCTTTAAATTGGGTTGTTACTGTAGGCCAGTTCTCCTTAGAAAAATACTTATGAAAGAGAACCTCTATGTACAGAAATTACAAAAACAATTAAAAGAAGCTCCAGGAAAAATGCACAGATAGCGCTACTAGAATCTCTTTTAATCACTATTAATGTTTCTGTGAGTGAATTATTGTTTGTTATTCAAGTTACGTACATAATTCTGTGTATTTTAAGTCAATTTCATATTCTTAAGTAGCAGATAAATGCTTGTGACAAGGGACTTGCAATTTAAAAATTATATATCATTTTATTATTTATTCTATAACGGTATAACGGAAGCACTAGCTATACTGTATGTTTAGATAATTTAGTTATGTAACTATTAGTGTTTCTGTGAATGAATTATTGATAATCAATGTATTATACATAAATAATTCTGTTGTTTATTTGAAGTCAATTTCAGATACTTAAGTAACAGATAAATGCTAGTGATTACTGCTGTTCAGATGTGTTTTTATTCTACTTGAAGTTTTATATACACTTACGTGGTGTCTTGTTTCTTCGAGCTCTAATGTGTGGGAAATCTATTTTTTTACTCTTTCTATACCTACCACAAGACCTGCAGTTCGTGACACCCCTATTTGTAAAGCTTATTCCAGCTGTGGTCGCACCAATGTAAAATGAAGGCATTAAGAGTGTTTCTGTATTTTGAATAATTTGAATTGCCTCAGAACGAAGCCCAGCATACGATGAGAACTGCCAAAGTTATGCCAATTTACGCAGACGCCTACGTCTGCAGCATATAGGGTTATACCGTGCCACCAAGAAAATAAGACAAGTTACATACAGATAATTTTTATTTCATACAAATATTTACACATACATAATTTCTCATTTCTACTTAACTTAACAACTATACCTCCAGGTTGTCAAAGTCTCTGAGCCGATTCTCATGTTCGCCCCAAGCCACCGTCTCCGCGTCGAAGAGCTCCTCTACCCGCTCTATGATTTCTTCCAGCTCCGGGATGATCCGGAAGCCGATGCGAACACCATTTTGGGACAGCTCACCTCTGTCGTACTGGAAGACGACCTCTTCCAAGTTTCTGTTACCAAAGAAATCGCGTAGCAGAATGTAGGCCTCGTCATCCCTTCGGGGTTTCCAGCAGAAAGGTGGTTCGTCCCACACCTCGATCATTGTACCCGGAGCAGCAGCAGAATCCCTGCTCGGAACGAAGACGATGATGTGCTCAGTGTAGAGAAAAGACTGCATAGTTACACTTCGACGATGTGTACGAGGATGATGGTTAAATAGGTAGCCGACAACCTCGAAAACTTGTTGGGTAGGATATCCCGCGTACTCGGGCACAGTATACGAAACAGTTGGCTTTCAAGGTCAAATTTTAAAATGTTCATAACTCCGTTGTTTATTGTGACATTTTAGCATTGTACTCCTTTCTGATTATTGATAGTTTATAAGTAGAAGCCCACGCTTTCGGTATTCATATCCAGTTCGACGCTAGAGCAATGCCTATCGATAAATTTGGGAAACATATGCATGCGAATTCCACGTCGCACCCGCAGGTGTTTGTGGTTGAAGAGCTAAGCGAACCTATATATTATGAACGAGATTTACGACTAGTATCTAGTGCCATCAGTTCAGATAGATGGTACATCCTAGCTCATGGTGACACCGAATATACTATTCCCTTCCGTGTAGCTGAAATAACAAATGTCTTACTTTATCCCGAAAATACCGAAATTTATATCAACAAGAAAGGATCATATAATTTTCGCGAAATGATCGGGATGGCATTAAAAAAAAGTGATGTGCTAAAATTTTGGGCAGTCAAGCCAAATATGCTATATGTGGAATTTCAACTCAAGGTTCCCATAATTGTTGAGTCCAAAAAGGCAGTACTGTGAGTTGGAGGCCTCCTGCCACCACTCGGTCGTCAAACTTGCTCCTGCTTCCGCTCAAACTTTAAGTTAAGAGATGTAACGTTGGGAAGTGAAATGAAATCAGAAAGAAGAGTCGTGAGAGTAGTGGCACTTTAATCGGTTTTCAAAGTTAAGGTGAGATGCGAAGCAACACAAAAAAATTAGACATGCAGTAAGTTCGCTCCAGCTTACTGCATGCCTAAATTATGACTCGACTAGGATTCGAACCTAGGTCTCCCTGTATATCCGCAATCTGCAGCCGAGGGTATCTTAACCGCTAGACCATCGAGTCTTATATAAAAAACCCAATTAAAGAGACAAATATTGTGCAAAAGCTTTATTTTCACTGTTCAAGATACAAAAAAATGCTAGACTAAATTGTTATAATACCAACACATGAAGAAGTACGTTACAGACATACACAATATAGCAAATAATAGGGTGCCTAAAACAATTGTAGATATACAACAGGAATTATCGGCGGGTGCAAGTAGCTTCTTCAAGACATCCGGTTTATTTTTTAACAAAATAGTTTGCCAAGGAGTGTCTACCGCATATGAAGGGAAATGGAATTTTACTTTGAACGTTAGCGAATCCTGAAGAGTAAAGTTGTGCACGTGTATTTTAAAAACGGATATAGTTGTCAAGGAACTGGTATCCATTTTACGCCACGTCACGTTGTGCACTCCGTCATTGTAAGCAAGATACGCGGAACTGCACCGTGGTGGTTGAAGGACGTAGAGAATCCCATCATGAACTGCAGCGAGAGCAACCAAAAATTGTATTGGTAGCATGTTCAACACGTCGATGGCAACTAGTGAATGGTTCGGTGAAGGAACAGCTTAAGTAGCTTCACCTCGAATATGGTGAACCGCACTTTGTATCACTTATGACAACTGCAAGATTTTGTCGCGTTGGCTGCACCCGGTTTATTGTTACCTGCTACATCCACTCCGGAGGGCGTATTCATCTCGACGATTAATTTAAAAGTTGTAGCTAGAATTTCGTCCATGGTTTGGAAATTCTTCTTCACTTCGGCAACTTTGCAGGTGGGTGACCATCGGAGGTGTTCAGATAAGGGTGTGTCATGATCTTCCCAACCAGAAATTTGAATTCCACAGTAAAAACACTGTACACAATCTAAAGTGTCGTTGATGCGAAAGAAACCAGCGTCTGCAAGCGATTTAGGAGATTGACATCGGCTCCAGTCGCTAAAGGTTCGTAGCCGTGTGGAGTAACTAGCAAACTTCGGAAATCTAGGTTCTGAGCACATTATGGTGGCAATGGTAACAACAGACTAACAGCATACGTGTGTATGAAAACTTTATATAGTACAACTGAAGGTCACAGAGAATTAAAAAACACAATAATAGTTTTATAAATATTTATTTTCAAATATTTATCTCCAACTATACGTTATGAATGCAACCTCGCCGTCGTGCAGCCGCGACAGGAAGCTCTCCAACGGACGATAGACGTGGGTCAACCACCAGTGAGCTGTCGATCCGTCAAGAGTGGTAGGGTGCGTCCTGAAGGTGGTAGTCTCCGTGAGATTTTCCCCGAAGAGGTCGTAGGTGTACTCCACCGTGATTACCGCTTGGAGGGTTCGCTGAGGCGACGTTGGAGGGCACGCAGCCAAAAATCTCCGGAAGTGGCGGTAGAAGTGGTCAGCACCCGGAAACGTCGTAGCTGCTGGTGGATGGCTGTTGGTGGATGATGAAAGCTGTCGATGCATGATTCTGGTGATGCTGCTGGTTGTAGTAGCACGCATTAAGCTTAATAAAGGAAAGCAGTCAAGGACGACCTTCCACCACCAACAGCAACGCTGAAGGATGTGTATAAATAAAGATGAAGGTTACTTCTCCCACCACTCGAACTTCAAGGTTATTCCTCCGGCCACTCGGTCCTCAAAGCCATTCACTCGGATTCTAAGGTCAAGATTTCTTCTCCCAACCACTAGGACGGCAAGGTTTCTCCTCCCACCACTCGGACTTTAAGAGATGTAACGTTAAGAAGTGGAATAAAAGCGGAAAGAAGAGACGTGAGAGTAGTAGTAGCACTTCAACAACCTGTAGAAATGGAAGCATTATATAAAGCTATCGGAATAGTTCAGAGTCAGAAAGGAGCGGAGGTCTGTAGTGATGTGTGTATAAAGCCTAAACCACTGTTGTGTCCAGCACTCCTATGTAGTAGGACGTACAAATTAAATAAGTCAAGTTCGAAGTGTGTGAGTGTAGGATTTGAGTGGAGTCCACAATTTACCCCAGTTATTGTAATACGGGGTATCAAAAACGAGTGGGTGCAGTTGGATGAGCAGGAGTGGACTGCCCTATTTGCAAATCAAGGCGTGATTGCCAATTACTTCTATTCGGTCGACGGTCAGTGGCCAGCTGTAGAAATAGGAAGGAAGAGGATTGTATTCCAAGAGATTCAGACCAGGAAAATATTAAAATTAGAGGAAGTGGGCTTGTCAGAGGTGTGCTTAGCGAAGGAAACTGTAGAAGAGCTGTGGCGCTTGCAGAAACTCGTGGAACTGCGATTCGCACAATTAAAAGCGTTGAACTTTGAGAGTTTCTACAAAGAAATAGTTAGGGGTGTGGCAAACTTTTCTGGGGACTGTTTAGTCAATGTAAAGGCTGTAGTAGATCAGCTGGAGGAGAACTCTGAAAATACTGCGTGTATGGTGGAAGTGCTAACGTTCGCGAGTTCTATGGTAAAGTGCGACATCGAAGTGGAAGCACTGAGTCGTCAGTTGGCAGTGTAGTCATGTGGATGAATTATAGAGAGGCTGCTCGACCGGCTGCAAGAGACGTACCTAGTGCGGTTGAACGATTAGTGAGTTCGTTAAAGGATTTAGCTTTCGAAGCGTCGCACGAAGTCGTATATGGGTTAGGACGTTCCGGATTCAGTGACGAAGAGTTGTATAAACAGGAAAAAAAGTACAAAAATGGTGCAGCTATTGGTCGACTATTTTTAGATGGAGCCATAAATGAAAGCCTCCTTCTGGATTTAATGTTTAGTCTTGGTCTAGAGTGGCATATGTGTGAAGTAAAAGCCTTTATAGAGAGGAAGGAAAATGAAGAAGAGTGTGCAGTTTGAGAACTCAAAGAATCAGGTGTACAATCTGCATACGTGGGCGTATGCGTATCGAAAATCTCGGAAAGGATTGTGGGAGCGAGAAGCTATTGACAGGTCGCGATTCCAGCGGAGGATACTTACTGTGGCTGAAGTACTGCGAGAAGTCTTGTGCGCAGAACATAGGCAGACAATTTATTTAGAACGCTTTTCCACTAGTACGTAGGTGTGTAACACCTGTATATATGTTGTATGCAAATAAAAACACAATAAAAATTTAAAAAGTTGTTTTATTCCATTATGTAGTGATTATAAATATGATACACGTTAGATAAAGCGCAATAACAAATCGGTTTGGAATGATATAAACAAGCAGGTTGTGATGGGGTGAGGGCCGGTTGTTCTTCCACTTCGATGATTGGGATGGTAGTAAAGCGGCGTAGAAAAGTTGCTTTTTCTCGGCCTTTCACATATATTTCGGTGGCACCTCGCAAAAGACGCCGCAGGATTGCAGGAAACAAATACGCTTGAGTAAATCCATCGTCCCAGTCGATGCAGTGATGATGAGTCATTAACCAACGGGCTTGTTGTTGCAAATGAGATGGCAAGGACGTGAATGGAAATGGTGACTTGAAGATATAGTGAGATACTGACGCACCGTCATATGCTGCCAATTCTTTCGGGCTAAAGTGCTTATCGGACGTTTTGAAGCCTTGAATGTCGAGAATGAGCTTCATCGTATTAGACAGAGAGAGCACGGTGCAGTTACGTTAACAGCCAAAATGCAACTGAAGTGGTTTTGAGAAATTACAGTTGTTTAACTGCTTTTGTCAACGCGTTGTAAGTAAAAACCCGATCGTGAAGAACGAGGCAATACGCGGTTGTGTTGGCTGCCACGTTAGCGGAAGTTTCAAATTCAACTCGAAAAACGACGGCGTTTGCATGAAGGTAGTCTTTTTGTTGAGAACAATCGATCACAACAATAGGCGCTTTGTCGGCAAAGTCATGGCGGGAGAAGAAGGGCTCATCGACTTTGTTATAATAAGATGATTGAAACTTGGAATACATGTCGTATAATGTTGCGTAATGATTGAGTGCATAATTGTTATGTAAATTGTCGTATGGAAATCGTTCGGTGTTCAGAAAAACTCGGAAATTGGTAAGACCAACTTTATCGAAATTAGCATTGTCCTTACTGATTAGCCCCGAACGACCTGATTGAAACCCTACGATGACGTATCTGGGGGTTTGTAATTTTGTGCTTGTAGCGATAGCGTGATAATGTTGAGTCACAGCATGAACACCAGGTATGATATGAAGCTGCCAGCTGCGAAATGCTACTTGTGTATCAATATTTTTATCGATGTATTTGGTTAGGGCTAATTCTTGAGCAAGACCTGGAGTGATATGAGGAACCTTCCAATATAGTTTGTCAATCGTAACTTTAGCCGTCTCCCCTACTGTAGCACTGAATACGGCGTCGGCATCGGTATTGCTGCGAATTAATACGAGTTCTTGTCGGATGTTAAGTATTACTTTACCATAATCTTCGGCGAATCCTAACAGCATTCTCAACGGTATGCAGGCACTAAAGTTACCTTCCTGATCGGTAATGGGAGGATCGCCGCCGGCAAACCAACCTGCATTTTGAAGCTTTTTAACGTCAGCGGAACTGTAGGACACATATCCCTTAAGAGTAGACGTAATACCAGGTTTGGTGACAGAGTCGACAACGACGCCATTGATTTCGTATCGGATTTCGCTAAATAAGTGAGCCAAACCATTGTTAAGGAATTTAGCCGTTGTAACTTCACCGTTTTCCTTCCGCAACTTTCCCTCTAGGTACAGATAGCTCAGGCCGGGAAGAGTTGACATATCTTCGGGAATTGGAATTCGAATTTCATCGTTATAGTCAAAACGGTTTGTATACGGTTGATGTGTGTGCAATTGATTGCTAATGATAGAAGTGTCGACGAGGACTCGCTCTCCAATATTTAAAATACTCATTACACTATTGTAAAGCCTAAGGACCGCAAGAAGTCTCTGTTTGCTTTAGTTAGCTGCGTGGTGGACGAAGCCGTACTGATCTTACGAGGGTGTGGGCGACGATTCTTATAGGAAGTAAAGCAGGGGTGGTACGGAGTGGTGAATCGAAAACCCATTACAGTTTCTTTAAATGTAATGTTACCGTAACGGTCTCCTTACTAAAACTGACAGGATTATCCGATTGGTCTAGTATTTTAATAGTTAAGTTAGTGATCTGTTCCGTGCTGATCGGTAGATAGATGACAGGGTTAGGGGTTTCCACTATTTTGTACCCGGGCGGTACTATGGGGAAGAATTGGTGAATGATATGGCCGGGCTTACCATTTTTATATGAACCAACGGAGATGTTGCAATGAATAAGAATCGAGTTGATGTTCAAAATTTTCGTAACATGTTCAGCTGTGTGCCACCTATCTGCAGCATAAACTTTTTTCTCAAAGCCTAACATGTCCCGGATAGTATTTTCGCTTTGAAAGTCGATTGGAACGGTGGACTTTATTTCAGTTTTTAAGGTGCTGTTGTTTCCACGTAGCAGTACCTGTTTAACACCCGTATCAGAATCGAGTTGGTTATGTAAAAATTCAGCAATGTCGGTAATTTCATATGCACCCTTCGGTATAATAATAGGAGGTTCTCCAACAAGATGAAATTCATTGTTGGGAGGTCTAACGTTTGGAATAGTATAGTAGGTTTCGAAACTTAACAATCCCAAGACGTATTCGCTACCATCGTCTAAGAAAATGGGAGGGTCAAAATTTGCAGTAAGAACAGATGAATCTCCCGTAAGAGTGAATATACTGGACATGATGAAGCGCGGCACCTAAACTGACGACAAAAGCGGTTTCGCCAAGTTATATAAGAATTTGAGACACAAATGTCCGCATGTGTATGATGCGAGTTTTTGATATCTATTAGAATTGTACATAATTGTGTTGTTGCTACCATCGCTGCGAAAGTAGTTTACTAATTCGGGAGGAGGTTGTAAGCGACCTATGCTAGAGTTCCTATATGTACTAAGAGTTGAGCCATTGGATCCACAAATCAAGGACCATGTGATGTAGCAAAGATATATTTCAATTGTTTTAGTTGAAAGAACTATGCATAAAGTTTAAAATCGGCAAAAATCAGATACTCCATGGTTTGTGGATCCAAAACAAGTCACCCTACATGTCCCAACTCTTTTATATACAGGGACTCTAACCTATGCTATCGAAATACAGAACAAATCGATCAGCTTTAACGTAGGCTGTCCAATGTGTGCCAGGTCCAACATCATCGTCTAAGTTAGTAACACCACATTCTCGTTGACGAATTTTGTCGGGTAGAGCATCTCGCATATCCCCCTAAAATGGGAAATTTCTAAGCGTTTAACGTACTGTGCAATATCGATGTTCGTCAACGCTCGGCGTGGTAGCTTCAACGGTAGTTTTTTGACTGATACGGTCGTAGATATAGTCCTTTTCCTCGAGCAATGGATTCCATAGCTTTGTTATGCCGTTCCTTTTCCTGGAGATCCTTTTTAGAAGCCTTTGAGTCGCCAACCGCTTTAGCGACTGCTGCAGCACCGCCTCCGAGGGACCCCAATGCTCCTAATGCAGCAAGTATGGGTACAAGCGACAATATACCTCCTCTCTTGGGAACAGGTACTACTCTAGAACGAATTCGGCGTTTCCTTCGCGATTTAAAAACGACCGCGCCTCCAATACGTTTACGCCTACTACACCTTGTACGCTTCCGTTTTCTAGATACCCCCGTACCAATTTTTTGCGCAATACCGACAATAGGTAGTGCACGCTTTCGTTTCCGGGAGACTCTCACACCAACAGTGGGTTGTGTACGCTTCCGTTTTCTAGATACTCCCGTACCAAATTTTTGTGAGGCAATAGGTAACGTACGCTTTCGTTTTCGGGGGACCGTCACACCAGCAGTGGGTAGTGTACGCTTCCGTTTTCTAGATATCCCCGTACCAAATTTTTGCGCTGCAATAGGTAGTGTACGTCTTCGTTTCCGGGGTGTTTCCATAACAGCAATGGGTTCTGTACGCTTTCGTTTCCGGGAAACTCCCATGCCGAGTTTGGTTTTCCCTTTCATAATCCCTGTAACAGCAAGAGCTGCCGCTCTTTCTCCAAGAGTAGAGTCTTTTGCTTTAACGCGTTCCCAAGCTTTCTGTGCAAGAACTTTATCCGCCGCGTGACGCGTCGAAAGATTGCTAGATTGTGAGTATGCGATGTCGTGTTGCTTGCAAGCCTCGTCCAGAGGGTTTCTTCCTCGATCGCCTCGAGAAAGCCGCTTGTTTAGGCGGGTACCCGGTCCGCAAAATTTGTAACCTGGTATATGTAATTCGAAGGGCAACTTATCAATAAGGGTATTCAACAAACCGCGACCTTTCCGTGTGACGGTTCGACGACTACTACGAGTTTTACGTCTAGTATAACTCATCTTAAACAAACGCTCGTCGAAGAGCGACTGACGATGTGAAGCTCAAAGGGGTAGATATATACTTAGCACAGCGCGGTTAGAAGCTAGTTCGTCCCCGTCCGAAAACGATGAAGAACGTCAAAATTGTTAAACAAAAATGTTCGCTGCCGGTAGTAAATCATACAGTAAATTCCATGTCAGAAGGGTTCAGACGACACGGCACTTTACTGGGTATAGGATGTAAAAGGGGTTTGATCATTGGTCCTTCCGGCTCTGGGAAAACCAATGCGATGATCAGTCTTTTGGTACACCGCAATGGGGTGCGGTTTCAAAACTTGTATTTGTATTCCAAAACCCTTGACCAACCTAAATACAAATTTCTGAAGATACTCCTGAAGTCACTAAAAGAAATCGGATTCTACGAATTCAGCGAGGGGTGTGAGGTTATCAAACCACACGAGGCGAAAGAAAATTCTGTTATTGTGTTTGATGATGTGGCATGCGACACTCAAAGCATAATTAGAGATTATTTTAGTTTCGGACGTCATCGAAATATAGATTGTTTTTACCTCTGTCAGACTTACTCATCAATCCCGAAACAACTGGTGCGAGATAATGCGAATATCATAATCGTATTCCGGCAAGACCACACCAATCTTAAACACATTTACGATGATCATGTAAACACAGACATGTCATTCGAAAAGTTTAAAAACTTATGTTCCCACTGTTGGATCAAAGATCATGGATTTTTAGTTATCGACAAAGAAAGCGAAATCAACGCCGGTCGTTATAGAAAAGGGTTCGACAGTTATTTCACTATATAGGCATGGACCACTGCTGTACAAATTATTAGTCTACGAACAACGACAGTAATAGCAACATGGACAAACGGTTAGTAAGCGATCTTATTAAAGCTAGAAAGGCTGTCAGGCGGAAATATGAAACTTTAAAAGCAGATATCGCCGAATCGCAGACGGCTCTTGCGGAGCAATTTAAACCAATTTCCCAACCACTCACGGAATTGCTAACATCCATCAAGCAAGAAGGAGGTCAAACAATACAGCAAGAAGTAGGACCTATGCTGAGAACCATCAAACGACGAGTGTCCACACCATCTATTCTACCCCGTCCGAGAAATGGCAAAACCCCCGTACGAGCGTCAACCCCCGACATTGCCATTCCCGGACCGTCGACTTCAGCGTTGGTAACATCCACACCTAGATTTATTGACCGAGAAGTATTGTATGAGAGTTTACCGGATGAGGAGCAACAGGTAGAAGTTCAAGAAGAAGAAGCGGCAATTGAAAGTTCAGTAGCAGAGGCTAGGGAAACCGTGCGACAAATGATGGAACCGGAATTTCTAGGGGAATACCTGGAACAGTTCTCAGGGTTAGCTAGAAAATATATCGAGGGAATGATACGAGATACAGAGAGCAAGTACGATCTCCACTATGGAGTTCGATGGGACATAGACACTGATAAGTTTGCAATTGGGAATAAACAGCTTACTTTTGAGGGTCAGGACATGGTTATTACAGATCACGGCAATAGAATAGTATACAAAGGCACCCCCGGCTTTTACGAATTAATGTTCTTAAAGAAACCGATAACTTATACAACCAAAGACCGTGAAAATTACTATGACATAGTGAACCGATCCGCCGCAAATCGTAAGAACTACGATCCAACCCAAGGGATAAGCGGCAACGCCGGCGCAAAATATATGAAAGTAGTACGCCCCCTGGCTACATCCTCCGGCATTAGACAACCTACCAGAGCCGCATCGAGGGTGCAGCGTACCGGTAGGGGATTATTAACAGTAACCAATAAAAAAGTGGAATTTGTTCCTTGGAAAGATCCAAATTCATTAGTGGATCGTCTGCGCATATTACTAGCTTCTCAGGTAGCGGGGCACACCGGCCATTCCAACGAAATCGTAAGCATCACCCAAGCTCTACGAGATGCAAAAATAATTTACTAAGGCGAGTACAAAAGTGGAGTACCTATTGAATTACGATCAGAAGGTGCTAGACGATAGAGTAATGCCCATCGACAAATTTGGACGCCACTACCATAGCACACGCTCTGCTCCTCATCGCAAACATATCTTTATGAAAGTTCAAAATATAAAGGCACTACATATAGAAACACCGCTTCTACTGGTGGGGCGTGGGCATAATGAGGAGGGATTTTCAAAAATATTCGGAATTGATGAGTACACTTTTCCGTTAGCGACCGGACAGATTATTGATATTCAAGTCAGCGGACCTTCTGTGGAATCATACATCAACGGAGTTCAGCGGGATGAGATGGTCGGTGTGACTTTGAATCGAGGAGATACGCTTAGATTCAAAGCCGTTACCCCCAAGTTATACGTACAGCTGCTGCTTAAATGTCCCATAGCAGTCGATACAGCGACATTCGACAATGAGTCCTAAGGAAGATCTAGTCGCAGAACTTCACAAACCAGCGCGAAAAAATTTCAAGAGGCGACGGGTGATTCTCAAAGGATTGCATGATTTACTACAAGCGGATTTGGTGGAGATGCAACCATATGCACGAAGCAATAAAGGTTATCGATACATTTTAGTTGTTATTAACGCTTTTTCTAAATACTTGTGGGCTGTTCCGGTAAAACGGAAAACGGGAAAAGACGTAACAACTGCTATGCAAAAAGTTCTTGCCAGTATGAAGGTGTCTCCTAAAAACGTACAAACCGATTTGGGAAAAGAATTTTATCACACCGATTTTCAAGCTTTGATGCGACGGTACAAGATAAATCACTACAGCACGTATTCATCTATGAAAAGCAGCATCGTGGAAAGATGTAACCGCACCCTGAAGAACATGATGTGGAAGCAGTTCAGTTTGCAAGGGTCCTTCAAATGGTTGGACATTCTACCCAAACTCTTAACGAAATATAACACAACCAGGCATAGCACAACAGGTATGAAACCGGCTGAAGTTAATTTTAAAAATGCCAAACGTCTGTTACACACCGTGTACAGCCACACAAAAACTGTAGATCCAAAACCTCAAAAATTTCATAAAGGAGACTATGTACGCATTAGCAAATATCGTTCGATATTTAGCAAGGGGTATACACCCAGCTGGAGTAACGAAATATTCAAAATAACCACAGTGCGACTTACAAACCCTACCACCTACAGACTCATGGATCAGGAAAGGCAGGAAATCAAAGGTGGATTTTACGAACACGAACTACAGAAAACCAAACACTCGGACATCTACCTGGCAGAAAAGGTGTTGAAGAAGAAAGGTAACCAGCTTTACGTAAAGTGGTTGGGATTCGATAACCGTCATAATTCCTGGATAACCACAACCAACCTTGTGTAATTGACTGCTATTGTACTTATACGTTGTAAATAAAAAAATGTTTTTATACTCTCATTTATTATTTGTACTGCTTACTACAATAACATACGGAGCGCTCGTTGCATAATAAAGATGTATTGAGTGTGTACATACATATCTTTCGTTGACAAAAAACATTTGTCGGATATCCCAACATATAATCGATGCTTCTAATCTAACAACCATCACCACTCCTATAAACAATATTTCTTTTATACTAAACTTAACCTACAAAGAACAAGAAAGCGTACGTAATGTGGGACCTATGCTTGCAAGTAATGACCAATACTGTTGCCCAAACATATTGCTACGGCAAGGTGTCGGCAATCCGTAGCAATTCGTCAAGCCTGTAATCAGGTATATCTCGGTGACCCCACGCCAAGGTCTTCGTTGTGTTGGGAATAAGAAAGCGTTTATCATCTTTCGATGAAAGCGCAACCTTATTCATTAATTCGGTGTACATCGTGTGTAAACGCGAGCGAAAAACATACATTTGACAAAAGACAGCATCTCTTCTGCTCTCAGCAACAGACTGATAAATTTCGCTGGTGAGGTACTTTCGAACGGAAGACTTTTTGACGCCCTTAGCTTTCTTGTCAACTTTGTCGATAGCGTTTACACAGTATGTTTTTGCACCGACCCCGTAGAAGCTACGCACGACTACCCCAGCGTACTCGTCCTTAAATTTGCCAACAACAGATTTGGTTTGCGGAACGTCGTGCAAGTTATTCTTATAATTTGAGGTATTGAAGCGATGAAGGTGGCGTTTCATATCCGCGTAAAAATTTTCAGTAAAAATTTCCAAAATTAAGGAGTCCGTATCTGTGTACAATAGAGAAACATTAGGACCATATTGCTCCTTCAAAAAATCATAATAAAACTCGTACATTACAGTTTTCGAAATATCCAAAACTGAGAAACCAACATAACTGGGTTTGTCGTAGATAACCAACGTCTTGTTCATTTCTACAGCAATTAAATTTTCACCAAACCGAATTCTATCTTTAAAGTTAGGTTTCGCGATCCAAGCTTCTGCCCCCATTCTGTGACCAAGTTTCTCCCAATGACTCACTAATTTTACCTCAACCCTTTTGTCCACGTTTTCCATAGTTTTGCCAAATACGCTGTTGTTAGCTAGCTTAAACGAATTACGATGGAATTCGTTGTCAGACTGGTTTCTTAAATTTGTGTTTAGGTCGATGTACGATCTAAGCCAGGGGGATTGTCTAAATTTCAGTATCCTATGGGTTCTAGTCAAAATCAAACCAGCCTTTAAGCATTGCTTTAAATTTCTATAGTGAATAACGTATCTATGTTTGTCATGTAAATTTGGAATCAATTTCGCATTTTTATATTTTCCCTGTGGAGGAACCAACAGCTCGGGACAAAAGGGCAAGTCATTGTGAGCGTCGTGTAAATTCTCCGGGTACTGCAAGTCAACTTCCAGCACGTACCCAGTGTCAGATTTGTTGGAAACTTGAAAAACGTCAAAACTGTCAATTTCCTCGTCAGTCAACCAAACAAAACCACCTTGCGGTAGAAACTGTCTCATTCCAAATCCATATAGATTTGTAGAATCCAAAAACATGATAAAAGAAGTGGGTTTGGAAGGATCATAATTACCCGCAAATTTGTTGTTGGCAATAGCCTTTCTCCCGACACAAGTACTGACTCCTCCGCGAATACCTTTTTTGAAAAAGTTAAACATATCAATGTCAGTCAACAGCTCCAACTCAACCCCCGTAAATTTTAACATGGCATCCCAACTTAATCCGGGGGCTGTGTAATACTGCGCTGGATCTAAATTATATTGTTGCAAATAAAAATTTCGAAAGTTTTCGAAAACGTCTGCCAAAATAAAAACGTCACATTTGAGGTACACATCGGAATAGTCGCCCAACGTTTTACATTCAAAAATTTGCCAGACCTTAACGGCGCGCGCGTAATCGGCCTCAGTGATATGGGCATCGTTTAACCGGTCATAAAACTGGGCGATTGTGGGTAAGGTAGGCTCGCTTAATTTCGCAAAAGAGTCTACGTACGAATAGGGAAATACACCTTTCTGCCTCATCAACTCAAATTTTAAGCCATCTCCGAATTGATTTTGAATTTCAACACACTGTCCATCCTTCAACGTACCGGCCAGCGATGCCAAAGAAGCACTTAAAAATCGGTAACTATCTAAAAAGCGAATTTGCATATAAACTTGTTTACGTTCCCCGTTCTCAAAAATTTCATCAACCCAAATACGTTTGCCAAATGAAATATATTTTTCTTTAGTTACCGGAATGACATCAATTTTCTCCTTATTTTGAGCCAACTTTTTTACGAAAAGGTGTGAATCGTAGTTTAAATTATGAAAAAATACGGGAATAAATTTTGGAAGTTTATAATTTAGATTGCAATTGGAATGAGCAGCTCCCCGATAGTGTCCCGTCAAATGGTCGTGATCACGAACTTTTACGTCCGAGTCTTTGAAAGGGCGATTGCAAATGTGACATGAAACAGCTCCGTTAAAATTTTGAATTTCCGCGAGATCCATATCCCTAAGGGGTACAACAGGCTTCAGGTAGTTGGAATACAACCTAAAGACGTCTTGATCTAGACGATCCACAAACACTTCGACAGCATCTGCACCTCGATAAATTTCGAATTTGGATAGAGTATCGTCAAACGAACATTTCAAATAATATGCAAAGGAATACGGTTTGTGTTCGCACGTTGTAACCGTATAAGGTCTTTCGCAATCGGGGTGTAGGTTCCCTCCATCGACCGGTGTTAAAATCGTTTCGAAATCTGCATAAATGACAAACGGTAGCTTCATCTGCTTCGCGCAGTTGTCAAACTTAAGAATATTGCGGGGCCTCATTTTCCCAAACGCAGGCGTGACCAATTCTGTCGTAGGCATTTTAGTGTACACACGATTACAGTCAAAACGTTGATGCATCTCCAACTTCGCATCGCTATCAAAATAATTTAGACAACCATCGCAAAAATGTTTAGCATGATCATTACGCGTTATTTGGTGTGAAACTAACCTAGACAAATCCGCGATACAACAGTAGTGACTATTACCTTTGTCGTTGGTAATTAGCAACAAATTTACATGCCACCTCTTTTTCAAAGAGGTGTGGTACAGAGGTCCCACAACTTCATATTCCGTAACATTGCCTCGAAAAAATTTTTCCAGTCCGTATACATTTACAGAAATTTGCGGATTATATTTTTCAAATTTTTGAATATCGCGCAATCTAACAGGGAATTCAATGTCCCTAAATTTCAAGAATCGACGACAATCCGGATACGAAGTCGTTCGATTAGGCTGTCCAATTGGTTTGCAAATGGCCGAGGTTACAGCCCACCCGAAACAACAGTCGTCATCGTTTTGGATGTTCACGATCGCTTTCTTGTTTTTAATCTGCTTCGGCAGCGGGATATATGACGATGCTCGAAGCGGATTATACCTATTTACATTAACCTCTATATACAGCAGCTGCTTCAGGATCCACCCTGTTAAAGAACAAAACGCGATTAGTTTTGCTGCAAGAACCCTTCAAAGATTGCACGTACCTGACTCTCGTTCCTGAAATTCGGACACCTTCTCGTCCAATATCCCCGTAAAATTATCATATAATTCGTTCAAGTTTGTACCGCGAGTAGCCACCTCGTTAGCTGTATTAAAACTTTTTACGTCTTGCACATCTTGAACCTCCAAAATAAAAAACCCGAAAAGTTCGAAATTGATTTTTACACTAGTTAATTTATGTAACTGTCCTTCTATAAGACCTATAATTTTGTCTTTGAGTTCGGTCATATATTCTACAACACTTATATGATAATTTTCCGTGGACACCCTATAGCTTATTACACGGGACTTGAAGGCGCTCTGTAGGGCCACCACTCCCTTCCCCAGGTAGGCGACACCACACCGTCTTGTGTGACGACTGCTCCGGAGATGTCCGATGAAACCATTCCGGGGCACGTTATCGTCACACACGTTGCAGTATCGGGTCCTGGGTGGCTGTTCTGTTATTAAAAAAACGTTAGCAACCATGAAACGCTACAATAGAGACACACTCACCAGCACTGGAAACTTGGACTCTTCTGCGTTTACTGCTAGAGGGTCCTTCACCAGTCACCACCGAAGATTCCATAGCGTCGCCTGCAGCAAACACAATACCATTCAGCTTGTCTGCATTGCAACACCTATTACACTTACCACTCGTCGACGGGTGGCCCAGCTCTGGACAACAGCTTTCTCTTCGATGGCGGAACAAATTGTCGGCTCTGGTGAAGGATCGTTCGCACTCGGTGCATCTGAACATACTGGGTAATTAGCTTCACGCAAACTGTAATTATACTAACTACGCGATTAGCTACCCAGCTCGAGGGGGTGATATTCACAAAAGCGATAACACTGTCAATTACAGTCTACAAATAAAATTACTCTTGAAACCTCGAGCGGAATACCCAGGTGCCACCACGCGGAGGATTCGCTTTTGACACCCTGGAGAGGATACGGGAAGGTTATTTGTTTTGTGTTACGGACGTATCACATGTTAAACTACAATCTACTATCTACAATTGTACATTTTGCCAGAGCTGATGACGTGTGGCAAGAATCTCGTCCATTACCCTTGATAGGTCGTTGGATACCTTTCGCCGCTCCATCTCCAGCAACCGCATCTCGTTCAGAGTGCTTCCGCTGTGACCTTTGGCGAGGTTGGGTTTTCTGGATTTCATACGACCTTGAATGGCGTCCAGCGAATCTAGACACTGGTCCATTTCAGTGTCCAGGTCGTCGATTCTTTTTTCGCCGGTGGTGACGTCATCATATCTGGCAAAAAAGCGGTGCGTTTGGCCTCATACTGACGAATGGCACATTGCCTTAGCGATATGCCTTCCTCTTCCTCTTTCTCATCGGCGGAGGCAGTCGACACCTCACTCCTAGAGGCCGCCGACGCGACAAGGGAAGCAGGTGTTGCAAGCCTGTCAGCTCCATCGTCTGCTACCAGGGAGGCCTGGCTGATAACGGATGTTGAAGCTGCCACTTCTGGAGAAGGTTGCGTTGCAGGTGGATTAACGCGTCCGGAACTACAGCTAGACGGTCGCCTTGAGCCCGAGACGACCTCGATATCTAGCTCCTTTACGACCCTTTCGAACTCTTGTGCTGCACGACCACCGCAAACCTCCGCGCTACTATCGTCAAATTTCTTACAAAACTCAGCGTTCACAATATTTTGTTCCTCTTGTGATAAGTGTGGAGACTGTGATCTCATTCTTTTTGCAACCGATTTTTCAGTTTCCTCCACGCCTTGAAGAAGCTGTGGAGTACATATATTTATCACACTATCTGAATCACTTCGAACTTGCCCCTTTCCGGTCACAGCCTCGACATTCATCAACACTGGCTCTACGCGTTTTACCAAACTTAACTTCGACGCACGTTTTCGCTTTGGCCCCTCGGTAAGGAGTTGCCTTAAAATTTTGCAAGAGCTGTCCTGACTAGCAGGTGTACAGCTGGCCTCGACGTCCGAAATCGGAGAAAATAAAGAACGGCCAGATACCACTACTACATTGTCCAAAATGTTTAACGAGGCTTGCGGCATCCGGCTTGCGGGGTTGGGGGTTGCCCCGCTTCGCTGCGTGCAAACGCAGAGTTCGGCATTAGCCCGTTCCGGCGTCGATAGGCTAAGTCTATTAGCATTACGCTTCCACTCCTGCAATACAATACCTCCACACGAAACACACTTTACAGCACTGGAACCAACCATCGCGACAGCAGAGAAGAGAATGACCCCTCCTCATCTGAGAATTGCTTAAGTACACATTGGTTGACCATGAGTTGACCATGGGTTGAAGGACGGAGACGTCACCTTGCACATACGGATGGTAAGCATTTAGAGTACGCGGACGATTTTCTGTGCAATTTCAACTCAAGGCTCCCATTATTTCTTTACTCGTTACCTCTGCCTGAAAAGATACACAGCTTTTATGTAAAGTGACAATACTCGATTTACAAAAATTTATTTTTTCTAAATGGTTACAACTTCTACAGCAAACAGACTTAACTATTACGTACCGCGCTTTGTTTGCATTCTATATCACACTGTATAATGTCCAACGCAAATTTTAGCATTTCGTACATACACATCGCATTTTCCGATGTAGGCAACGCGTTCGCAATGTTTGTTTTGAAATCACCCGGTTCATTCCACACACTTTCAATTACAGTGCTATAATATTTTTCAAACTGTTGGCACTTTAAACATTCTATTTTAGACTGTATGAGCGGCACCAGCTCCCAAAATTCTTCGAACGACTCCATGTCCAGTTCAACTCGATTACGCCCTATTTCCTCTAGTTCAATCATTTTCTTGTTTAGAAATTTCTTACAAGATATTCTTCTATTAGGTTCAATATCTACCAGTTGTGGCTGAGCATCATCACTGATAAAGTAGTTATTTATCATACATTGATTGTCCAAAAACACGTTAAATATCGGTTCCTCCATCCGCATCCAATCATAGTCCGAACCACAGAACAACACTGTCGGCGCAAACGATCCATAGCCGTTTAAACCCACACTCACGAATTTGTTCCTCAATTTATTTAGAGGATAGGTTGTGGAATTTAATAACACTGGATATGGATGCAGAAAATTGGCCTTCAGCAGTCTAAGCTTTATATTTTCCATAGCTTCTTTTATGTTCTCGTCTGTCATTGCTAATGTATTTGCTAGTACAACGCCCGCTACACTATTGCACATCTTTATTTATACACATGCGTCTGGCCTTGAGAGCCTAGCGGTAGGAGGATTCTCCTTGGCCTTGAAGTCCACGTACCTTGCAATGCCAGTGACTGACCTTGAGGTCCTGAGGAGTAACGTTGGCCTTGAAGTTTACGTGCTTTGCAAACCGAGTAAATGACCTTGAGGGCCGCTTCGTCAGGGGAAGGAGTGCGTCAGGGGAGGCCGTAACCTCGACCTTGAAAAAGTGGTGGGGGGAGGTTTCAGAACCATCCACTTGCCTCTACTATGACCTCGACCTTGAAAAAGTGGTGGGGGGAGGTCGCAGAACCGGCAAAAGGCATCTACTAAAGACTGCAAAAATACCTAGAATTCCAGATTCCCCCAGAGCAGGCACGATTTGTAAAGGGTAGAGGAACCCGAGATCAAATCTTTAACATCAGACAGCTGGTAGAAAATGCCCGCGAATTCAACACACCAATTCTACTGTGTTTTATCTACTACAAAAAAGCATTTGACTGTGTCCGTTGGAGCAACCTGTGGAACGTCCTAATCGATATGGGAGTTCCCAACCACCTTACACAATTGATAAGAGACCTTTACAAAACACATGAAGTAGTTGTACGTATTGAGAAAGACACCTCCAAATCCTTTAAAATCAAAAAGGGCGTGCGACAAGGATGCATATTGTCACCGAGACTTTTCAATGCGTACGGAGAGTATATACTAAGGCGGGCTCTAGAGGACTACGAAGGAGGTGTATCTATCGGAGGCAAAATGATAACTAATTTGCGATATGCAGATGATACCACCATAATCGCCAAAAATGAGACAGAACTAACAGAAATGCTCCGACGAATAACAGCAGAAAGCCGAGCGCTAGGACTGGAAATCAACTTGGAAAAAACCAAGCTAATGATCATAGACCGAACAAACAAGCTCCAGCTACAAAATTTACCGCATCAAATACAAATAGTACAGGAGTTCATCTACCTCGGATCCCAAATCTCCAACGAGGGGAGCTGCGAAAAAGAAATAAAACGAAGAATTGCAATGGCACGGAGTGCAGTGACAAACCTCACGAAGATATAGGCGGATAAACAGATCACAAAAAATCTGGTGTGATACATTCACACAACTTCCTTTTACAGTGATCTTATAATTAGTCAAAAATTTCATTTTGAATTTTTAACAATTAGTCAAAAATTTTCAAAAATTACAAATTCTACAAAAACGGTACAAAATATAGCGTTAGTTGAAGAGACAAATTTTCACATATAATCTCATAAGAGTATTAATTCTTTCCGGAAATTTTTTTGAGTGCGGTCCAACAACGTCGTATTAATTTGCCCGAGCGGGACGCGAGGGCAAATTAGGACGTTATTGGAATGCACGAAAATAATTTCCGGATATGAATTAATGCTCGAATGCAGATTCGGTAAGAAAATCGTAACGCCACAAACCCTCACAGTTAGGTTGGTCTACCTACAAAAAATTTCCAAGAAATTTTTTTTATTGTCTTGGTTACGGCTCGTGAACTAATTTTTCTATTGGTCATTAATGAGTGTCGTACGATTTTCTCTAGAATTTTAAGGTGAATTCAAAAATGTAATAATATACCGGGTGTTTTATTTAAAATAGAAGTTAATAAAAAAAATAGAAAAAAAAGCAAAAGAAACCCATTTTAGAAGTATTCAACTGGAAAATCACCTATCTCACATCAATACACATTAAAAATGTAATAAAAATGTAAAGTTTAAAAAAATCGTTAGAGCCGTTTTTGAAAAAATCGAAAAAAACTGAAAAATCACAAGTGTAAACACCTACTTCCGGTTATGCAATTTTCTTCAAAAGCTTGCTGTCGCATCTACATAGTACACAAAACTTATATATGAAGTTTAAACGCCATACCTCTTTTCGTTTTTGAGATATTCTGTTCACAGTCAGACAGACACACAGACACACAGACAGACATACTGACAGACAGACAGACAGACCAATGAAAAAAAATATGTTTTTTGGGATCAGGGGACTCTAAAACGTAAAGATCTGTTGAAAACTCAATTTCGAATTTTTGGGGTGAATCCAATATGTACTTCCTTTATTGTAAAAGAAAGTAAAGAATCTGGTGTGATACACGCACACAACTTCCTTTCACAGTGATCTTATAATTAGCCAAAAATTTGATTTTAAATTTTTAAGCATTTGTCAAAAATTTTCAAAAATTACAAATTTTACATAAACGGTACAAAATAAAGCGTTTGTTGAAGAAACAAATTTTCTCTAGAATTTTAAGCTGAACTCAAAAATGTAATAATATACAAGGTGTTCTGTTTAAAACAGAAGTTAATAAAAAAAATAGAAAAAAAAACAAAAGAAACCCATTTTAGAAGTATTCAACTGGAAAATCACCTATCTCACATTAAAAATGTAATAAAAGTGTAACGTTTCAAAAAAATCGTTAGAGCCGTTTTTGAAAAAATTGAAAAAAACCTGAAAAATCACAAGAGTATACACCTACTTCCGATTATGCGATTTTCTTCAAAAGCTTGCTGTCGCATCTACATAGTATACAAAACTTATATATGAAGTTTCAACGCCATACCCGTTTTCGTTTTTGAGATATTCTGTTCACAGACATACAGACAGACAGACACACAGACAGACACACAGACAGACCAATGAAAAAAATATGTTTTATGGGTTCAGGGGACTCTAAAACGTGAAGATCTGTTGAAAACTCAATTTCGAATTTTTGGGGTGAATCCAATACTTCCTTTATCGTAAAAGGAAGTAAAAAGGCAGCTGAAATGGCAACTAAAATTTATTACTGATGAAAATGTTAAAAGCTATGTGAATAAATATTGTAGCATATTGAAGAGGGTTGTGCGTAGGGCTAAACGATTGGACATTGACAAAAAAATCAACTAATCTCAAACAAAATGCGTGTGGCATGGAAAATTATACGAAATGAGACGTGGAAGGCGAGCGTCGAAAAGCGTTGTTGTGAGTTGACACACGAAGGAAACAATATAACTAATCTAGGCCTGATAGCAGATGCGTTCAATACGTATTTTCTAAATATGGTTAGCACTGCTGGTCGAAACAGAAACTTATCTCGTATCGATACTTATCTAAGCAGATTGAACAAAAATCACCTAAACTCATTTTTGGATTGCAAACAAACGTCACGTTGACGGAATTGTGTTACAAACCTCAAAATGACGCATATGTCAGAGGAATAAACATGGCGGACGTGGCGGTACTCTCCTATATACACTGGCTCTGGACCTGTCAAAAATTATAAAATCCAAATTGGAGCGGCCATAACCACGCGTCAGCATGTATGGATGAAGCTGGCCATGTAGAGACAGATTGTGCGGAGGTACTACCACACGGTAACTAGATAGAGAGACAGACGGCTTAAAATTTTAAGAGGTTGTTAAGCAACAAACCGTCTCTGCATCTAGTTACCGTATGTACCTAGTACATACAGACAAGCTATATATCGAACAAAAGTGCTACAATAACTGTGACAAAAGATTGAGTACAAACATTGCTGCTAGATTTGAGGAAAATTCGCATTTTAAATTTTACATCCTGTCATGTCACTAAGTTGAAAATTGCCATTAAAAACACATTTGTACCACCAAATTTCATTTTTGACAATTGATATCTGAAGTGAATGAACTGAGTTACACTTTGTTTGGAATACGAAGTATACTAAGTACATATTTTATATTTCACACCTGCCCGTGCACAAAATAAAAATGTATGTACCATGCAAAACAAAAAAAAAAACTGGTACAACTCTTGATAGAGATTTTAGCATAATTTGATTAGGTAAAACGAGGCTTTGAACAATTACGTTTATTATATCCATAGCAAAGTCTCAACAATTTGACGGTTAACTTAGAAATACCTAGCAACTGTACATATTAAAGCAGTCACATTCACAACAGACCATACTTACTGTACCAGTTTTTTTTGTCTTGCATAGTACCTATTCAACGAATTAAGTTTTTGTTTATTCTAAAAATTTCTCAGATTCAACCACTTAGGTGTCTCGTGGGAGGGGGGGGGGGGGTTGGAAAGCCCCTCATAGAAGGTTAATCCGGACCTACTAATTTATACTGTAGGCCTACCTTTCCTAACCACAATATCTGTTACATCTTGATTTATCTACGAAATCTGTTCTTTATTCGGAATAGTTGTAGCTTAGTCTTCTTCTAACTAATTTTGCACTGATAACATTTATTAAGTTTGCTACTGCCCAATGCATTGTTAAGCTTAAGGCACTGCATAGAGTTGTAGATGTGCAAAAAAAAAAGATTTTTCTTACCAGTTGAAACGGTTTGATTTAATCTTAAAAGCGCTATGTCGTTAACACCACTCACTGGATCGAAGAAAGGGTGGGAAATTATCTCTTCTACGCCAAAAGTTATAGAGTTGTTATTTTTGCCACGAAACTGAACTACCCTGAAAACAATTGAAAATTAATACTTTATAATTAAATACTTTGCAGTAAACACTTAACAATCTAAATTGATCACGTATCTGGAATTAGCTAGTATGCCTAGGCATTTTTTAGGTGTCACTTCAGAATCTACACTTTCTGATAGAATTAAGGGCAAATCGATGTGTGAAAGCGAATCTATACGACAGTCGTCCTCAATGTCCGTGAAAGCATCACGTTCGACAATTTGCTTAGAAAAGTCGGTGTAATCAGAAATTACATAATTTTCCAACAATGTAAAATTAGCCGTTGTGCCACAGCACACTTTCAACTGTTTGTCATCTTGGCACAAAAGTCGGTGCAGGTGTGTTTTACTTCCCTTTGATGGATTGGCAAACGCAGGGAAAGCTTTTGGGCATTCATTCAAGGGCACACAAAGACCTTGTTGCTTATCAGGTGTGTAGCATGTTTCTGAAAATAATTATATGATGGTGAAAGTATATTTACTGTGAGAGCAATAAACGGTTTTTAAAATAAACATAAATAAAATATGCTTAAATTCGAACAATAAAAATTGTAACATGCAGCACTGCTTTTCCAAAATATTGACCTTGTGTATTGTACCTAATAATACTCTTTAAATAATTATTTTTTAATTAATTACTTACGCCCTAACGCTTGCTTCGCGAAGAAGAAAAATAGATAAATTAATTAAAAATGTATCTGGTATGCGTTCATTTTGTTGGTAACCTCGACTCACTATAAACGCTGAGGCATGCTACAAAGTGCAAATTAATATCTTGCAAGGAAAACCACTTTTGCAAATGTAAGGTCATAATCATAAGCGGTTTACTAAGTAAACAACTCATAATTAAGAGCGGTTTGTAGTATAAAATGCGGCAGACCAGACAGGTGAAAAGGTGGAAATATAAGTCATAGATGTATAGAGAAAGTAAATAAACACACATCAAAATATATACAAATTTTGTCGGGGAGGTTATTTTAAGTAAAAAATGTCATATGAACATAGATCGTAATCTATTTAGTTACCTAACTACAAGAGATCAAAGTTTTATTAATGTCGCAGTACATTCATAAGCTTAATAGCAAGTGGACAGCGATTAAACAAACAAAATAGATAAAATTTGCATAAAAATTATTATTTGTTACAACAAATGCTCAAAATGTGTCCCTTGAGCTCGAATCCAAGCCTGGCACCGTCGGATCAACGAATCCTATACACGAAAAATTACATGATTATCATTACGAACTTCATTTGATGTATTGTTAATTCTTTCAAGTAATTGTCAACGAGTGTTTATTTTAGCACTGTATACCAGCGGCATTAAATCTCCCCAAAGATAATAATCCAAAGGACCAGGATAGTCCACATTTAACCATGTAGTTGCTTCTCTTCCATAATGGGGCGGTGTTGGTACCACATGCGTTTTCGAATATGAAGTACACCTCATAAAGTCTACTCTTGAGAAAATTTGCGTAACGTTCTGCATTTAAGCTATCATCCAAAACGTTGATTTCAAACAATTGAGTGTTGAAAATACCAGCTCATACATTCACACTAAAATGTTGCTGAAATCGAGATTGAGTGATGGCATGTAGATTTTCGAGAGACCAAAATGATAGTTGTGCATCGAATTTATTCCGTCTCTTGTGAAATGGGCCTCATCAGACCATAGCACTTTGGTAATGAAATTTGGGGTCATCGTTATTTTGTTGATGCAGGTAGTTTCTCACGATGCAGTGTCCACCAAACAAAGTTTTGGGAAAGATTTAGTTGTGTTGAGATGCGTCGAGTGCTGATTGTCGGATCATCAAGAGCTGCATCTATTACATTTTCTTCGTTATCAATATTGTGTCCAGCATGAACGCCATCATTATTACCTACAGTTGTTTTCGCGGTTTCTCGTAGTCTTTGAAATGTACGACTAAATACTCTTTTAGAAGGCTGGCGTCTATTTTGATATCTCCATAACGATATGTGCATATTCAGCTGTACTTGATTCAAGCGCTTTCTACCTTTGGATGCAAGTACAACAAATAATCTAATTAAAAATGACAAAATTATCAATGTTATAAACAATTGTGCTATTTTGTTTAATCGCTGTCAACTTGATATTAAGAGTTTATTGATATTATAAATTTACTACGACATTAATAAAACTTTGATCTCTCTAGGTAACTAAATGCAATACGACCTATGTTCATATGATAGTTTCTACTCAAAATGACCTCCCCAACAAACTGTTAAAGCTTGGTCCGCCCGTTATAAATCACCCTGTATAAAAGGCGTACAAATAGGTGATATAATTATTAGGATTTTTCCGACTTAATAATTAATAAGGTTGGTAGTTGTAAGTTTTGTATTTTCTGAAATGTAAAAATCTGGTAAAACATGCTATTTTAATATAAAATTCTTCAGCAACACAAGTAAATCTAATTTCGGGGACATTGTGACCGTCATTCTAGTCGTATCTATATACGAAAAGCTAATTCTTTTTTCGTAGGTTATTTGATTAGGAGTCTAGCAAACCTTAAATTTAAAGAAAAATATCTTGTATATATTATTCTGTTTCCGCGATGCTCGTTGAATTTATGCAAGCCTTCGATTTGGGTAGTTCCGGGAACTATTTCTTGCACTAGTTCAATTCGCACTTCGGAACATAGATTGTATAATATTGTAGAACCAGGTTGTTTCTGACAGGAGATGAAGTTTGTTGGTTGCAATAAGATGTAACGTAGGATGGCCAGGCCTAACCACCCCTTTAAAAACAATTGTAGTCTGTGTCTTCACCACCAAATAAACATACTCAGTGTTAGAAGTATATTGAATTAATTAACAGATACAAGTTCTTATAGTATATAATTGAATGTATGTCGTGTTGCTGTTTGTTTGAACTCATAACCTATTATTGACATAGGAAAAAACCACGACAGTTTGCAAAATAATGCAATATCGGTACACAATGTGTGTAAAATATGACCCAGCAACGATATCACAACGCAGAGGTTCTGCGTAATGTCTTCCTTATATCGAGAGATCCAAAAAAAAAACTGTTCCCTCAGCGGGCTGTGGAAATTCAACGTATGAATAATATGTTGGTGACACTGTACGTTAATGTCAAATTCGAGGTTAGGAGATTAGGATTTGCATCATTTTGTGTCATAACTGACGGAAAACCTAACCTGATAACCTCGAATTTGACATTGACGTACAGTGTCACCAACATATTATTCATAAGTTGAATTTCCACAGCCCGCTGAGGAACAGTTTTTTTTTTTTGGATCTCTCGATAGTATATTGCAACGTGATCCAGTAACCTTGACGTTAATGCAGAGTTTGTATACAAATAACTTATGTAGCACATGTCGTGAACTAGTTTTTATATTCTAATTGAACGCACTTTTGTCCGCATAATTTCACATAATTGTTTTTATGTCATGGGCAAAACACTACTTTGAACAATTCAATTACAAGCTTTAAGGTAAATGTGGCTGGCGCTCTTAGTCTCAATATACACTGTCTTTAACTACGACAAACTTGAGATTAGTATATAATTATTACTAATAAGAAGTTCGGGAAGCACTAACCTAGTAAGGACTATCGAAAACCGAATGAAAAATTATGTGGGTCCGGCAATTGAATTGAATGGTTTTTGCTAGCTTCAATAGAAGAGCGAATAAAGTATGTGAAACAAATTTTGGAAGAAATTGAAACTACAAGGTTATCATAAAGTAAGGGATATATTTTTAACTTATTATAACTTTTTAACAAATTAAGTTAATAACAAAAACTAAACGATATTTAATTGTTTAAATAATGGCATTTTGTATGCCCAAACCCAGTTACCGCAAATGTTCAATATGACCTCCATTTTGATCTTGTAGTATATGGATACATTTTTAGAATTTTGCGTAAAATTTTCCAAACCGTACGGCATTTGCAATCGCTTGGATATCGCATTTGCACTGCTGATTGCTAGTGAATTACCTCTAGCTATGTCCTGATTTTCATGAAGAACCTCTGCAACTTGGACATCACTAATCCGTGGTCTTTCTGATTTCGGAAGGTCAATTACCGAACTTGTTCTTTCAAATTTTTATATCAAATTGCGGTACGCTTTCATTTGACAGGGCCCCGCTCTCAAACCCATTCTCGTGCGAAATCTTCGTAATCCAGCTGTGTAATTTCTGCCGCATTCATAATAACACTGAACTAAACCAATTCTTGTTTGTAGATCCATGCTATTACAGTTTGAGCCGTTAGAACTTTAAGTTTACTTGAGTTTTAAATTGAAAATAAAGTCCAAATTGAATGATATTGTTTTGACACTCGTGTCAACAATTTTCATGACAACGCTTTTGTTTCCATAGATACAATAAAATCTCATTCCTTAAGCAATTAGATTTCGTTTACTTTTTTTGTTGTTAGCTTGATTTGTTAAAAAGTTATAATAAGTTAAAGTATATCCTCTACTTTATGATAACCCCATATATTAAGTAACGTTTACAACACTATTAGTATCCAAATATCTCATCTGTAAGATGTCCACCACCCGTTTCTAATACATTGCTGCAATATGCCTCGGAAATTTAACATAACGCGCTGAAGTAAATTTTCGTTAGAATTTAACAATATTAATTTTTCCCGAATTAAGTTTTCTCAGCTCTTAAGGTATTTGAGGACACCTCTGGTAAATTTTAGACTAACAGTAGCCCCAAAGAAAAAAATCGGGAGCAGTTAATTTGGGCAATTTTGCCGTTCAAGGAATGTCGCCAAACATCGAAATCGCAATAGATTCGGTCAAAATATAAGACTTTACAGTGAATACTCGTTGATTAACAGGCGAATTAGCCATAGTAGGTGAAACTTAAATATAAATGCACGAATAAATCGTTTTTTGACAAACGTCACATCAGTAATGTTTCCATAGCAAGCTTTCAAAAAGCATTCAATTCAATTGCCGGGCCCGTACTATGATCTTAGACATGCTGATTACTATACAATATGCTCCTATTTTAAAGTTAAGAAATTGGGATTTAATTTTTAGTAATCTGCCATTGATTAATACCATAATAGTAATTTGTACAACTAGTTTTGAAAGTCATACTTTTTTTCATGAAAAAAAGTTTCCAATTCATGTTACAAAACTCATGTCAGTAGAGTCGAAGATGGGATCTAAGGAAATATTAACAGTTTTTGGAGATTTGTAAACAATCGCAGAAAGGATAATGATCTTCCTAAGTCAATGTTCTTAGGCGATGAAAAAGCAGACGGAGAAGGTAAGATCGCTTTTCTCTTTGTGAAATATTTTGTGTCTGTTTATTCTGATTATATCACTCCCTCTAACAGCAACCAATGAAAAACGGCAAAATGCATAGTTACGCATGTATTAACTTTTGATAATGTACATAGCAACTGACAATCACATACCTTCCTGATTAATAGGTGATAATCACACTCATTCAAAATCATCACGTTACCTGCTGTCAGTACAATTGTCATAACAACCACATTAACCGTACTTTTAATATTGAAATTACACTATTCAAACGTTGTTTATTGACTCGTGATATAATCTAGCCGAATGCAACTCCTGTCTTCTTGATTATCAAATCATTTCTGTTTCCACTCGATATATTGTTTTAAACAATATATCTCGTGTAAACATAAATGATTATTTGATAATAAAGAACCCACTAGTTGCATTATATATGATTATACCACTCCCTCTAATATCAACCAATGAAAAACGGCAAAATGCATAGTTACGCATGTACTAACTTTTGATAATGTACATAGCAACTGCGATAATCATATAGCTTCCTGATTAATAGGTGATAGTCAAATGCCTTCAAAAAACATCGCGTTAACTACTCTCAGTACAATTGTCATAACAACCACATTAACTGTACTTTTAATATTTGTAAATAAACTGTTCAAACATTGTTTACTGACTCGTGATATAATCTAGCCGAATCGAACTCGTGTTTTCTTGATTATCAAATCATTTCTGTTTCCACTCGATATATTGTTTTAAACAATATATCTCTTGTAAAACAGAAATAATTATTTGATAATCAAAAACCCACTAGTTGCATTATACATGATAATGCCATACTGCTCCACCTGACTAGATTTTCATCGCCAACTGTTCTGTTGTCGTTGGATATGCATATATCATTAATTGAAGTATATGAGCATATAGACATGTTAAATTCTAATAAGGGATCTGGTTCTTATGGTATACCAGCCAACTTTGTTAAACAATGTAATTTTACATTGTCTAGAGTCTAGATCATTATGGCTACTTTTTAAGTTGTCCCTAAATGAGTGACATTTTCTGAGTATTATTGGTCAGTTGCATGCCAATGATTTTTGAATGCATTATCACGCAAAAGTTGAGTAAACTTAATGAAACATCTGATACGAGAATTGCATTTCATCATTGTCTACTAATAGCGAAATTGAAAGCATATGGAGTTATTGGGAATCTGCTTGCATGGATAGCGAGTTATCTAACAATAGGTGCCAGTTTGTTGAAATTTAAAACTATGTATCTTCGGAAATAAATGTGTCTTCTTCGGGTGTGCCTCAGGGATCACATCTTGGACCCCTCTTTTTGTGCTATTTATCAATGATATAAAGTGTTTTTCAATTATGTAACTTTTAATATTCACGGATATCAAGATTTATTTGACTGTCAGATCACAATTAGATGCCCAGTTATTACAAAATGAACTTTGTAACTTCGTTACATGGTGTAATCAAAACGACCTAGAATTAAATTTCTAAATGTTTCTGTATGAAGTTCTATCGCCACAACAAACCAATCATGGGCTCTAATATATTGAATAACCACGTGCTTAAGATAGTTATTGAAGTAAGTGATCTTAGTGTTAAGCTAGATAAGTCACTTACTTTTGTAACTCATATAAATGAAATTATATCTAAGGCTAACAGTATGTTAGCTTTTATTAAGAGATTTTCTGCTGATTTCCTAAATATTGTTACTTTTACGTTCCTATATATTGCAATGGTTTGTATGGTTTAGAGATTTGTATAAAATATAAATAAATAAAGAAATAGTTACCACGCAAATTATTATTATTATTTTTGATTAGTGCTAATTGTCATTTAGTGGATTGATTAAAATTTGTCTGTGCTTTACTTGGTAAAATAAACAGTTGTATGCCCTTATTTAATTTTATTCATCTGCAAATAATATTATTACACTAGCTCAGGTTGAAACTCGTCTCAGGTGAGTCCAGAGTTAATTATTTGGTTTTGAAATTACTTATAGCACAAACCTATTTATTAACTGAATTAATATTTAACTAAGATCCCCATGATACTTGAGCTATTCTTATTTCATTCTTTCATTAATTATTTTGTGAATTAATAGCATCTCATTGCAAATATGATCATTTTTAGCAAATTTAATACTTAGCTTTGCAGTCAAATAAAATCTCCCACTCTGAGGTTATGCGAAAAGTCTATTTGTTATTATATTTAAGCGCGGCCGTTCGCTGGCTATATTTCTACACAATTTGCAAGAAGGTAGCTGGCTGGCACGCGACTAGCTCAAGTCGAAGGCGTGCGGTCAATTAAGTTATGATGGAAAACCGGGGCGCCAGCGAACCACAATGACAGCCAGTTACCTCGACACTCTTACAGACGATTCGCAATCTGGGGTACTATAAATAACAGAACTATAACTGCAAGAGGCTCAAATGGCAACAACCAAATAAAACACTAGCAGGTTAAAGTTATCACAGTTTACTCGTACTCAACATAGTTCAGTTCAATTACATAATAAGTACTGAGTACTATAAATCAGGCTTTGCCAGCCAACAACGGGATGCTGCCCCAATATCTAATTACACATTAAAAATACATAAACGGTACATACAATTACTTGGCATTACATACGACTAGGTGTGCGGCTTGACCCAGTGGGTACCTAGGTTGTTGTACGGAGACCCGGGGCCTGGTGAAAGTTTACACAACAGCTCAACTCAGCCACATGGGCTTTATGGATGCGTCCAGCATTTGGTGTGCTCTCGATTTTGTCACGGAAACCTTGCTCATCAGCACCAGCGATTAGTCCCAAAATTATAGGGAAACAGGACTAGCCGAAAGGGGCCTCGCACGAAGACGCCGAAGAGTATTTCTTAGCAGCAGCCAAATTCCAGAATTGCTGTTAATGGGCCTCAATAACCACCAACACGTAAAAACCTTAATAACTAGAACCACTTTACACCAATACTTGCAGAGACGGAAGCGATCCCGAGCGGAACCCGCTGCTGGACCCTCTCCACGACAGGGATCGAGACTGCTCGTCGCTGCTGGGTGGTAAAGCTGCTCCGGTGAACAGCCCCGTGACAACCCGTGGCCAAGAAATCCCAACCACAAAAACCGCCCAACATCTCCCCACATCCCCACAAGCATCCCCCCTGACAACTTCCTAACAACAACAAAAAAACCCGAGGCGGAAGCAAAACCCCACAGTTAAGGTACTGTTAGACCGAAAACCAATAACCCTTCCCACGAATTAAATCCAACACTCATATCCACAAAAATCCAAAAATTCCCCCATTACGTCGGTTAGGATTCTTCTTTTGACGAAAAGGGGAGAAGGCAACCCCGGGAAAAGAGAGCGACAGACACCAGAAAAGGGAAAGGCAGAGCCAACATTCACGCGACTCAACACACATACTGATTGAGAGACCCTGCAGCACCTCGTGCGGCCTGGAGAAGATCCCTACAATCTTTATCTCATTCACGCGAGGATCCATTCATAATCGGCATCACCCTATGCACACCAGATCAAAGGGAAGATAAAAGTAAGAAACCAAGCATCACCTCACACTCTCGGGGATACACACGCAACCGTAGTCCACACACACACAGTTGCTCAAAGAGCGAGGAAAGTCAAAAGAAAGAAAGAGAAGACGAAGAATGAAGGACTAACCGATACTTGAATAACACCAGCACACAACGACATCCAACAACAAATTCGCTCCCAAGAACAAGGAACCCAAACAAAAAAACAAGGAACAAGCTCACTTGAGGACATAATCCGCATGAGCGAAAGGATACCAACCAAAACTCACAACAGTACGCATAGCTGAAGGCAAACGGCAACAACAACTACACGACTGAACTTCAAACAAAACCAAATGACATTGACGGACACGACAAATGGCATCAGATGGCCAAATCCGCCTAAAGCAGAGAACGTCACGCCAGCCTCCCTAAAGGGTATCCACCCAAAATCCAGAAAGCTCGCAAGAACCTAACAAAGAAATAAAAAGGAAACAAAACTAATGATCAAAATCGCGACAATGACACGGAACGAGAATTGCCATTAGGATACCTAATCCGCATAAGCGACATGGATGCCAGCACAAAAGAAACCCTCAACAGCAGCTACTCAATAGCAAGGGGCCCAAACCAAAACGGCAACCACAAGGGACGTTAGGTTTAAAAAAAAACACCGTCATACCTAACAGGCATACACGATCCATGCCAGTAACAAAAGGGAACCAACAGACCAGAGTGCTAAGAAGCGGCTCGAGAAAAATCTGCCACACGAAACTCGCAAGGCCATCCGTTTCATACTCGCTAACAATCCAAAAGGGACAAAAAGAAAAAAAAAGAAAAGGAAAGCCAACACATAAACGCACCAAACCAACTTCAAAGATGGTTTGCGAGATCATAATAATCCGCATAAGCATGTGTCTTTTGTGTTTGTCAAGTTCTTTCGGTCTAACAGTGACTTAACTGTGGGGATCGCTTCCGTCTCTCCAAGTATTGGTGTATTGTGGTGCGGGTTATTAGGGTTTTTACGTGTTGGTGGTTATTGAGGCCTATTAACAGCAATTCTGGAATTTGGCTGCTGCTAAGAAATACTCTTCGGCGTCTTCGTGCGAGGCCCCTTTCGGCTAGTCCTGTATCCCTATAATTTTGGGGCTAATCGCTGGTGCCGATGAGCAAGGTTTCCGTGACAAAATCGAGAGCACACCAAATGCTGGGCGCATCCATAAAGCCCATGTGGCTGAGTTGAGCTGTTGTGTAAACTTTCACCAGGCCCCGGGTCTCCGTACAACAACCTAGGTACCCTCTGGGTCAAGCCGCACACCTAGTCGTATGTAATGCCAAGTAATTGTATGTACCGTTTATGTATTTTTAATCTGTAATTAGATATTGGGGCAGCATCCCGTTGTTGGCTGGCAAAGTCTGATTTATAGTACTCAGTACTTATTATGTAATTGAACTGAACTATGTTGAGTACGAGTAAACTGTGATAACTTTAACCTGCTAGCAAAGATAATATATATTATCTTTGCTGCTAGTGTTTTATTTGGTTGTTGTCATTTGAGCCTTTTGCAGCTATAGTTCTGTTATTTATAGTATCCCAGATTGCGAATCGTCTGTAAGAGTGTCGAGGTAACTGGCTGTCATTGTGGTTCGCTGGCGCCCCGGTTTTCCATCATAACTTAATTGACCGCACGCCTTCGACTTGAGCTAGTCGCGTGCCAGCCAGCTACCTTCTTGCAAATTGTGTAGAAATATAGCCAGCAAACGGCCGCGCTTAAATATAATAACAAATAGACTTTTCGCATAACCTCAGAGTGGGAGATTTTATTTGACTGCAAAGCTAAGTATTAAATTTGCTAAAAATGATCATATTTGCAATGAGATGCTATTAATTCACAAAATAATTAATGAAAGAATGAAATAAGAATAGCTCAAGTTTCATGGGGATCTTAGTTAAATATTAATTCAGTTAATAAATAGGTTTGTGCTATAACTAATTTCAAAACCAAATAATTAACTCTGAACTCACCTGAGACGAGTTTCAACCTGAGCTAGTGTAATAATATTATATGCAGATGAATAAAATTAAATAAGGGCATACAACTGTTTATTTTACCAAGTAAAGCACAGAAAAAATTTAATCAATCCACTATTTGACAATTAGCACCAATCAAAAATAATAATAATAGTTTGCGTGGTAACTATTTCTTTATTTATTTATATTTTATACAAACCTCTAAACCATACAAACCATTGCATAATAATTTAGTCGCCCGAACGTGGGGCAAAAGTAGAAGTAGAAATTAATGAAATAAACAATAGTTGGTCGCCATTACAAAATTAATTGACGCCCAACGCTGAGGCTAGTAAAATTGAGAATAAACCACGTTGTTAGCCAGCAAAATTAAAGGGCTCCCAACGTGTAGGCGAGTTTTAGGAATAGGAAACAATTAGTAACAACCATAGTTAGATAAAATATTCCTTAGTTACTCGAATTTTATCCACAGGATATTTGAAAATTTTTCAAATTTGTATTTTGATTGTTTATTTGTGTGGGTACCTTTGCTGGTAAGTGCGAGCGCTTTGTTTTTGCCTGACGACCTAATAAATAGAGTACACAAAATGGCGGATAAGCGTACTAGAAGAATGAAGAAAATGGAAGAAGGAAAGGAGGAAGAGCACCAGGCAGAGGAAGTAAGTGAAGTAATAGGACAGCCTGCGGCAGAATAAGAACATCAAGGAGATCAAGCTGAGGAGCAACAGCCACAAGCCTAAGGGAAGGCCTAAGAGTCTCGCCAAAACAAACACCCCCAAACACACTGCCATCACACTCCAATCGAAGTTAGCACCCACAAAAGAAACTTTCGTAAGGAACGATGACCTGATTTAATTATTAGTTGCTTTCCCCAATTATTGCTTCGTTAGATATATAAAGAAGCATACAAGTATACATCATAGTGCAAACATTGTTAGACAACCTTGTTCAAAGTTAGAGAATGACAATCACTGCCTCTTGATAATTATTTGTTGTACGACTGCATTATAAATTACCGTTTATGTTTCGCAGAAATAAAATAGCTCTTTATAGTTCTAGTAAAATAAAGTTTATTTTATTTTACCTGTACTGTAAAGTACGTTACTTTATTTTACTAGTACAATAAAGCACCTTTACGTCAGCCGTCAATGTCAAAATAAATACCTGTCAATGTCAAAATAGATGCTTGTCAATATCCGTCAAGGCACCCCAACGTCATTTTTTCTGTCACAGGATAGACATCAAATTTCTAACTTCGATTTTTTTCAATTTTGGAAGCCAAAGATAAAGCTTTATATACAACGTGTACATAATATGTATAAAAAACTCGTCAAATAAAATCCTACATTATGTGCTTGTTATATAAATAGTAATTCCTTCAATCGTCAAAAAAGTTATATTTATATAAGTGAAATCTAATGCTTTCTTTGAAATGCATTAAGATTTGAAGGTATATTATGTGTTGAGTTTACTTTTACTATCAAAAAGAAAGTTTAGTATCCCCGATTTATACCATAATAATTGATGTGGCGATTTAATTACAGAAGGTATCTGTTTCAAACTTAACGATTTTAGAAGTGCATATATTGCGAATTTTATTACTACCGTCGTCGTCTCTCGCACCCTTTGCGCCACCCTGTTCTATTCTTATGGCTTCTTTTACCCGTTTCATCCAAGTATGTCTAGGTTTTTCCCTCTTCCGTTTTTCTGGAAGAACCCATTCCCATAATCTTTTTGGCCATCTATCGTCAGTCATTCTTCTGAGATGACCGTACCACGACAACTGTTTTCTCTCTATGGTGTCTATGATATTGGTTTTAATTCCCGTTTGATTTTTATTCCTTCATTTTCTACGTGTTCGAAGCGTAACACTCTACAGCTTCGTCGAAGACAATCCATCTCTAATGCTTGTAGTCGTGCTTTATTTCTTTTATTAATAGCCCAAGTTTCCGAACCGTAAGTTGCAATTGATTCCACAACTTGTTACGGTATCAAAACGACTTAACGACACCCATCCAAGATGAGCGTCGCACGACTGGATCAGTTCTGGAAAACTGGGGCACTTGCCCTGAGATTCGTTAAAACAGACTAAAGGCCTCGGCTGAAGCGCTCAGGGAGTCGGGCGGGGTTCAAACGATACGTCATTGAGCAAGCGTGCTAAGACATATACAGGGTACGTCGAAATTATAAGGGCGCCACCAAGCCTGTAGTAAAGGTGTGACCGAATAACCGGGCATGGACGGTCATCGGTGGCGAAGTATTCGAGATACTCCGTTGATAAAGGTACTCGCGAGCGGTAAGCTCGAACAACAATTTCGTGACTGAAAATACTGGAATTGCAGTATTGGGACCTTTTAGCCGCGCCGGTGCAACGACCAAACTTACCTGCACGCTCCGAACTCTCAAGTTCCGTCGTACACCAATCTTTACACTGAGGGGCACTATCTGAAACAGAGCATGCACAAGGCGAACAAGAATAATACGTCCCTTAATTAGTTATGCGTCTATTAGTCGATTAATACATTCGGGCAGCAAATCGTGCCGCCAAACTTATGTTATCTCTTAAGAAAAATACGCATCAGCTGATGGACGCGCTAATGCTACGGTACAAACACACAACATGTGACTGGCCGCTATTGGTTCGTCACTTTATAACAAACAGAACAGTGATAAACAATGGGCGTTAGTTCATAACAATGAATCATACGCCTGCGTAGGCGACGGAAGCAATATAGCTATTGATAAACACGGCGCCGCAAAAGTATGCGACGAATTAACTCGCGACCTAATTTATTAGGCAGAGGAGGGGGCAGCGTAGCTGCAATACTTGGCCAAAAAGGGGCTAGAATAGCCTCGCAAAGATAGGTGAATTTTGAATATACATTCCAGCCAGTGCCACGTCGCCCATGCATGCAATAAATGAACTTAAACGAGGCATGAAGCCAGCGCACATATGAAAAGTCTCGAACAAATCGTGATATTGACGGCGTCGCACGGCTATGCGATGCGTTCGTTCGCTAATTGAATGGTTAGGTATAAACAAACCCGTACACATGCAGTTACTAAAATGAGGGTTAACACCGGCCCTTCACACAGACATCTGCGAAGAGTTCATGAATTTCTTTGTACGGTTAAGCGCCAAGCTCGCACCTTGGCCACATTTAAGTGAAAGTTAGCGACGGCAGCGTCACAAGGCATCGTGGCCCCAGAGCGCCGCATAAAATAGTAATAAGCGAGCAAGAGGCGCAAGTACGCCTTCGCAGAAAAACCACAAACGCAACATCGTTTGCACAAGTAACACTATTATGTTCAAATGGTTCTATTACAGGTACCTTAATTCGGAGACGGTCCTTGAGAATGGCGTGCGATCGGTTGATAGTCTGCTGCAATCCGTGGCGTTGAATCAGCCGCGATACGGCATTTTTGGGGCAAACGAACTAGAATCCGTCAAATATGGCGGTCATGAAAAGTGCCCCTACGAGCACAACAACTGCGGCAAAAGCGGTCCACTACGTCCTGCTGGATATATCCTCGAGCATCGAGTTAAAGGGGACAATCCCTTACTTACGGAAGCAGAAACGGACTCGCAAAGCTCATCGCACCCACGCCTACAAGTGATCACCGCCACTCGCACAACACACAACCTCTTTTGTCTGTAGTCCTGCCGGAACTCGCTTGCGAGCATCCGGGTGACGCCACGCTATATCCCCGCGGAGCAACAACCAATGGCGACGCGGAGTCTACGCCAGTTCAAACCAGTTCCTCGCGCCTTAGATGGGCACGCGTTGTACAAAGGGTGTTCTAGAAATGATTGGAACGAGACAGCTACGCCCATACACAGGGTGTTCGGATATAAATGGGAACGAATAGAGCTGGTATCTGTAAATATTTGCTAAATGAAATTGAAGGTGCTGACCTCTGATTCGAGATACAGACAAACTGTGCTGAAGGTTTAGATGCTCTACTTGTTTGCCTAAGGCTGCAAAATTGCTTAACAAACTGATTTTAATTTTTTTATCGTTTTAGTCAGTTCGTCGCTCCACCATATCGAGTTCAGCTTCTGTATCGCACTTCTACCTTGACAGATTCTTGTTTTAATATCTTTATTACTATTTCCGTCACACCCAGATATTTAAACTCTCCGCAATTTTTGATTATGTTATTTTCCAGAATTAAATCCTGGCCGTCGCCACCCGTAACTATAGGTATTGGGTTTTGTCTGTACTTACATCTAACCCCCATTTCTATATTCGTCGTTTAGTTGCGTAACATATAGCTAATGTCGTCCTTGTCACTGGCTATTAAGACCTGGTTTTCTGCAAATAGAAGTGTACTTAAATATTGATCTTCTATAGGGATTACCATCTTTCCATAGCTTTTGTCCACTGCTCTAAGGTTTTTTTAAGATAAATTTTAAACAATATAGGTGATAGAGTACAGCTTTCACGCAGACCCTTGTTGACTACAAACTTGTTTGAAATTTCTGTTCCTACTTTGATTACGCCTTCGTTATTCTTATATAAATTTTTGATGGCTTTAAAGTACGTTTTAAGCATAGTTTTTTCTAAAACTGAAAGTAGTAGATTGACTGGAACGCTATGGTAGGCTTTCTTTAGATGTACGAAGGTAAGATGGTTTTCTCTTGCTTGCATTATTCTTTTTTCTACGAGTTGTTACAAGCAGAATATATTGTCGATACAGGATCTTTCACTTCTAAAGCCACTTTGATCTCCCAACACTGTATCTCATCTTCTAATCTTGTTGCCATGATTCTTCCGTACAGTCGCCCAACAGAACTGGCCACTGTAATGCCCCTTTAATTCGAACAGTCTGTTTTGTTGACTTTCTTATGTATAGAATAAATATATCCCAACTCCCATTCCTTGGGCACTTCTTCATTACCGAACATGCAAGTATTAAAAATGTCTGCTAACATTTGCAATACTATCGATGGGGCGTACTTTAGCAGTTCTGCTGGAATACCTCAAGGACCGGCTGATTTTCCATTTTTAGTTTTTTTCGGCGCTTTGCTAATTTCTTCTGCTGTAATTCTTGGTGTTTTCTCATCTTGTTCTTTCCCCTCCCTATGATTGTTCTGTAACACGGAAGTTATAATAGTATATTATGCTATTAGGAGCAAAAGTTATATTTTATGTGGCGAGGCTGGACGGGTTATCTGCCAAGCTTGCGAGGCAGATAAGTACAGCCGAGCCACATAAAAATACTTCTGTTCCGAATAACATATAGTATTTTTTCTTCAAACGTTTTTATAACAAATTATTTACAACTTAACAAAATTCGAAGAAAATTACTTGATCTCGGCAGATAAAGTTGTCAGCGGCAGATATTAACTTTATCTGCCGCTGACGAGCGGCAGATAAAGTCGTCAGCGGCAGATAATAACTTTATCTACCGCTCGTCAGCGGCAGATAATATTATCTGCCGCTTGGCAATAAAGTGACAGTTTAGCATCATCAATCCAGCAGTATAATGCCATATTTTACTGCCGTTTGAAGAAAAAGTATATTTTATCTTCTGTCAGTAATTTTCTATAGTAGGACATCCATTCTTGTACATTTATTGCACGTATTTTGATCTTATCGCGTGTGTCTTGTTTTATACTTTTTATTATTTTCCAAGCATTTGCAGATTGTGGTCCTCCCATATATGTATTTATTTCGGCACATTTTCTGTCTCATGTCTCATTTTTCTTTTTCCTTACTAATGACTTGACCACTCTATTCGAGCTTACCTACATATTGCTTTCTATCTTCACTATCTTTTGTTGACAACCATCACAAGTATAACAGTTTCTTTTCTTCAATCGTCTCTTCTACTTCATTATCCCATCAGTAAGTCCTTTGTCTATATCTGTATTGCTTTTCTCTCAAAGCTTCTTTAGCGGCTTGATGTAAGTCTACCTGCATTTATACAACGTTGTAATTATAAGCAATTCATATATTTTATTAATTCGATAAAGAAGCTAACAGTCGATTATCTTATTTAAAATTGCATACTGCGTGGCTGATTTATATTGCCATAAATTTGCATAAATATCACAGATGAAGAATCTGGAATTTAGTTTTAGAATGAGTAAAATTAATCCTTTAACATATTTCTATCATAATGTTGAATATTTTTGAGTTGTATTCAATTCATTCTAATTATAAAGGTAACATAATAAAAAACTGAAACTATATATTCAAGTGATTAATTTTTTCGGAGCGATCTCAACCAATCAGAAGGCTGGATTTAGTTAGTTATCTTGTACAATTTCGATTATACCATTCATAATGCACAAAATCCCTATTTAGGCCACCCATTAATAAGTGAAAACACCGTGGAAATGTCAAAATTTAACCGCGGTTAAAAATGTGTCAAAATTTTATCGCTTGTAAATAATTTTAACATGATAATTGAAGATGCTTCACCAACTGAATTGTATCTATTTATTCAGAAAATAATCACGCCGAACATCCCGCGTGCATGTAAACTAGCCTGAATAAATTTTGACAATTTTCTGTCAGAATATTTTGCTCTGAAGAAATATACATATCTCGTAAATTTTCCACCCCAAAATCCCTTGTGCTACGCACTCGGGATTCTTGTTGAGCGGCAAATTTACTTAACATATTTTTGACAGAAAACGTCAAAATTTAATCGGCTATTTTAATGCACTTGGGGTATTATTGTTGAAAACATTTTAAAATAAGACAATTGAGAAATTATAGACCTCTGAACTTTTTGGAACTTTTAACATTTTCAGTTCTAATAATGTTTAATAAATTCACTGACATGATAGATTTTTTTCTTTATTTATTACTGAAGATCAGCAACGAAACGATTTTTTTAAGTTAAATTTAAAGGTACGTTATGTGTCTGCACTCGATATATTCTTTTAGGCAATCATGCTGGTCCTTCGGACTCGCGAGATTGCCAAACAATATATTTCGTGTAAACAGAAATGATTATTTAATAATCAAGAACCCACTAGTTGCATTATATATGATTATACCACTCCCTCTAACATCAACCAATGAAAAACGGCAAAATGCATAGTTACGCATGTACTAACTTTTGATAATGTACATAGCAACTGTGATAATCATATACCTTCCTGATTAATAAGTGATAGTCACATGCCTTCACAAACATCGCGTTATCTGTAGACAGTACAATTGTCATAACAACCACATTAACTGTACTTTTAATATTTAGAAATAAACTGTTCAAACATTGTTTATTGACTAGTAATATAATCCAGCCGAATGCAACTCGTGTCTTCTTGACTTTCCACTCGATATATTGTTTGTCCTTCAGACTCGCGTGATTGCCAAACAATATACTTCGTGTAAAAGTGTAAATAAAAATGATTATGTGATAATAAAGAACCACTAGTTGCATTATATATGATAATGAACACGAATATAATTAAACACGGCGTTTTGTACAGCAAATTGTCACAGAAATGTCAAATTACTTAAAATACAAAAGTACCTAAAAGCCTACGTTTGTTTTAAAATGTGAAAATTGTATTGCACATTGTTGCAACATTTTTGGAAAACTCAAGCAATGCAGAAACTTCAACTTTCTGATGGAAATTCTACTTAAACCAAGGGTATGATGACTACAATTACAGATTGGTGATTCCTTTTGTATTAATACTACAGCTACAAATCAGTATTTCATAAAAATATCGCACAGGTGTCCTCGATGGATTGATGACCTCAGTGATCAGGAGGTTTGGCAGCGGCAATGCTTATCAGAGTGATGTTTACAAATTAGTACTTCACTAAACTAATTTTATCTGTTTGAGTTATATAGCATCGTTGATCTAATTTTAGCTATGATTTTTAATATCACACTTCCGCAAACGATACACGTTCAATGAATGTTCGACATACACTTGCGTAAAACTTAAACTGACGACAAAAGCGGTTCTGCAAAGTTATATAAGAATTTGAGACACAAACGTCCACATGTGTGTGACACGAGCCGTTGATATCTATTAGAATTATACGTAATTGTATTATTGCTACCGTAGCTACAAAAGTATTTCACTAATTTTGCGAAAAGCTCTAAACAACCTATGCTATCAAAATACAGAATATAGTGATCTGCTTTAACATAGGCCGTCCAATGCGTGTCAGGTCCAACATCATCGTCCAAGTTAATGACACCACATGCTAGTTTACGAATCTGGTCAGACAAAGCATCCTGCATAAACTCTCCTAAAGTTGTGAATTTCTAGATGTTTAACATACTGTGCAATATCGATGTTCGTTAATGCGCAGAGCGGCAGCTTCAACGATATTTTCTTTACTGATACGGTCGTAGATATAACCCTTTTTCATGAGAAATAAATTCCATAACTTTGTTATGTCGCTCCATTTCTGGGGATCTTTTTTAACAGCCTTTGAAGCACCACTGCTTTAGCGACTGCTGCAGCACCACCTCCGAGGGATCTCAGGGCTCCTAATGCGGCAATTAGAGGAATAAGCGGCAAGATACCTCCTCTCTTGGGAACAGGTACTACTCTAGACCGGAGCTGACGTGTTCTCCGTGATTTCGAATGAAGAGCGCCTCCATAACAGACAGGAACGCTCCTAATACGTTTAGACCTAGTTCGATTTGTACGCTTCCATTTCCGAGAGACTCCCATTCCGTGTATCCTCTTTGTCTTCATAATACCCACAATAGGAGTGTACTCCTCCGTTTCCAAGAAACTCTCACACCGAGTTTAGTTTTCCCTTTCATAATTGCCGTTAAAGCTAGGGCGCCAGCTCTTTCCCCAAGAGTGGAGTATTTTGCTCTAACACGTTCCCAAGCTTTCTTCGCGAGAACTTTATCTGCAGCGTGACGTGTCGAAAGATCGCTAGATTGAGAGTATGCGATGTGGTGTTGCTTGCAGGCCTTGTCCAGAAGATTCCCTCCTCGATCGCCGCGACAAAACCACTTGTTTAAGTGGGTACCAGGTCTGCAAAATGTGTAACCTGATATGTATGTATAATCGATAACGTCGGTTTACCTTGCGGTGTAGAGGCTGGTGCTTTATGTGCTTGCATCTGGCGGTACAATGCTCAACTTGCCCGGGATTCGGGCAACCATTGTGTGAGGTGTGTGTGTGTGTGTGTTATGTTGACCTTGTTACTCTATCTCTTAGATCTGTGGTTCTGAGTAGAGCACAGTTAATTTGGTGCCCAACTGTGAATGGTCTCACCGAGCCCGGTTCAAATCGCAAGGCTACGGAAAATTCCGGCCCTCGTGGGATTCGAACCGAAGACTTGCTTAATGCAAGGCAAGCGCTTACCCATCTGCGCTACTCGGCTTCTGTAACCTGATATATATAATTCGTAAGGCAACCAACTTATCAATGAGGGTATTCAACAAACTCCAACCTTTTTGCCTGATGCTTCGATGACGACTACGAGTTTTACGTGTAGCACATCTCATCTTAAACAATTGGTCATCGAGGAACTGACAGCAGCCCAAAGGGATGGATATATACTTTCCGCAACGCAATTGAAAGCCAGTTCCTCCTTGTCTGAAAACAGTGGAAAACGTCAAAATTGTGAAACAACAATGTTCGCTGCCTGTACTAAATCATACAGTAAATTCCATCTCAGAGGGGTACAGAAGGCACAGTGCTTTATTGGGTAGTGGGAGTTTGATCGTGGGTCGATCCTGCTGTGGGAAAACGAATGTAATGATCAGTTTATTAGAGCAGCCAAATGGGTTGCGGTTCAAAAACTTTTATTTATATTTCAAAACCCTCGATCAACCTAAATATAACTATCTGTGAACACTATTAGAGCCTCTAAACCAAAATGGATTCTTTGAATATTGCGACGGTTGTGAAGTTATCAAACAACACGAAGCGAAAGAAAATTCTGTGATGGTGTTTGATGACATAGCGTGCGATACTCACAGCATAATTATTATTTTAGGGGCGTCACCAAAATATAGATTGTTTTTATCTCTGTCAGACTTACTCATTAAACAAAAAAATTTTTTTTTTTATTTGGAAAACGGCTAGAGGTATTCTAATGAAACTTGGTGTAGGTTAGTATTTCATAAAGTAGCATTGTTTGGTCAAAATACATTTAATTTACTTCCTTCCACCAGTGGTGTTAGAAAAATGTGGTACGCCACTGTTTTTTAGTCTAAAGTGGGGTCCCACAAATGGTTAGACATTTTACTCAAACTCTTTGCAAAATATAACACAACCAAGCATAGCAAAATAGGAATGAAGCCGGCAGAAGTACATCTTAAATGAATGAATGCGAAACAGCTTTTACACACAGCTAATAGTCACACAAAAACCGTAGACCCGAAGCCTCAGAAGTTTCAGAAAGGAGACTCCTTGTGCATTAGCAAGTATCTCTCAGCATTTAGCAAGGGTTGCACACCCAGTTGGAGTAACGAAATATTTCAAATGTCCACCGTTCGACTGACAAACCGCACCACCTACAGACTCAAGGATCAAGAAGGGCAGGAAATCAATGGTAGATTTTACAAACACGAACTACAGAAAACTAAACACTCGGATGTATATCTCATAGAAAAGACGTTGAAGAGGGGATACCAGGTTTACGTCAAGTAGTTGGGATTTGATAATCGTCACAATTCCTGGATCTCTAAAACCGATATTATTTTGTATAAGTTAATACGACTGTATAATACGTTTTCAATAAATATCTTCATTTTCCTTACTTGCATTTATTACTGTTAATGCATGATCACGCAACATACAATGTACCACCGCGGCCAAAAAAATGGAAACACCAGCGTTAATCAAGTTAACGCTTTTTTATAATTTTACACAGTGTTATTAGGGGTTTACATAATATTAGGTTATATTTTTTGACTTTTTACTTTTGACAACAACTGACAACTGCATTAAACAATATATCAGCAATGTTGATTTAACTTAGGTAATATACCCATTTACACTAGGAAAACAATGATGTTTCCATTTTTTTGTCCGCGATGGTACTATTGGTACCACAAAAAACTAGGACAACTTCTAAATCCAATAGCCATGCATTTTTATTGTTTTAGTTGATTAAATGATCTTAAGAAACTGTCATATGACAGCTTAGAATTATTCACGTCATAAAATATTAATATCAAAAGCTAAAATATAAAATAATTATAAAACTAAATTAACATGCAATTTGGTGAATAGTTACACCGTTTTCTAAGCATGCATTAATCCTGGCTTTTGAAACTGAGCTTACTTTAGGCATGATTGAAAGTGACGTTTTAAAATAATTTGTAAGTTAATCACATCTCAGTTGCCAATTAAAAATTCAGATTCACACAGCTAAAAAAACGTTGTCCTAGTTTTTTTGGTAGCAATAGTACATTAGTGAGCATCAATGATTGCACACAAAACAGATACAGACAGGTTTGATAGCAATGTAAACTACTAACCAGTACACAAACTAGTGCACAATATTCTCTACATATACTAAGCGTAAACTACAAAGTGCTAGAAAAGCTTTCGTTGTGCAGGACCTGTGCTGTTAAGTAATAACCAATACTGTTCCGCGAACACACTGTTAACTACATTAAGTTATGGGCAATCTGCAGCAATTAGTCTAGCCTGTAATCAAGTATAGCTTGATGTCCCCACGCCAAAGTTTTTGTAGTGTTAGGAAGAAGGTAGCATTTATAATCTCGCAAAGAAAGCACAACCTTATTCATTAATTCGGTGTACACAAAGAATCATTGAAAATGAACAGGGCTATGCAACAAACATTACAGTAGTTGATATACGTTTTCTAAATTTTGTTTATCACTAAAGCAGAATCGTGTTGTCCTAACTCTCTCCTCATCGTAATAATAAAATAACGTTGCACGCAATTGCAAAACGTCGGTTAAGTCAGTTTGACATGCATAACCCTGTTCATTTTCAATGATCGTAGGTGTACATAGTGTGCAAACAAGAACAAAAAACACATTTGACAAATGACAGCCTGCCTTTTGTTTTCAGCTACTGATTTATTAATTTTGGTGGTGAGGTGATTTCGAACAGCACTCTTTTTAATCCTCTTTGCCTTCTTGTCAACTTTATCAACAGCGTTTACACAGTATGTTTTTGCACCGACCCCGTAAAAGCTACACACAGCCACTCCAACATACTCTTCCTCAGCTAAGTCAGAAGATGACATTAATCGAACAATTAGTCAAAAGTCCTTATAGTAATGACCAATAGTATTGGGATGGGAAGAAATTTATGAGAATGAAATAAATTAGTAAATGCAGTGAAATAATAAAATAAAGGTTTTTAGAAAGAGTCAAAAAGGTTGTGATCATGTTTAATAAATGTTGGAGTAATTTTTATCACGGTCATGGAATGGTTATGAGTTGTAGATCAGTTGTAACTCGGCTAATTCTTATAATATCAACTAGAAACAATTCTATCGTGTATAATAAGAGACTGTTTTATTTAGTCGCATTAATCCTATATCATTTAGACCAAGGTATGGTAAGTAAAATGGATGCTGTATTATATCCTCTATGCCGTATTTTTCAGTTTCAGTGCAGTCAGTTGCATCAACAACTGGATCTTTAACCCAAGATGTTTCGTTATACCAATTATAATCCTCAAGTCGAACAGTGAAGTAATGCAAAAATTATTGAGATTATTTATAGCTATGTTTTAGTAGACTTACATTGTATTATCAGTATCAAGTTCAGGGTCCACACACCTTGGTATTGTAAGAACGGACCTTGAACTGATCAACGTTCCCCTACATAAGACATAATTTCTAATCCCCCCAATTACTGCTATCCACGGAAATTCGTCTATAGCTAGTGCTGTTGATGAAGTGAAATAATCAAGGGTAATACCACAAGCAGTGGATATATTTTTGACAAATATTTTGTCGTTTCCATGTAAATTATTGCGTTTAAATTTCACGATACAAAATCACATCAAAAATGTCACGAGCCGAAGGCGAGTGACATTTAAATGTGATTTTGTTGAGTGAAATTTGCAATAATTTCTATGGAAATGGCAAAATATTTAAAAAAAATATATCCACTTCGAGTGGTATTTGGGACGACTATTTAACAATATTAATACATAACGATTAACTTTATTGAAAAATATTCCAACAATTAATATAATTATTCATCCTCAATTAAATTCAGTGGAATACTTCCAAAACACAGCATTTTTAATTTTTTAAAACAAGCCACACAGTTTGTTGGGGTTTAGTGTTACGTAACCTAGCGATATCACTAAGGACAGAACATCGTTGCTAAGCGATACTTCGCAACAAGGCTATTTATTTTTTGAGTACGTACATTGTTTTGTGAATATTTTGCATGGTGCCCAATATTCAGTGATATACTGCTGTTATTGGTTGAAAACAGCAAATGTCTGCAATGTGATTGGCTTATATGTTATAGTGTTGAATAGTCAGCTCTATGGTGTAATCCACAAAGACAAGTTTCAAAAAATTTAGTAGTCACTTCGATTGATTCTGCTTCGTCATTTCTGCGAATAACTGTGGAATTTGATGACGTGACACAACACACGGAAAGCTTGTGTAGTTCGACATCCTTATCTAGTTCTTCTTCGCAAATATATCCACGCAAAGGTGCAGCTTCCGCTTCATTAGTTACATTTGAAAAGGCATCCAATAGCGCCGGACAATGATATACGTTCCAGCATTCGCCTATTTCTCCATTTGGGGTCGTACATGAATCTGTAATTAATAAAACTTGTTAACAACGTTTGCCCTATATTAATGTATACAAAATAGGTTCACATCTTTTTTGCATGATAGTTGGCCTTGGATTTCTGTTATTAAGTTGCACATGAACAGAACCGTAAATTCTATTTTATTGTGTAACATTCAACTAATTTAGTGTCTTTTGACAAAACAGAATATTGTTGCCCAGATGGACTGCTGGTTTTTAGTAAATGTGGAGAAATATTTAAAACCTTAATGTAATTTTCTTTAAAAGTTGTGAATTTTCCATGTAACATAATTTTTAAAACACCTCTCGTACATTGACATTGCAGTATGTACAATTTAAAATAAACAAAATATGCCTTTTCCTACAATCTAAGAGCAAGGTTTGTACTCAATCGTTTGCCACACTTATTGTAGCCCTTTTGTTGGAAATATTATATAACTTCTATATTGCTAGCGCCTGTAAGTGGAGAGGTCAAAGCGGAAGTGAGACAGATAACCATCTCTTTCTACGCACTTGGTGCATTGCGCTAAAGTGTCGTCCATGAACACGTGAACGAAGCTGTGCAGTTCGAATTCTCAGGCATGAGCACGAGACGCATAGTGCTCAGAAAGAGACGGACGTATTATATATGTTGGAGCCGTAATGTTTTCACCCGTTCACAGTCCCTACTAGCAATATAGGAGTATTATATACAGTGTGTCCCAGGATTGATGTTACAAGAGGTCAGATGGACTAAAAATTTTTGAATGTTATTTTAAAGTTGTGGGATTAAGTCCTGTTTGGTCTGAAGAGAATTTTAAGAATATCTTCAATTTTTGAAAAAACAAGTCGGCCTTGACAGCGAAGCAAAAACTATTTTCTTTTCAGATAAACTACCCTTTTTATTCATGATACGGCAAAATTTTACCAAGAAAAGTTGTTCAGAATGATAAATTATGGACCTATCCAAAATTTCACGAAGATCTACCTCCTTAGATTAAACCGTTATTTTTAGATTAAACATAATAAATTGCATTTTCTTTTCAGGTAAACTACCATTTTTGCTTATAATACGGCAAAATTTAACCAAGAAAAGCTGTTCAGAATGAGAAATTATGGCCCTATACAAAATTTCACGAAGATCTACCTCCTTAGATTAAACCGTTATTTTTAGATTAACCTGTTAGAACGCGCGCATGGGTAAAAAATACCCCAGCGCTGAAAAAAACGAAATCTTTTTTGCACACGCTTCCACTCCTAGGTACCTCTCGAGTAGACTCTTCCAAGTACAAATGCATCGTATTTATGCTTTTGATATCTACATTCTAGCTGTAACGGGATAATATGTTATGGGGTAAATTTAACCCATGCGCACGTCCTTAGGTAACAGTGTTTTAGTTGGTTTTATGAAGTTAGATTTTACTTTAATAGTCGTGAAAAATGAATAATTGAAATAATAATGGAATGACGTCTTTTTACTTCGAAATGGGCATCTAGACGAACTCTGGCAGAAGCCGATTTGAAAAAGATTGTAGATGAAATGTCACACATAGAAGACCATGTACCGTCAAGTGATGATTCAGGAATAGATGAAAACATGTAATTTCTAAGAAATAGAAGGGCGTTTTAATATATACACTATTATTATTTTTTCTCTAAATGTCTCACTAATATGTTTTACTACTACATGGTGCAATATTACTATCTTTACATAGCAATTTCAGTGCATGGTAAATTTTACCCCACGCGCGTCAATAAGTCACAAATTAGAACGCGCGTCCTGACGGGTTTAACAAAATAAAATGTATTTTCTTTTCAGGTAAACTACCGTTTTTGCTTATAATACGGCAAAATTTTACCAAGAAAAGTTGTTCAGAATGATAAATTATGGCTCTATACAAAATTTCAGGAAGATCTACCTCCTTAGATTAAACCGTTATTTTTAGATTAAACATAATAAATTGCATTTTCTTTTCAGGTAAACTACCCTTTTTGCTTATAATACGGCAAAATTTTACCAAGAAAAGTTGTTCAGAATATTAATTATGGCTCTATACAAAATTTCAGGAAGATCTACCTCCTTAGATTAAACCGTTATTTTTAGATTAAACAAAATAAATTGCATTTTCTTTTCAGGAAAACTACCCTTTTTGCTTATAATACGGCAAAATTTTACCAAGAAAAGTTGTTCAGAATATTAATTATGGCTCTATACAAAATTTCAGAAAGATCTACCTCCTTAGATTAAACCGTTATTTTTAGATTAAACAAAATAAATTGCATTTTCTTTTCAGGTAAACTACTATTTTTGCTTATAATACGGCAAAATTTTACCCCTACATGGGGCAACATATTGGTTCGTTTGTTATGGGCAAGGTCGAGCCATGCAAAATCTCAAGTATTTACCAAACCTTCCATGTACTTTATTAAAAATGTCTTGAATTACACTATTAATAAGATAATAACGCTAAATACATACATAAAAATTATTAGAGTTCTTTTTCTGTTCTACTCAAATATGGCGACTTTGCATTTGAAGGGGTTTTGGCATTTTTTCTAACCTAAAATAAAATCTAAATGCATTTGGAAACCGTATCTTCAAATGTAAACCTCGTTTAAACACAACAAAGTAATTTTTCATAGCTAAATTGCGAAACATTCATGCAAAAGAGTGTGAATAGAGTATACACGGTTTACTTGGAGATATTGTAAAATAAGCTTCGACGCTTTTTTCTACAATTTAATAGTAAATCAGTAAATGTGTAGTTTAGAAAAAGTTATGGCTATTACTTTATAGCGTATTCTGAACGAATATAAGACGAAGTGTTTTGTAATCATAAAGATCGTGCTGATTACCTTCCAAAAACGACTAAATATTCTTATTCTATTCTTTTGTTTCTATTCTTGCTCTGACGACAGCTGTGGTGTTTGTTAACCCTCCGTCAGGCGCACCTCTAACTGAAACAAAATCGGGCGCACCCGGCCTGAGACGCCACCCACTTCTATCTCCACCCTTATCAATTTTAATGTACAATATCGGTAGAGTACTCTATACTTGGATCCAAGGAAAAGAAATATATCAAATTGGACGAAAAATAACAAGTTTATTCAACAAAATAGAACTTTAAGTCAAAAAATGAAATTTCTACTTTGACACAGAAGCTTTTTCAAATTAGGACGAATCATTGATATAAAAATAAAAAAACTATCGAAAAATTTAACTTATTGTCTTTTATAATGTTTATCCATCATTCATCGTCACTGTTGTAGGCAGAAATCGACTGCGAGTTCTTCAAATCAGCAGCCGAATAACAGCTCTTACACAAGGCATTTACATGGCTGAGGCAGATCGGTTCTTGACAATTTCTAAACTCATAATTTGTCATTCTTCTGAAATTGTTTTCAGACATGCACATACCACACTACCGTCTTTTGGAAGGTTAGGGAGGGGGGGATTTTTTACGTTCTTTCTGTGGTAAGAATCTGTTCAAGCGGAGTTGTAACTGACTCAGCATTCCACTTGTTTTTAGGCTTCGTTGTGCTAGTTGTCCGGTCATAAGTTGGTGGGCCAAGGATTTCAGGAAAATTCTTCTCTTAAGCTGTTCTAAGCCATTTTCCATTGAAATAACTTGAGCATTTATGCCAGCTACGTTCAAACATGCGAAAAAAATTACCATTGGCCAACGTCTCGTGTTTCGGCTCACACTGAAAGTTGAGCACATTTGATCGACTGTGTCTACTCCCCCTTTGGTGGAATTATAAAATGTAATAACTTCTGGCTTCTTCATTTCACCTGTAGATTCATCAATCACATCAGTTTCACGGAGTGATGAAATGAGAACAACATTTTTTCCTTTCTTTGGTACATAGGAAACTAGACTGATACCATTATTGAAGCCAAACTTGCGTAGCTTTTTTAGCAGTTCTGAACAAAACTCTGGAATACTTCACGGTTTGGACAAAGTTGACCATATTCCTTTCACTGTGCTCGGCTTGTGAGATCGTCAAAACGAATACATCGTATGAGGAACTTGAATCGTTTTATATTCATTACCAGTCCAAATTTCTCAATTCCATCTCCTTCTGTTCCCCATAGCTCTTCTAGACTCTGACGGTTCGCTCTATAAGCACCAGCCAGACACAATAATCCTATGAACGCCTTGATTTCAATCTTGTCAGTTTCTTTTGCATCCCTTTCTCTGGCAAATTTTGCTTTGACGGATTCGATGTATTGGTTTGTATATTACACAATCAATACCAGAATGTCTGGGTCAAATAAACATTTCTAACATTGCAGGATGGTTTTTGCATTTTTAGCAACTCCTTTTACACCTGCAAGATGTGTAATAATGTTATGCCTTTGTGTACGGCGAAAAAAATCATCCGTCTGCTCTTCTTCTTCTTCCTCCTCCTCAAATGTTCCATCATCTTCCTGCTCAGTTTCTGAGTCCTCTTCCCGTTCTTCTACCTCATCGTGAGAGGCAATGTCACTTTCTTCGCCCAAATCCTCATTCAAAGCCGGATCATCAGCAGTATCATTCTCAAGGAGGCGTCTTAATTCCTCAACATCATTGGGGTTGGAGAAACTATACACTTTTCTGGCCATTTCAGCAGGAAATCTGGAACCAAATGGAGTGAAACTTAAATTAGTTTGCGAGGTAACGTTATCAGGCGCACTCGGCCTGTAAGGCCAGTATCGGAATAGCACTTATTTATCTAGACATCGACTAACTTTCACAAAAACTGGATTATTTTAAGAAAAATAAACAATTGATAATAAAAATATTTCGAAAAAACTTATCTTCGCAATAATAACGTAATCGGGCGCAGCCGGCCTCACAAGCCACAAAGGTTCTATACAGTCCGGACGAAATTCACGGTAAACTGGGCAGAGGGATTCTACGTAGTACCCCAGGGCAGGAAACTATCAAGAGAGGGGAGACAGTGAGCTGACCATAGAAGGAGGGGCGTCCAATTCAGTGTTTTGCTAGCCTCTCAGGCCGACGGCGCTCGACGGAGGGTTAAGAGAGAAAACTAACTACACTTATTACCAAATTCTGTTTTAATATTACCAATAGCTCGTAGAATATCAAATAAAATAAGAGGGAGGCAACGATATAGTTTTACATACTTGCAGTGTTCTGACGGTATACGGAACATTGGCAAACGCAACAAATTGTAAATTTTGTTAAATATCAACGTCGCCTTTACACAATCTGTTCTGGTTGGTAAAACCTGCTATTACTAGCTCGTTTACATCATAACCCACATTACCACCCTTAACACTGTGGGTTATAATAAATAACTCACAATTGTGACTTATAAGTATTTAACTCACTCCCATAGCTTATAAATTCTTTAGCTCACTCTCAATTAATTTGCAACTTTGACTTTTCACAACTGCAATACAAATAATATACTTTTTTGGTATTTATTGAGTTATTGGATAATACTATATTACATACCGAGGTGGAAGGTGTTTCATTACTGTCGAGAGGTTAATTTTATCTCGAGACAGGAATGAAACTTTTTACCGTGGTATGTATACTATTTTACTCACAATCGGTTTTTGTCATTATTTATTTAATTAGGTGAGTTTTAAATAATACGTATTTTTATTGCAGTTTAATAAGTCACTTTAAAAAGGAAACTGCGACACTGTTGCTAGGTAAGATAACAAGTTCATTGAGGAAAGTAAAGTAAACATTGACTCGCTTTCGCACTGTTTTGAAGGTTAGAAACGTATCTATTATTAACCGATTGTGAGTAAAGTTTTGTACTACGGTTCGCATGTGTTATATTACAAATAATGTAATACAGAAAAGACCCATCTCGGCCTGATGAATTGAGGGCTCAACTTTTCTCTGGTGGATTATTTCCAATATAACACACTGGTTCATAAATAACTATTATTTGCATCGTTCTGCCTAATTTATTTATCCACCTAGATTACTCAATTTTGGAAACGTGTTAATTCACGATTCGTTTTCCCTCGCAGTGGCATTTTCTTTTAATTACTAATTAATTAATTTTTTGTTTTGTATAAAGAAGGCGATGACATAGTACTATAACGGCAAGAGGAGCTTCGTTATAATTACATTAAATTTAGGAATAAAACACATGTCTGTATGGGATGAAGTCAAAAGCCAAACTGTTTATTGATATTCATGTAACTAAGTAATAGTTGCTAAGGTTGCATGTACGCGTGCATGTACGTGCATACGCTACATTACGTATGCGTGCACGTACGTGCATACGCTACATTACACCCCCCGCAAAAAGTAGTTTTTGCTTGCTACAGAGAAAAGCTATATAATTATAATTTTGAAGAAATTATATTTAGCTACAAAAACTCTATAGATCTTTTCCACAATCCTTAAGGCTAATTACAATATGTATGTATATGCAGTTCAAATCTTAATTATTTAATTAGCCTGTGGCGGCGCAGCGGCGGTGAAGCATGACCTGAAAAAAATCGAGAAAAAAAGGCGGCACAAGGCAAAAAAAAACAGAACCTGCAACAAACAAATATTAGACAAATAGTCAAAAAATGTCAAATGTTAGCTAGGAAATGATTCAATTATCATAAATTGGTCATCATTCCCCGAGCTGAAGCGTCTTTTGACAAAAAGGAAGCATAAGCCAGACAAATTCCACACCAATCACACATACGCAGGCGAATCGACGCCGGTCAAACTAACATCCGGATGCAGTGGGAGTCGGGCAACATATTATAAAGTTATCCGCAACCCCAAGCTACACCACGGACGCAGCCACCAACGTTCGACACACGCGGACACATATAACTGACAGAAGAACTTAGCTTTTGTATGACAGTGACAGCTCGGTCGCATGCTCCGGGAAATCCTGAAGGAAGGGGGTCAAAGGTAGACCAGGTATAGCTGGTGCTGTTTCTTTGACGTGGCTTCAAGTAGGATGCGTCTGGGGCTGCTTGAATGAGATGTCTCTGGGGCTGCTTGTGACGATTCAGGTCGGCTGCTGCTTGCGGCTTGTGTTGGATCCAAAACGGGGTAGTTCTTCAGATGGTTGTTGTGTTGTTTAAAATCGGGGTCACCAAATTATAACAGCAAGAAGAGCTTCGTTATAATTACATTAAATTTAGGAATAAAACACATGTCTGTATGTGATGAAGTCAAAAGCCAAACTGTTTATTGATATTCATGTAACTAAGTAATAGTTGCTAAGGTTGCATGTACGCGTGCATGTACGTGCATACGCTACATTACGTATGCGTGCACGTACGTGCATACGCTACAGTACTTTGGCACGAGTTAAATCATAATCACAATCCAGATGTGCAGAAGTTAAATAGACAAACCATCAGCAAATTCATGTAAGAGAAAGACTGCGGAGATTTATGTGAAAAACCAGCAAAAATAATCAATTCGGAAATCGCTCACTCTATATACAAGGGGAACATCACCAGGAAGAACATCGATTTAATTAGACACAACATAAACTGAAGTAGTCTTAGCATCATTTCGACCAATCCACGAAACAGCCATGAAGTCCACGAAGTTTTGAATACGCTGAACCCAAAAACTGATTCGGAAGCAAGTTTTCTTTTGGATAACAATACCGAAAATCATATAATTATATTTGATTGTGTTTCCAACTTAAAATGCTTGTAAGAAGCCGATACTTATTACATGGTTTAAATATGATCCTAAATTCTTCTTTCAACTATTTAGCATTCACTGTGTACGTAATGGTCATTCCATACCACACATGTCTTGCCTCCTTCCGAACAAACACACCCAAACATACATCAAAACGTTTGAAAATTTTAAAAAGCAATCGGAATTATTTAATTTCGCTCTAAGTCCGTGTAGAATAATTTTAGATTTTGAACAATATTTCACAACTCCGTTAATCACGTTTGTCCATCCCTCAATATATTTGGATGTCGTTTTCACTCAACTCAGAGTTGGTACAGAAAAATCTAGCAACTAGGATTGGTTTCTATTTATAAAAAGTCTTACTCAGATGCAAAGTGGCTTCATCATCTTTTTGGATTATCTTACCTTCCTCCCTTCAAAGTTAGCGAATGTTTTGTAAATAATTTTATGGATGATTTACCTTCTCCAGAAGCGTAAGGTAGAATGGCTGATTATTTAGTGGATAACCATATTAGTGAAGATGCTACTTTCCCTCCATCTTTATGGGCCCCCGATTCAAGCCATTTAGGCTTGACAAGCAAACGATCCAAGACTTCAGGAAGGTTCCTGGCGACCGGAATCGTATACACATACGAACATATGTACACCGCACAGCACGTTTAGGCACCCCCTAATAAGATGGAGGGATTTAGTGGACTGGGGTCTTCACCAAAAGATCCGTAGAGCCAAGACGGAGATTTGGTATAGTGGGTTTATTAGTCGGTTGACATGGATTTTAAAGATGTTTGACTCAGAGTGGTTTTTGATATGAGGGAATTTCAATACTTCGTACAATTCGTCTCTATGTAATTTACGATACAATTGGGTAAAGCTGGTCTTTAGTCACGAACAAGCAAATTGCGCGCTACGCGTACATGAAATAGGATACGCGAAAGGTCAAGATCCGAGCCGGGCGCTAAGATAAGAAAAACAAAACCTAAACAAATATAAACATCTGTGAAGCCGGAACGTGAGATTTTATTTTGTGTTACAGACACACAGACACACATTAAGGAAAATTATATTATAGATGGGGCCAAGTTAAAACGCAAGTGAGCGAGCGTTTTAAGCCATGTGAGTGACTAAAAATGCTTTACGCATGTGTATCGCACAATATTTTATCTACCATAAAATCTAGAAAACACGATAAATATAAAGAATATTTAAATGTAAGTTAAGATTAGTAGCAACTGGTCGTCATTTTACGTGGTTAAAAATTTTAGAACCGTTGCTACTGACAACGTAAACTAATGAAAGCATGTTATTAAACAGTCGTTTTACAAACTTAAAACTACTAACTAATAAGTATTATACACCTAGTGAATTAAACAAATGTTTATTCACGAAAAGATATTGAGCTCACGAGCACGTAGTGCAATTGAGAAAAATATTCAAATTAAGATATAAATTTGACCATTCATAACTTAAGTTTTATTCTTATTTATATTTAATCCTATTTTCATTGCTTCTTCTTTCAGTATTTTTTATCTTCTATTTATGAAAATAGGAAAAGAGGAAAATAGAACAAATGCAGATAGCAAACAAACCGACAAGGGTCAAATAGAAAAGATAGAGAGAATTACATACCTAAGAAGTGTTATTGATAGAGAAGGACGAAGTAAATAGGATATAAAAGAAAAAATACATAAATTACAAGGTTCCCTATCACTCTCAATAAAATTTGGCAATCTAAAGAAATACTTTTGAAAACGAAAATCAGATTATTTAACACTAACATAAAGACGGTATTGCTATACGGGGCAGAATCTTGGACGACAAACGAAAAACATGTAAAGCAACTTCAAGTATTCTTAAACAAATGCCTCCAAAGAATACTGAGTATATACTGGCCAGAAAAAATCACAAATAAAGAGCTTTGGGAAAAAATGCAACACAAACCGATACAGACAACGATAAAAAGAAGAAAATAGAATTGGATAGGACATACACTCAGGAAAACGAATAGCAACATAACAAAGCAAGCATTAGAATACAATAACAGAGGGAAAAGAAGGAAGGGAAGACCAAAGGCCACATGGAGAAAGAAGACAAAGCAAGAAATCACCGATCAAGGATTACAATGGAATGAAGTGAAAGAAAAGGCTAAGACAAAACCGAATGGAAGAAACTATGTGAATCAATGTGTGCAGTGTAGTAAATCAACAAAAGTGAAATAGTGATAAGGACGAACAGTGATAAATTAAAGAAGAACTGGTACAGAGCTGGCAACTCTGCTACCATATAGCTGGAAACACCAAATGCTGAAGAATCGTCGAAAGACGCCCATGCTTCTACAGGAGCAAAAAGGAATGATGATGATAATTGCCCATTCATCGTCAATTTGATCTAAATTATAGTAATTATATATTACACACTACAAAAAGAAAGAATAATTGAATGTATATATTTGTAGAAATAATAATGTTGTTCTTCATTGAAACTTTTTTAATTCTCTAGTGAGTTAAACTTTTTTATCGCATTTCATTTGGAAATGTACTACATTTCTTCATTCAAAATCGATAATAAATGTAGTACTTTTATCATTAGCAACACTTTTATCCCTAGCAACGGCGATTTGTTTTACATTTGACAATACTGAAATGTGATGTTGGTGACACTGTAAGTCTATGTCAAATTCGAGGTTAGTAGGTTAGGTTTTGCGTCAGTTTTGACATAGATTGACGCAAAAAGCCTAACCTGCTAACCTTGAATTTGACATCGACTTACAGTGTCACCAACAACACACTTTAGTACTGCCAAACGCATAACATCAACTGAGCTGCTTATTGTGCTTTAGTACATAGGAATGAGTTATGCTCATCTTGGTTATGTTTTGACAGTTAGTGTCACTTGTAAGTAAAAATTTAATATTTTACATTAATTATGAAATGCGATAAAATAGTATACTACTCAACTTGTTAGAAAAGTGGTTTTTCTGAACTAGTATGGCCGTTTAAGTACTCGCTAATGCTCGTACGCAAACACTCCATACTTGTCCAGAAAAACATCACTTTTCTCAACTTGTAGAGTAATATACTATTAATTATCTAGCGAATTAAAACACTTTTATTTCACTTGTGAATCATAGACTGTTTATGAATGTTGTTATGGAGTTAATAATATCACTTTAAATTGTAAAAATTTAATAAAAGTCAATTTTACATACTGTCATGGATAAATATCTCAGGTGCCTCTTAAATACTCGGTTTTCTTATATCTCGAAACATACAGAGTGGGACTCGTATTTATTTCTAACGCTATTCTAACATACCACTATTTGTTGGCCATGGTCTCATTTGATCTATTAGCTAGGGTTTATAGGCCTTCACGTTTGTATAAATATCTGGAAGACCATCATCGCAAACAGTTCTTGTAGAAGAAAATCCAACAAAGCCCCGAGTAGTGATGAATAAAGGAACTCCAGTAAACGCGTTACAAGTAAATTTTGTAGCTATTTGGTGATTGTTGATACACAAGTCATATTCGGTTACTACTACATACCTTCCTGTAAAAACTTTTCTTCACAATCTTCCTTAGAGAGCGATGCGGTAGAAACCGTTGTTTTATTGAGCCCTCGCTCAAATGTAAATAGATCTACGTTAGTATATATCAGTATCGGTTTATGATTCCACCACCACCTCTCTTCGCAAAGCACTGCGACATCATCTGGAAAAAGATTGATTTAAATATTTACTTTTTAGGAAAAGGTAAAATAATTATTATGAATTATATGGTGCGCGACTGGATATTAGAATTGAGCATTAAATAATAAATATATATACATTTCTCTTGATCTTCCTTTTTCGACATATCTGCCTGAAGTTAGTTCTGTCAGAACTTGAGCCTGGGGCAAATTGCTCCAACATTATTGTGTAAATAGCTCTTTAAATAGTTTGTAGGTTGTGTATTTGCTTTTTATAATACTGTGCCATATTTCTGCGTTGTTTCTCATGGCTATATTTATAATCTGTAGCTTCCTACACTCCGATGGTATTGTTCACATGACGTCGTCTAGTTTTGCCAAAAAAATCATGGGCAATTCGCCGTACCTGCCTTCAAATCTAGGGATCATTTCTGTGCTCATAGTTGGTGTAGCAGCGCTAGCAGGGTATTCGTGTACTTGCTGAACTCTTTCGTGTACCCCTTGTAGCTCCCGTGTAATTCGCGATATGGTTTGCATTTCGGCTTTCTACCTCTTGTGTTATGGCCCATCGTTTCTCTGCTTTCTTTTCTAAATTTTCTAACTCCAGGTCTATTCTTTCTTGCTACCGTAGTAACTGTTCTTGCGTCTGGACTTCGACTCCTTTGATTCTGCCCTCTATTACCTCTTTTTTCTTTTCTAATTTCTCGTCAACCAATTGTGACACTTCCTGTTGAAGCTCCTGCCTTATTTCACTTTTTGTTGTTTCCTTAAATTCTTCCAATTTTTGTTGTAGGGTGCTGATGTCGACTTGCAATTCTATCCTACTATTTACTTGCATCCTTTCAAAATCTTCTTTCAACCCCACAATTAATATTTCAGTATGGTCACAAAGCCTACTTTCTTGCTCTTCCGCATCACTTTGGATTGCTTCTTTTACCCTTCTTTCTCGTTCCTCTGCTTCGATTATCAACCTATTTTCATGCTCCCCTGCATCACTTCGTACTCTTCTTTTTCGCTCTTCTGCATCAGTTCGGATTGCTTCTTTTACATCACTCCGGATTGCTTCCTGTAGCCTTCTTTCACGTCCTTCTGCTTCCTTTCGCATTTCTTTCACACTTTGTGCTGTCTCATTACACATTTGTAGCATGATAATCTAATACTTGACTGAGCTCTGCTCCTTCTTTTGAAGCTTGGGGCTGTTTTTCTTCAGCTTGGTCTTCATTGTTCTTTTATAGGTTGTTCTGGCATTTCTACAATTTCTTCTGCTTGGTGCTCTTCTTCCTTTCCTTCTTCATTTTTCGTCTGCCTTCTTAAACGCTTATCGGCCATGTTGTTTTGTTTATTGTTAATTTAATTTAAAACCAGAGCGCCTGTACTTACAGGCAAGATTCTACCCACACAACAATGGTCTCAAATAAGCTTACTAACACAGCAAGTAATTTTTAATTGTAAAATTTGCCGACACGTTGGGATGCCATAAATTTTCAAAGGCTGCCAATGCCAAGTTAGTTTGAATGGGACAGTCTGAATAAATTAAAATTCACCTTTGCCCCGACGTTGGGCGAAATAAATTTGGAAACAATTCCCTATCTGGTGCCTGTTTGTAATTTATTTTGGGTATAGAAATAATATAAGTTAAAATGTACGGGCAAATATCCTAGTACACACAATTCTCGGTTTATATTTTTATATTGTGCTCATACTTTGCCTGTCAGTAATTTAAGGCTGTTTAAAATGAACTGTAATAATCGCCCAAATAAAATGGTTGAATGCCCCTCTTTCTATTTTATTTAACTGCAATACCAATTACACTAACTCTCGGCAAACACAAAACTTCTTATCTCATGGGTTGGGTTCATAAACGGACTATTCTCAAATGTTAGGTTATTTGTTTCAACGTAGCTCGTTTGCACGTTATTAGTAGATAAAATTCACAATCTCGTACATTGACAGATGAACACAAAATGGTTTTTTCGTACAGCGTGAAATTGAACGGTTAAAATCGTGAAATACGTCGGAAACGCGTCAGGTAAATTATTTGAATATTCCCGCTTGGCAACTAATAAAACATCGCCTTGATTGTTTCTCAGGATGACGTCAACCTCGCTTTGATTGTTTGCACGCCGATTTTTCAACTGTTTCTGATGCTCGATTCTGGCCGATTTCGCCAAAACCTGGTGACACCGCCCGATTTTTGAAAACCACGAAGTAATTGGATTTTTGGAAAAACGCTAGGCCTCTTCGGCAAGGTTTAATCCTTGATTTAAGTCGTTTTCCCGAAAGCTGACATTTAAATTGCAAGCAAATTCCTACCTCGTTATATCCTTCTACGCTGGCTTCGGAGCTGGTCGCAGTGACGCTGCCGGAATATCTTAGGCTGTAGCCGCTCCCCTGGGTGCCGGTGTTGACGCCGACGTTCTTACAGTCCTGGAAGATGACCCCGATCGCTGACCTCTGGGTTCCGATGGTAATTTTGGCCGTAGTAGAAGATCGTAATTTGCAGTTGGACGGCTCTCGATATCCTCGGAGGTGAGTTTTGCAAAATGTAAATTTTTCGCTGCGAAAACTGCTACAAACGTTAGCACAGGTACCTACTCCACTACTTGGGCAATAAAATGGACCACTTTTTATATTTCAAAATACTCGTGTATTATTATAAAACATTAATTAAATGTGGAGTACAAATTCAACAACCTTTCAATTAATTTAATTCAATTGTACTCCTTTGTTAATGACAAAAAAGCATCATGTTGCTAAGATACGGTGTTATTCTACTATTAATTGGAAGTTAGGTTTGATAATATTTACCACAAATAGAATAAAGGTTGATTACATAACTTACAATCTAACATTTTCTTAAAATCTAAAATATTGTCTTTTTGCTTATAACTAATATTGTTCTATAGCGTTGCACTCAGAAACGTTTTTAATTTCACTGCTCTGCTTTTGCACTATGTTTCTAATATTAACGCACTGATTTTTGAGTTCCGCACTTTTCATGTTGCTTGCTCCTCTTCTGTTGCCTACATTCAGGAATTGCTCTTTGCAATTTTCTAGATTTTCCTTCATCTTGCTTTACCCTTCCGCTTACTCACAATTTTCACAGTCCTTTGCTTTTATTGATAACTACGCCCCTTCGTATGCACGTAACAACCTTTTTGTGTCAATTACTTTCGTTCGGTTTGGCTTTACATGTGCAACAAACCCCATAATCCTTTATCTAATAGACTTGTCTGACCGGGACGCTGTTTTGTCTGTCCGGGAAGCTGTTTTAGCAGCCAAACCGTAAGAGATAGAGAAAAAAGTTATGAAAGTTATATGTTTGGAATGGTCATGTCAGGTCAGGAACCGAATTTCAGTCACGTGACACGCAGCCAAACCGTAAGAGATAGAGAAAAAAGTTATTAAATGAGACATTTGTCTCACTGGTTGCTAGTTTTAATTATATTACTTTATTCAAAAGCCAAATTCAAAGCCTCTCAAAAATGCTTTGCCTTTGCGTGCCATTATCCGACTAATTACTGTTTCTCGCATCTCATAATCAATGCATTTAATATTTTTATTTTTGTTTAAAATTGCAATTATATAAAATAACCCAACTCTGTGCAGTAGGTACGCATAAAATTCATCAAATTTTTGTAATAAAAAAAGTGCCGGAAAATATTTGTTTCTGCTTTTTTGCAACCGCAAAAAGAATGGAGCCCTCCACATTCAGATCCGCAAGGTCACTCCAGATAGCGTAAATTTTTTTAAAAACTATATCTTTGAGTGCACACCCCATCATTTTAGAAGCGTTTTTTGAGAGGTCAGATTCCCGATGATAGGATAGCAAATTTAAAATATGCTCCAATAACTAGTGTTAACGTAGAGAGAAGTTTTTCTACTTATAAGAACATTTTAGGTAAAAGACGACAAAATTTAACAACAGAGCATTTAGAACAATATTTAATAATTAATTGTTTTCGGAAAGCCTATTTTTTTAGTGCCCAGGTTTTCTATTTTATTTTTTGTGTTACATTTTACAAGTTTTTCTAAGAATTGTGTTTGCATTTGATTTTTTTAGTGTTACATTACATTTTTCTCAGAATTATTGTTATTAGTTAAAGTTCTGCTTTCCTTAAATAAAATTTAGGTTTGGAGTATCGAAGTTGCCTATTCTCAAAGTAGAATTGTGCACCACAGATAGGATACTACAATGTTAATACCTTAATCCCTTCTTTACAACCATGAGTATTTCAAGTTGCGCTAATGATTTTTAAACGACCTGAAACAGTTGGGTCAATTCGAATTCTTTCTCTTCATGACAATTCTGATTTTCAAGATATTGCAATAATTCCAGAGACTGAATACCCCAACCAGTTATTTAATCAACATGTAACTTTCTAGCTTTACTAATTATTTTTAAACGACCTATAGCTGTTAGGTCCGGTTTCTCCCTTTCAGTTCCTGTGCAAGTCTGGTCTTGAACAAACCGTATATATGTTTTTACTGTATTGTAAAATTTTCGGAAGGCATTCTTATTGCAATAAGAAACGTAAGTTAACTTCTTCTATTTCAAGAGAGAATAAAAGTAATATGATGAAACAAATATTAAATCGCATTTTATTATGTTCGGCCTAGTTAATTTTGGCTGCTTCGGGTTATTTTATTAAAATCAAAATCATACCTGGCTACTAGCCTATTATACAGGATGTATCTAATCGGTCGTGTAAAAAGTACACTATGATATACTAGACCTAAAATTAAAACGAAAACCTAAGAACCATTTTTTTCTATCTGTTGTACTTTTCTGGTAAAAGCTATTCAAATCTGAAAATTAACGCTTGTTATAATTACATTCTTAATAACAGCATAGCAAAAATTTATTGAAATAAGACTTGTCTGAGCAGTGTTAATCAAATTAATGTGCTAATGGTTTTATATGATTTAACCAATAGTTTTTTATTGTAATACAGTTAGACCCTGTGGATTAATTAAAGTAAAGTTCAGGGAACTTCACTCCACACGTAGGAATATGGACTTGGTAGGTCAAGGCCACCGAAATGTCTCTTTCCCGAAATCCAGTCATCTGGCATGTGACGTTGTTAGCATCACGCCTTCGACGATTGCCTTACTTTCCCTACTTCCACAGCCACAGTTTCGGTACCCAATTTTTTAAGGCGATTGTGTGGGCCGCCTGCCAGTTGCCAGATGTGTAGATTAAACCATGTGGCATGACACCACAGCCAAGCTCACTAACCGCTTGGCCACGCTGACGATGGTGGATCTATTTAACAAATGATTTTTAGTGACAATTTTAGTTCTGTACACTAAAATCTGAATGATGTGACCATAGATCAAGAATAAATAGAATTTACAGGAGAACCAATGGATTTTTTTTATTGAAAATGACACTGGAATAGAAGAACATAAATCAGAAGGCAGTATTAGCGGACGTTGAATTGTTGATCTTATACAATTCTTAATTTACAAACATAATTATTACTGGTTTCAATTAATTGGAAACACTGTACTTACTGTAAACTTCGTTTAACAATGACAAATACTTTTTTGTATAATAATAACAGAAGAAGCTGCGTGGCGCAGATGGGTAAGCACCAGGCTTGCATTAAGCAAGTCCTCGGTTGGAATTCCGCTAGGGTCGAAATTTTTTCGTATCCTTGGTGATTGGAATCGGGCTCAGCGAGACCATTTACAGTTGGGCACCAAATTAACTGTGCTCTACTCAAAACAAGCGTAAACATACAACAGAACAAATGTATTGCGCAGTGTGGTTCATATCACACTAGAATGAAATATTGATAACTATTTGGAAGGTTTTTGCAGCGTACATACATCAAACAAGTAGAGACGCTCATGCCAAATGTTGAAACCTGTCTAGAGTGCCTGGGACAGTAACTCGGGGGGTATTTCTTAGCTTGACTATCAGATGGCAGCACAAAGTTCTACCAATCAGAACCAGTTACTGGCTCTGCTACCAATCATGATGTGATCAAGTAGTGGCGCCATCTGTTAGTACTATCGGAAAGTACCCCCCAAAAGCCGTTCAAGGACATCCAAATCGGAATTTTGACATCAAAGGAACCGACAGTGAGTGGCTCTACTTGTTTGATATATGTACGCTGGTTTTTGTTAGGAAGAGCTTATTCGATCTCCCAGTACCTTGTAGACATAATAACTATGGTAACCGTAGCTGTCGCAATCAATTTATACAAAAAAATAAGGCACAGCTTACAGAATTTAGATTAAGGCGCGGTGAAAATCGGAACTGATGTTAGAATCTAGTAATTTTCAAGTTTTGTATTGGTAACATTTTTGACATCTATCATATTGACATTAAATTGTTATCTAACCTTATTTAAGCTAAATCAGCATTATCAGTTCTTAAATAAAAATCTATTCTACTCTATTCTAAATAGCGGTGTTGAGTTGAACAACAAGGCTCTGCTAAATCTTCACACTTTAAAACACAAAGAATCTGTCATATGATGTTCGTCACTGCGCAAACAAAATTCTTCTACCCACTGCTACAGATTGTCATTTAAAGTATGACCAAATATTTGAAAATTACTTCTTTCCACATATTGCCAATTCAGTGAAATCAAATATGTTAGAAGCCCCTTTCATGGCCTACCTTGAGCGTCAATCAAGATTCTGTAAGCTGTAGGGGAACGGGGGGCAGAACCGGGTAGCTGAGGTAAATAATTTTAATTTATAAACGATATCTTGGTAACTGAGTACTACAAATATTATCTACAGAATAAACTGACGAAATTATGAAAAAGAAATTCTCTATTGATTAAAAAAAGGCATAACAAAAAATAGTGCTAATTACGCTTTTGCCCCACCCCCGCGGCAAAACCGGATGACAAGTGAGGCAAAACCGGGTATTGAAATACAAGTTTGATTAAAGTGTTTTAAGGCAACTGTCACATTGGAACTCATCCAAATCTTCATCTAGCCAACCAGTACAACCTTCATGTGCCCAGTTCTCGCACGAAATACACTTAACCCATCCATCACTTCTTGCTGACATGGCAGTAGTTTTCCTCGCAATAGACACATAGTGTATCGCTTTCAGTATTTTCCTCTTCCTCTTCGGAGATCGTATCCGCTGGCGCCTTTTTCGTTATCTTTATTTTTTTTTGTTGAGTTTTACCTTTTCCTTTAGAAACAATCTTCCTCTTCACTCCTTCAGTCTTAACAGATTTATTCTTTTGCAGCATGGAAGCCTCTAGTTCCTTCTTATATGGTGAATCTGTCAAAATTGCTGTCTTACCACGATGTCTTTTTGTGTGGCCTTCCTGGTACTATGAGGAACAGGCATTATCTCCTTAGGAGATACAGCAAATTTTACGGACTTCACCAAAGATTTCATTGGAGCTGTCGGTTTATCTGAAGGTATTGGATTTTTTTCAGGTGTTGTTTCCCTTGGTAATGGACTAGAGAAGTTAGGGTTTGGTGATGTCTCCCTAGACGTTCTCCAGGAAGGCCCAGCTACAGGTGAAGTTTCTCTTTCTGGGACTTCCTCAACATCATTAGCTTCTGCTAGGTCCGTAGGAATTCGCTCCGTTGTCTGAGCAGCTGCAAAGTCAACCTCTCCAAATACGTGACGGTTATTAGGATAGATTCCTGTTTTAGAAAATCCAGAGACAGCAGTTTGGATAGTTGCAGCTCTAGCGTAAGCTTGACCAAATAATCTGCCGACTTGGTATTGGGTGACTACTCTCCCAGGGTTTGCTCTTAACCACGTTTTGACTTCCTTTGACTTCCTGGTTATAGAATGTACTCAATGGTGCCATAAAACTGACATTCAGAGACTGCAGTCGGTGAGTGCAATGGGGCGGAAAGCACAGTAGGATAACACCGTGTTGCCTGGCGAGATCTATCAACTCTAGATTTTTAGTATGTGTTGCATGACCGTCCAAGAGCAGTAAAATTGGATCATCTTTAGACGGTTTAACGTGTTTTATAAAATGGTGCATCCACTCAATAAATATATGGGTTTGCATCCATCCACTTATATGACAGCTATAAGCCGTTTCAGCTGGTGTGCCGTCAAGCAGTTCATCTTTCATTCGCATTCTTGGAAAGATCAGGTAAGGAGGCACATAATTACCAGCAGCCAACATACATAAAACAGCAGTTATCAGCTGACCTCTTTCAGCCGCTGTAAGGGTTCCCACCTGACGCCGTCCTTTCATAGCAATAATCTTTGATTGGCTTTTGGGCACCGTAGTTAAACCAGTTTCGTCTACGTTATAGATTCTTGTTGGTCAAAAGTTATACTTTTCCATCACAATTATCAAAAGATCGAAAAACTTTCCAATGACACTTCATTGAATCCCATTGCCCGAGCAGCAGACGTAGCCTCTGGAGTTCGCAGTGATAAATTCTGATGGCGTTTTAAAAAACCCTTTAACCAATCGAGCCCTGCTATTTGGTCATTACTGTTAAAGTTGTGTTGTAGACTATTTCTCTGAGCCAACTGATATGCCAATCGTCTCAGCTCAGTTGTTGTCAGACCAAATAATCTGCTTTCCATATCCTGTACATAATCTACTAATTCTTTTTCTTGTTCTGATGAAAATACACATTTGTATCGTCCCATTCCTGTAAAAAAATTAGAGTGTTTCTGAAAGATGTATTTAACGCAGGTACCTTTGCTAGCCGCCTCCTCCAATGGCATCCCATTTCTTAACTTCTTAATACGGTCTTCCAAAGTGCTTTGGGGAACACCGAAAGTAACTGCGGATTTTTTATATCCCATTGTACCAGTTCGGACAGCGTTAATGGCTTGTAACATACTGTCCTGAGACCAGTTTTGTCGGTCTGATTTTCTCTGGCAGAAGTGTGACGACCAATTTGTAGCGTTGGTTCATAGATGGCACTGCCGAGTATGAAATCAAACGCCCTACCTGGTTTTGCCTCACTTTATCATTTTGAAATATAGTTATTAAGGCTCTGCTTTACTGAACCGTAGAATTGCAAAGAATTAACGATCTTTATTATAATATAAAAATGTTGCTGTGAATTCTAAAAACCGTGTTGATGGCTACACTTGCTTGATAAGCGATTTACAAGGGGGGTGTCATAAAATATTCTGAAAATTTTAAATTAGTCTTGCAAATAACAAAAAATGGTAAAACAGTTTTAAACAGTAATAGTTTTGGGTAAAAGTATTAAATTTTATATAGAGATGTAGCTACTGTAATTATTTATAGTCCATTGATATTAGTAAAATTAGAAAAAAAATTATAAAGTTTTGCAGTTTGGAGATTATACTCACCAATGAAAGTTTTCAAAAACAAAAGAGTCACAAGTAGTGCTGGGAAATCCGTTACAGTTTGAAATCCGGATTTCGGATTTTAAATTATCCGGTATCCGAATAATCCGGAATCCGTTAGGATTTTACTATCCGGAAAAAATCCGCCAATGGCAATCCGCTATCCGATAAATCCGTTATTATGCTTTATCCGAAATCCGAATTATCCGAATAATTTGAAATCCGAAATTATCCGAAAAACAGAAATCCGAAAATATCCCAGAAATCCGAAATCCGGATATATACAACAAACGGAAATCCGGATTTAGCCCAAACATATTTCCTGGAACCTCATGAATTAAATTTTCAACTAACCTATTAAAAAAAAAGAAAAAAAAAGCTTATAATGTGTGTTGGTTTATTTTATACTTTATATAATCCAATAAAAAAATCGAATTCTGAATCCGCATATTAAATCCGAAAACGGATCGCCATAAGAATGCGAAAACCGGTTCTCCACGCACAATTTGTATCTAAATAAAATCCTCATTTGCAGAAAATCCGGTATCACACAAAATCCGGATCTATATAAAATCCGGATTTACATTAAATCCGGATTTACAGAAAATCCGGATGTACAGAAAATCCGGATAAATTCGAATATCGGATTTTTAACTTCTACCATATCCGGATATCCGAAAATCCGAATCCGCTTCCCAGCCTTAGTCACAAGCGGTAGCTTCACCCCCAAAAACCACCCCTAACATGTACTGCGGTGGTTTTTAGTGTTTTTCTCAGAAACCATTAGTTGTACAGAAAATTTTATACTTATAAAAAAATATTCCCTATAACATTTTCGATAAAAGTTTCCCTTACCAATTTTATTTTTTCCAATGAATTTCGAGCAACAAGAGATCAAAGTGAGGGGTTGCTTTCAGGGTAGATTAGTGATGCGAGAGTTTGTATTGCAATACTTCACCTGACCTTACAATTTAAAAATGGTATTGATGATCACATACCCGTTTACATGTTAAAACAATATTCTACATTTGTTGACCTTGCTTGAAGTATTTTAAAGAACTTCTTTTTGTTTTTCAACTACCAGAGACTTGGTGGAATTCTGTCCGTTGTGAATAATATTTATCGAATTTCTGGCCACAACTTGCCCTAGCCGGACAGATCTTCAAACAGTTGGCAACAGTGGCAGAGGCACCATTGGCAGTAGTCCTTGAGCTTTCTGGGTCAGTGCACAGTACATATCGAGACAGTGCGATTTAGTTTCTTTAAACATTGTGTCACGAGTATTTATTCCTTATAAATAATATTCGTGTGTTTTATTTATTTATTTATTTATTCAGCAAAGTAGATTCGAAAAACATTGTTGATGCCATTTTGAATATCGGTTTCTGTTCAAGCTACAGAGATGTTACTTTATTTGAGGGCTCGGCTGTGCAGTCATCCAATCCAGTATAGAGAAAGGTGCTTTTTCACAGTTTTCTTTTGACTTTTAAAAATTCCTAGAGTGTCCCGCAGCCTCATTGTACCCTATTTCTCATTAAATAATTTTTTCCACTTATAGCTTTCGGCTTTTTTTAAAAGTATTTCTATTAATGAGTGTTTTATTTCTGAATGTTTTTATACTAGGTTTATTTTGTTAATAAAGAGATAATTGGAGTTCATCATTCAGTGTTTGTATTATCATAAGTTTCTTATATGCGGCGCACCCAATATTTTTAAATTTGTAGCTGGCCCGTTGTAAAAAAAGGTTGCTCATCCCTGCTTTACACCATATACTGCAGTAACTGATAAGAAAGTTTCAAAGCTAACAGTAGTTCATGCATCAACATATACCAATGGAGCCATAATTATATACCGTGCGTCCACGAGACTACGCACCATGGCGCTGGAGTGATGCTAGTTTATTTTAAAGATCTACTCTTCCGATGACAATTGATAGTCAAACGGTTGCTAATCATTGACTATTAAAATTGAATTTGCAAGTAACAAATAAAGTGCCTTCGAACGTTTTTGAATGGTCATGGCTAAACAACGCATGAATACTATGTTGGTGGCACTGTAAGTCGTACGTCAAATCCGAGGTTAGCAGGTTGGGTTTTGCGTCAGTCTTTGTAAAACTGACGCAAAATCTAACCTGCTATCCTCGAATTTGACACCATACGTCAAGTTGAATACGACTAATCATTTATTGCCATAGAAAAATAAATATAATAGGGTTTGTCATTAAGCTGTTTTCGTAAAAGCAAGAGCTGATCTTTGGGATAAATTAACGTTGCTCTGATTATATGGTGCGAAACCCTGTGGACACACGGTATAACAGCAATGAGATAACATGAATAACAAAATAGAATGCTTGAGTAAGAAAGAGATGGCCATATAAAAAAATTATTTTAGTAGGCATGTTTAGTTGACAAATGTCATAATTAAATTATGCTTCAAGCCTTCTCGAATATTTGCTACTATGTTTATCTCTTTCTTACTCAAGCAATACGTGTTATCTTCTTGTTCATGTTATCTCATTGCTGTTATATATAATTATGGTCCCATCGGTATATTTTGCGAATTTTGTAGCATTTTGTCTAAACTGAAAGGCTACTTCCTCAAATATGTACTTTCCTATATGTAAATTTCGTTTTATATGTTTCTCGTTCGATTCTTAAATATTTCGTTTTCTCAGCGTTTATTGTTAAGACCTCTTTTTTTGCAAATTCTGTTTTTATCTTCCAAAACATTTCTTTTAACTTTCTTAGGCTTCTTGTCACTACCACTATAGCATCAGCATATGCTAATATTTGTTCTTTATTTCTTATTATCCTTTTGTCCCAGTGGCTCTTATTTTTTTTCTAATTTGCTGTCTTAACCCTAGAACGCATAGGTGGCGTCATATGAGACACCACCTATTTAACTATCTAGTTTTTAGTGATTTGCTGTTATGTTATCATATTCATATTTTCAGTACCTCTCCAGAAGATTATTGTTAATATATCCCTGTCATTTTTAATTTCCAAAAATTGTTACAAGCTTTATAATTAATTTTTTAATTACTTGGTGTCGCATATGACGCCATCTATGCAATCATGTAACAAGTTTTCTCGCTAGGTATTGTGCGGTAACAACTTGCCATCTGTCAGTTCACGTACATAATTTTCATAGTAAAGTAATGCGAAGTGGAATTTGTTAAAATATCTATCACTACTGTCTTTATAGGATTGCCAGTTAGCTATTATACTTGAGCCGCCGAACAAATAGAGTGGAGCAGGCAACCAAAATAACATATTACAAAGGTCACTCGATAATATTTTAACTATAATTACTAAAAAGAGCAGAGTTGGCGACCCTATAATTAGAACAAATTTCAATTGACATTAAATAACTTTTGAGGTTATGATGCAAATATCGAGAGATAAAAAAAAATTATCCTTGCGGGCCGTGGAAATTCAAACGTATGAATGATATGTTGGTGGCACTGTAAATCTATGTCAAATTCGAGGTTAGCAGGTTAGATTTTGCGTCAGTCTGTGGTAAAACTGACGCAAAACCTAACCTGATAACCTGCAGCGTAATTTATGTGCTCAGCAGAAACTACCGAGTGATTCTTTAAAAACTCAATGGCAGCAGGCCCTGGATAACCTAAATCAGTTGAAAATACTGAAATGTATTGTTGGTGACACTGTAAGTCTATGTCAAATTAGAGGTTAGCAGGTTAGGTTTTGCGTCAGTTTTGACACAGACAGTGTCACCAACAATAAACTTCAGTACTGCCAACTGATTCAGGCTATCCAGGGTCTGCTGCAATTGAGTTTTAAAAAAAATCACACTGTAGTTATTTGTCCCTGTTTAACGTAGACATTAGTACCTGATCAGTTCCTTAGATTTAACAATTAATTTATTCATACTCATAAATAAATATTTAACAATTTTAACTTCCGTTTTGCGCTTTAATATGCATCTATGCAGTCAAAATTAACTTCCAGATATTAAAAAAGGCGTATAGTAAATTTAAAGTGCCTCATTAAACAAAAAATGTGTGGTGTCGTATACGACACCACATATGCGTTAATGTAACTTTCTTAGATGTATGCGTTCTAGGGTTAACAAAGCCGTTACCGCATCCATTTTGAGTGCGGTCATGAACCATTACCAAACCCAAAATCAACTTTTTTTCGGTTGGCGACATTGCACGAAATGTCAGTGTGAGTTTAAGGTTATAGCCAATGACACTAACGACAGTAAATTAACCGTAGCATTTTCGGCAATTTGCCGTATTTCTGGTGAAGTGCAGGAAATTTATGAATTCATTGTGAAACACTAATCCACACTAATTTTACAATTTCACGTGCGAACGCCTGTATCTGTTGAGAATGCTTCAGATCTTCCATCCGTTATTTTAACTACTGCATTTGTTCCCGATAGTGTCATTTTTGTGAGTTGTGTTAATTTTGTTGGTAATTAATAGTGTTAAAGAGAATTTATCTATTATGGATGGGTAATGGTAAACGAAAACAGTAAAAAGAAAAAAACGATATACATTTCATAATGCTTTAAATATATTGCATACTTCATTTACAAATAAAACATAATGTACTTATAAAACCATAGCCACTTGGATATTAAAATGAGCCTGGCATGGATCCTGTGCGAGTCACAACCAGTTACATTAGACATTATGTACACACTGCTTTGCAGACATCTCACACAAGATCACTCATTGTACCTAAAGGTTGGCAAGCACATATAATTGGCACAAAGTTCTAACCAACCTATGACTAAAAGTGGCAAAATTACATGACAACAGAGAGCATATCGGGCCCTCTGAAATGGTTAAGTGTACGTACGGTCACTGGAATTACTTATGTATTACCAACCAAACAACCAATGAACCAATTCTTTTTATCACATTAATCCATGTCATGTAAATCAGAATTTGACAAAAACTGGACCGGACAAGTAATTTTAAGACTGACTCAGTACGTATAGAATTACACAACCCCGGACTAATGACATTTAATATTTTTTTTGGATTTAATATTACTTTGCATTCTTCAAAAAATAAGCAAAAGACAGAATTGATTAAGCATACTCTAACATATTAATATATATGTACTTATATAGATACATGGTACTGTATAAATATAAACATGATGAATCAAGGTCAGGCCAGGTCGTCATCAAAAATCGTATGTACAATCACAACCACATCGCCTACTTGGGCAACAGATGGACAGTCTGATTGGCAGGAAAAGCACTGCTACTGGACAACATAACACTATATATATATCAGCGGAATGAGCTTGGCCATCACAGTTCAATGTACATATTATTTCTACTTATAAAACACCTATTTAGGCTATGATCATTATGGATTCGCTACTGTACTTATTATGTTTGTATGCATACTGATAAATCTATTGCAAAATAATACTTTTATGCTACACAACACACTGCTTGTAGCCGTAAACGTAAGATTTGCAATAGCTTCTCCATAAATTTTTAAAACACCGAATTGTTTCAAAGCTGTCTGGCACTGGCGGCATTACATGAAGTAATTTTGATTAGATATTCAGTTTACCTGGTTGAAATGTTTGATTAAGAAGTGCAAAGTAAAATATTCACAACTTTTTAATCATACAATTCACTCAAATAACCTGTTTATCTAATCTAAATATTATCAAGTGTCCAGTCACTTTTTAGAATCTTTGCGTGAGATTGTATCTTAAGCACAAACAGAACAAGAGGCAGTAAGTAACTTACTAATATTTACATCTGATTGTTGATCTTTACTTTAAAGAGAACAAATATGGCTACAAATTTACAGTTAACAAATGAGATTGCAAATTCTTCTCAAACAAATAACAAACAACAGACCTAGTTTTATAAAATAAAACTTAATCATCTTACAAAATATATCTTTGACAATCACATCTACAAACTGCAAAATAATAAATATTTCGCTACCAATTCAAAACTTCAAAACAATTATATTAGTAACACCAATATTAATGTCCTAACTAAATTATTACAATTTAGAATATCATAACATTTGGCACAGCTTCAGAAATACTTAAAAATTTTGAGTAATGCCTCCTCAATTAGATACGGACATATTTAGAGTACATTGGAAGCACAAGTACGGGCAAAATATATAATTTAGATAATTTGAGCTGCACATCCACTTGCACTGCAAACATGGTCAAACGGTGATTTCGTAAGACAATAATACATAAACAAAAACACTACAACGAACATAATAAAATGGTACTAATGCAGGAAGATAGCAAATGTTGTCTATGCGATTCAAATTGTTGCTCGATAAGCTTTAAAACATAATAGTACATTTAAAAAAATTTACAAATTAACAAAATTTAAAAACTTGTAGTTGATAAATATCTAACTCTTATTTAACAAAAACTGTGTAAAAGCTATGCGGTTATTAACCACTACGGAAGTAACTTCAAATGTGATGGATGGAAAGTACGGAAAATACTCGTATATTGTAATCAACTGTAAGGGTTTACAAAAATTAGCATGAGTATTTAGTATTGATTAATAGTATTGGACAAAGATATGTTTATTGTATAAACAGTAACATAATAAGCAACGATATGAGAGGGAAACAGATATGTTTTGTTTATGTTAAATTATTTAAAAAACTGCCCCAGTTTTGATTAACATCAATATTTAATTTTAACTGGTTTAGACAAACATGTTAATTATTAAATTATCTACAACTGCTTGCAGATTTAATTTTTTCTGGAACGCAACTATCACATACATACAGTTGAGCAAGTTGGTGTAAACTCTAGACCTAAATTTGCAGCCATGGAAATTGTTGAACGTTGGCAAATTATATACTTTCCCATATGCATTTCCATATCAATCAGAACAGTTTTATCTTCAATATCAGTGGAACAAGAAAAGATTGATCAAATTACTAAAAATCGCACGATTATTAACAGGCTCATTTAAAATGAATAATAATTTACAATCAACACTTAAGCTTTGTGGAAACGTAATTGGTTGCATAGCTCTCGATCTCAGTACGATTTTAAATGTTTCCGAAATCAGTAAATTAACACTTTACAGAGCTCACACACGATAAATTAATAATTAACAAATACAAATTTACACACGATTAAAACTTAACATACACGCATCTCTTCCAAATCAAGTTGCAAACATCAATTGTTTCAGTAATTAAATATCAAACGTTTACAAAACTCATTTTGCAACCTTCTTACACAGTTAAAATAAACACTTACTAGCGATAAAACATATGAAGAAGCATGATGTAAAAGATAAATATTTGAAGGCAGAAGTCCATAGCAATGCGAGAGGGCAGAAGGCCAGTGGGCCCGCGCCCAAGGTCAGTACTGATCATCTGCTATGCCTTGGTCGTACTCCAACACAAGCCGCTTAATATGGGAGAGTTTATCATGTAGGTATTGAAAGCGTCGTTTGGCTTTCTGATGCATTAAGTCCTGCTTGTTTTGTTGATATTCACGAACTATTTGCTTTTTGATATCCTGAAAAATCATTACGTATGAGAACAGTAGAAATGCACACAGTATGTGAGTGATATTTACACATTAAGTAACATTGAAGCATTTAATTTTTGTTATGATATTTAGTTGTCCGAGCTGTAATTACCTGATAATAATGGTATGTTATGTTATTAGGAGCAAAAGTTATACTTTATGTGGTGTGGCTGGACGGTTTGTCTGCTGAGCAGAGCCACATAAGATACTTTTGCTCCTAGTAACATATAGTATGTTTTCTTCAAACATTTATAACAAATTATTTACAACTAGTGAGTCACCCGAACTAGGCTTTGCTAATTTAAGAGAGATTCATTAATATAAATTTAAAAAAAAAGAATGCATCAGCAGGGAATCGAATCCGGGCCGTCCGCGTGGCAGGTGAGCATTCTACCCCTGGGCTGGCCACATCGGACGAAGTTGCTAGAGACGATCAAGAGATTTGGCTTCAGATGGATGGGTGCCCCGCACACAACAATCGTGAAGTGCCCGACTTTGTAAACTACAGTTTTTCCAATTAGGTGATTGGTCCAAATTATTTAATTAACTGGCCTGCTAGGTCCCCCGATCTTTCACCCAACGATGTTTTTCTTTGGGGATATTTAAAATTGCAAATTTACTCTAATTTTATGCTTTGCGTATTAATTTCGGTATTTAGGCTGAATTGCTCTGCGCCTTCCAATCATTGAAATCGCTGCGATGCGTCTCCTGCAATAATTAGA